>VDFB02047230.1:97998163-98598163 GCA_007258455.2 Sequoia sempervirens | reverse complement strand
GTAGTGGATTCGTGATAGGTCAACCTTTTGGGAATAATAACTAGCTCAACTCCCAACAATAACTCTATGGACTAGTTCCTAAACCTTCATATAAATGGAAGGGAGTTGTGTGAGATAAAAATAGAACATATCCAAGAAGTAATTGTTTGTAGTTGTGATACTAGCACACAAATGGCCAGTGACGTTGAGATACCTCGTGGCCTTATGACCAAATTATGGGAGATGTATGAAGACTCGAATGAACCTCCATTTCTAAAGGATCCTATTATGGATTGTCTTGTTCTAGTTGTTGAATTTCAACCTTGAATTGATGATAAAATAGTTATTGAGCTTGCTCATTGGGAAAGGTATGGCTATTTTTATGACACAAAACTTTCTCCTTCTCCTCCTATTGATACTTCTATTAAGACTTCAATTGTTATGGATCTTAATCCACATTTAGAGGGTTCATCTTCTTCATCCATGAGTCAACATCTTAAGGATGATGAATCTTATAATCTAACATTGGCAGCATCATCTAGTGTTTTTACTTCATCATATGTTGAGGAAATAATGGGGGATGACAAGTGTACTCAAATGACATGCACTAAGATCTCATCTCCTTCATCTATTGTTGCTTCTAATGATGCTTATAAATCCATAGTTTTGGCTCCTTGTGATTTAGTGTAGTGTAGGACATACATCATCTTCTAGAGATGGCTACATGGGATGAGTAATTGATAGACATTCGTAGTTTATTTTTTGAGTCCCACATTTCAAATTTGGGAGATATCATTAATTGTATTCATCTTCTCTTTGATGAAGACAATCCTTCTTCGGTTGTTGTGAGGGAACACTATGACCCTCTTGTTTATTCTCTACATGATCATCCTTTGCAGTTTGACTTGAGTGTGGATTATTTTGGATAGTATTTGGAGGAGGATTATTTATTTTCAAAGGATGTATCTTTGTCTTTGGATTGTGTTTTGTAATCATTTTTAGGAGATTTTGGATTGAAATTTTCAGTAGTGTGGCCTAGAATCTTTGTTTGGAGTGTGACACCTTTCAACATTGACATGGAGACACTTGAACATTCTTCAAAGAAGTCACATATCATCCTTCTTCCCACATCTTCATATTTGAAATAGGAAGCATTCCTACATTATTACTTGGTATATCATCTTCCCAAGGGGAGAAACATTTTTTATATGCATTGGATAATATTTTATCTTCAAAAACTTACCATTTTTTTAGGATATTACACATTGAGCAGAGGATGCATGGTCTCTCTTATTCTCATTTATGAGGGTTATTTTTCCTTGAATGGGGTTTTGTCCTTCTCATGCATCGTTGAGATCATTATTGCATTTTATCTCTTTTGGGGAGGATTTTTGTCCCGACTAGGGTTTCTCCTTTTCTCCATTTGTAAAATATTACATTGCATATGTACATGGGTACCTAATATGGCCTTATAGCCAAGACCAATCTTTTTTTCATTTCATAATTGTACTCCCTAAGTTGTACTTAAGGGGAGGTGTTGGTGTAAATATGTGTTTTACCTATCTAGGTCCTATTTACATAAGTTCACTTAGATCCTAGAAAGGAATCTTTATAGTTAGTGTTAGTTGTCACTAGATATTATCTTATGGGTATGTGCAGGATCATGATGGGCTAAAACGTGGCGATATGATGGGTATTTGTAGGGTATGTGGTTGACGTCTTTTTTTTTTTACCAAAAATTGATGAAATGAAAAGGGTTTTTAAAGGATATTCTCAGCTTTCCACCAATATAAATTATGCTTGTAGACACGTAAAATGTAACGATTGACATTGTGCATATGATCCTGACTACTAACAACGTTTCATCCTGGATCATCCCTCGGTCTAACCATTTAATCAAATATCCCTATTTGATTAAATTCATCAATATTCCTCTCTTAATTAAATAAACCAGTTATCTAATTAAGTCACCCCTTCTCAATAATTAAATCAATCATCCTGATCTAATTATCCCTATTTAATTAAATAATCAATTTTATTTAATTAAATCCCTAAAGTCTATCCATTAAATTAAATAAATTAAAACCTTGTTTAATTTAATCTAACAATCATCTCCTTTTAATTAAATAAATCAAAATCTTTATTTGATTAATCTCTTATCACATTTTTCTCATTATTTGATTTAAATAAATGCATAAATTTGATCCAAATAAGTCACATCATCTAATCTCCTATTAAATTAATTAACCCTTGATTAATTTAATCTCTCATCATGTCCCATCCTCTAGATTTTGCAAGTTGCATATGAAAATAGATTTAATTGATTTATTAAATCTCTATTTTCCTCACAAGGCATCTTTTAGAATATTCTCCAAGTTTGAATTCAAAAAATCAAAGTGGACATGTACATCCAACAAGGCAATAACTCCATCTTACATGTCCTTTTCCTTGAGCCAAGTGGCATTTATTTCATTTTCCCTTCCCTCTTGCATGTCATTTCAACAAATTTGAAATTCAAAAATAGTCATTTATTGGAATAATCCTCTAAACTTGCACATCCTTCACCCACTCATAGATTGACAAGTGGCATCTTGCCATTGGATGAATGTTAGTCCCACATTGCTCAAATTTGGACATTCATCCATCTTGGCATTCTATAAATAAAGAGCTCATATCTTCATTTGATCATCCACAAAAACTATGAAAAGTTAGCATGCTCAAATATCTATCAAATTCCATCCATTAATCTTGAATCTTAGCTAGGTTATGCAGGTTTTTAGCTTGGAGCACTCAATCTTCATCAACAAAGTGGATCATTCATCAATCATCATCAATACATATCAATCTTGCATCTTAGGAATTGGGAAAGGGCCAATTTTCACATCAAATTGGCACCAATTCCCCCATGGGATCAAGAGTTTTCCTAGTTAATTAGGATTCAATCTTTATTTTGATCATTTTCATTGTGTTCTTCATTATTTTCCTATTTTAAGCTTTGTGAATGGATTCCATGGGGAATCCTTGTTTTAACTTGCAATCTCTAAGCTAATGTATTCATTCTTATTGTTTTGTAGGTACAAGGACATGGGTTCTCACATTTGGCACTAGAAGGAGGGTAAAATCTCATTCCAATCACATTTTTCTAAAAAATTACGTGTTTCTGTTTGTGCACAGAAAAATTCCAACGCTGAGAGCTCAACGTCATTGTTTTAGCACTGCTGGCTCTCCAGCATTGTTGTATAGCCCTGTTGAAAAATCAAACTCTGACACTAAAGTCTTCCCGCCAAAGATTTGAATTTAAAATTCTGCTGCTTGACCGGTCTGACCCATTGGAATTTTCAAAAAATCAAATAGCGATGCTAGAAAAATGTGTGACACAATTGAGCTCTTTGGTCCTGAGACTGAGCAATGCTGACTGGTAAGCGTCACTGTAGAGCACTGCTAAGAAATCGAACTGCGATGCAGTCATGGGTTGCGCCACTGGAAGGGAGTAAAAAGTTGAAATTTAATTTTAGCACATGCATTTTTTCATATGATCAATTTATCTTCTATTTTCTACCTTTTAACCTCAGTGTTTTGCAGAATCTGATTGGTTTTCTATCCTTTTAGGTTGAATCAATCGAAAACAAAAGAAGGAGAAGCATGATGATCATGTCTTACAAAATCAAAGTGTTTTTAAACACTTTAATGTTTTCTCAACACTCTTAGGAAACTATTTTTCCTTTTTAATTAGAACACTAATTTTGTTTGGGCTTTAAAAAGAACCCTTTTCAATTTGTGCAAAGGTTTAAAATGAACATTAGGAATACAAATTACTAGAGTTTTTTTATTGGTTAAAAAATTGAACAAAACAACTCACTTGTCTTCTGGTGCATTAAAAAGAATTCATAATTGTTTGTGGATCTAAAATGAACATGTGTTATTTTATTTTGTGATGGCTTACTTAAACTAACTTCATTGAAAAAGGATGTATGCGCTTCTCTCGCACTTTATAGCGATCTTGAGAATCAAAAGGCCTTTTTTGTGATTTTAGGGTGAGATAAAGCAATCACCTCCACACTTTGTTTTGGGTTTAAAATTGAACAAAATCTTGTGCGAGTGTGAATGAGCTTGTTGCATGTGTTCTCCCTTTGTTTCTAAACAAGGGTTGATTGAACTATGAATAAGTTTATTCACTTTTGTTTATCTTAGAGGGCCTGCCTTGGGAAAAAAGTACTCACCCAAGGGAATGACTCAATCGGTAACACTCAAAAGCCAAGAGTATTTCCAACCGGTATATAAATGTGGGTATTGGAGTAAACTCAAATATTAGGTGGTTGATTTCGACAAGATGGATTTGAAAGGGGAATCTTGTCGTATGGGTCAATCTCCACGAATGGAAAGTCCTTATTAAAACCCATGTTCTAGAATTGCCAAAATCCTTTGATCTATTTGTTGGTGCAAGAACGGTCATTCTGAAGCCACCCACACTTTTACATTCTTTTAGTAGAAATGGAAAGCATACCATTGGAGTTTCATGGGTGTTGATGCTTGGCTGCCCCGTATAAGTGAGTGTCGTGGAGGGCAGCTAGTGGGGTCAAGCATCTAACCATTCACTAAAGATAAGCATAGCTGGAATTTTCCAAGTGGGAATCCAACAAATATTGTCTTCCACATCCATAGGTTTTTACTTATTCATGGTTTCAAAATTCTTTGCTTGTTCGAAAACATCTTGAAAACAAACACTTAACATCATTACCCAGATTTCAAACCCTTTAGGAGACAAATACAATTGACTCAATCCATGTGTTATTGCTTTCCCTTGGGATTTATCATTAGAAGTTTCTAAACACATTGGATTACATTTCAATTTTTCTACTAAAGTTAAATAATAGGTAAACCCTTTCCTTGAATTCATCAAATTTCCACATAACATACTTTGTGGGGTTCGAAGAAATTAAAACATTGGACATCTAGTTGGAAACTTAATCAAAGAAAGTGTTTGTGGTAAAATAAAGTCATTAAGAAAAGAGAACAAAATTGACTATCACATGTGTTGAAACCTCATGATTTCCAAGAAGGTCAAAATCCCAAAACAAAATCCTTCAGTCAAAGTTCAAGATTTAGAAATCACACTCAAAGGATCATCAAGAAATACAAAAGAAAGTGCAATCAAAGGCAATACATCAAGATAATCAAAAAGTTACAAGGTTCTATATGCTCATCCCTTTGAACAATCCTTAAATGTCTGCTCAATTCGAACCACTTCTTGGTTAAAGAGGTCTATAGAAGCATTGCATGTTCTTCAATACCTAGGTCTAGGAAAACAAAGTGTCTTTTTTTAGGTTCATCTTAGGATCAAAACAAATCAAAATATTTTTCATCCATCCTCCCAAAAATCAAACATCAAAAATCATCTCACCATCACCTTTTGTGAAATCTTGAAACTATCCTCCATGCTAGGCTTTTTGGAAAAAATAAAAATCATCAAAACCTTGAGACAAAATCCTTGAAATCTTTATCAAAATCCTCTTTGGCTAGGTATGTGTAGATGCATCCTTTTGCATATGCTTAGTCAAAATTATCAAACCATCTTGTTTATCTAGGTATATGTAGATGCATCCTTCTTCATATGCTTGGTTAAATTATCATCTTGTTTGAATAGGTGTGGGTAGATGCATCCTTCTCCTTACACATATTCAAATTATCATCCTTTGAGAAAATCTATCCCTTAGATAAATCATCCAACATCTTAGGGTCTATTTGTTCAAAATCAAAGCAATCGAAATCAATCAAAATCAAGGACAATCCCAAAAGGAAAATCAAAATCAAAATCCGAAACATATCCGAAAGTCCCAAAAGCCTAGCATCTCCTTCAATATTTATCAAAAGACCAAAACATCCACATCATCCATCTCTTGCATCATCATCATATCACCTTTGATCACCAAGATATCCTAAAAATTTCTATTTTGTGCATAAAGTAAAAATCAATCCAAAGAATTAAGAGATTTCATCTCCCATATTCTTGAAAATTGATCCTTGTTTTATGGTTCAAACTAGATCTCAATACAAGAAGAGCATGGAAGCCAACAAAGAAACACCCACTTCAAGTGATCTAAGACAAACAAACGTTGAAATGAATCTCACTGAATCAAGCAATCCTTTGTCTATCTCATCATCCCAAAACCCACAAGAGGAGAACCAAGGGGAAGATATTACCTTTGGGATGTCTCATGAAGAAATAACTGAAATGCTCCAAAATCCTAAAAACCATAAAATCATCAACATCATGATGAGGCTTAACCCTTCGCTATACATGCTTGAACTAGCAAAAAAAGGGGAAAAATTACCTTTGGATTTCGACATGAGTACCATAGTGGAGACAACTTTACCACCAATCTCATCCACCATCCCCATCTCATCTACACCCCCATCCCAAAATATCACTCAAAACATTCTGAAAATCACGACATCTTTTGCTCCAACCCAACCCAATCTTAATAAGAGAAATGCATTTCTTAATGCTATTCAAACACACCCCCTTGTTAATAATTAAAACTTGGATGAAAATACCATCTTGGAACAAAAAATACCTGAAAACCTATTACATAAGAATGTTCCTCTCACTTTCCATCATGATCCATCATCATCATTCTTCTACGCAACACCTCAAACTTCTCTCCTCACAAATTCGCAAGAGGGAGACATGTTTTGGACCAGAGGGCATTTTTTACACCACAAAATTTTTGCAAGAACTCCCACCCCTCACATTTCCACCACTTACACCATTTCCATCATCATCTACACCCCTCCTTGGCTTAGGGCTTCCCCTTTACCAAGTATCAACCAAATCAGCATCCCAAATATCAATCAAAACATCACGTAGAACTTGTCATCGATATCGCAACAGATGACAACTACACAAGCAATTGTGACATCATCAAAATATGGTCTCTCAAGGATGAATCACATCAACAACACCATTCATCACCCAAACCACATCAACAACACCATTCACCACTCAAATCACCAACACAACATCACCATTCACTACCACCACAAACACCATTTCGAATGCACCACCACCCCCACCACCACCAACTTCCAGCATATCAAGCCAAAACCACATAGCATTGCAAGTAGCTCAGCAAGCTACTTTTCAAAGAGGATTCCAACAAGTGCAAAAGCAAAAATCTGCACAACTATCTCTTCAGCAAGCCACTCAAGATGCTCAAGTAGCCCAAGTCGCATTACAAGTGCAACATGCCGCACAAGCCCAAGATTTATTGCAACAACAACAACAAGCTGCTCAAGCTGCTCAAGCAGCCCAAGCCACATTACAAGCACAAAAGGTTGCTCAAGCACAAATTATATAACAAGTGTGCACAAGCACAAGCCCAAACATAAGCAGCACAAGCGCAAGCACAATCTCAAGCCCAGGAAAATGCCCAATATCAAGCACAACATGCACAAGCACAGACAACTTCTTGCACAAAAATAAGAAACATAAATGCAAGCATACCAACAAGCAATAAAGCAATATCAAGAGTAGTAAGAAGCATCCCAATTGGCAGCCCATCAACAAGCGTTGTTGGCACAACAACAAGCGTTGTTGGAATAGTAACAAGCACAACAACAAGCACAAATATTAGCACAACAACAACAAGATCAACAACAAGCGTTGTTCATACAACAGCAGGTGGAGGCATACCTAGCTCAGAAAAATATATAGATACCATCAAATAACACACCAACTAACCCAACCATCCAACCCACAATTAAAACACCCCAAAATACCTTCATCCCACCCCCTGATCTGCAAAATGATGTAACATCACAAATCAGGTTGCTCTCACAACAAGCGCTCAATCTTCAATCAGGGTGAACCACAAAAACACCAAGCAACTTATGTCCCTACCCATTTGATAGGAGCCTTGTGATGAAACCATTCCCTAAGGGATTTGAGATCACCAAGTTTGACAAATATCGAGGGATGGGAAACCCTAGAGATCACATCAGGGAATTTCAGGTACATTGCATGCAAGTCACATACGACGATACTTATCTGATGTGGTTATTTCCTAGAAGTTTGGCTGGCCACACAATGGAATGGTTTTCTCACCTACCTATAGGCATTAGAATATTCCAATAAATTATAGATGCATTCATCAAAAATTATGCGTTCAACATTGCAACGGATGTCAGTCTAGAAGAACTCTCAACTCTAAAGAAATGAAAGAATGAATCATTCCATTCATTCTTACAATGTTGGCAATCCAAGGCCAATCAGAGCAAGTGGACCATGCCTGAGGAAAAACAAGTTCGCACCATCATAGCCAACCTTGACAACCTCTTGGCATTTCATCTCAATATTCAAGGGATAACCACATATGATCAATTGATCCCCAAGGCACTCAGCATCGAATGAGCCCTCATGACACAACATGTGGGATCAAATTCATACCCCAAACAAAAAAATAACCGCCCACCCTCCAATTACGATGATAAAACTCACACGTGGGCAAGGAGTAAAAACATTACTAATGATGGTGTCATCGATGCCAAGGTGGTCATTAGTGTTCCACACGAAAACACACCCACACCATAAATCAAAATCCAACACCAAAACAACCATCAGACAACACAACAACCAAACCACAATCCAAAAATCAAAAATCTCAATGATCAAAGGAGACCACCCCAACAGAACAAGAATTATCCCAAACAAAAGTACACTAGTTTGGGGGAACCATTAGAAGTCATCATGAAAAAGTTGATAAATGAAAAACTCATCAAGGCTCCTACCTTTAAGAATTACCAAGAACCGGATGTGAAACCTCCTTGGTATAAAGAAAATCAACTTTGTGAATTTCATAAAATCAAAGGCCATACCACAAACAATTGCATGAGATTAAAGAACATAGTTCAAGATCTCATTGGTCAAAGGATTATAAATGTGGAATAGCCTATGGGAAACCAAGATCTTAAGATATACACGAATCCGATAACAAACCATGGTAATAAAGGGAATAATAACAACACCAATAAAGGGAAAGACACTCAAGCAAATGTAAATCATGTGTACGAAACTGTCGTTGCCTCCTTAGAAGAAAACTGCATGGTCAACACCATTATAGGCACCCATGCCGATTATGGAGTCACCACAAGAGGCGGCAAAGTCATTATCACAGGATCATCCCAGCAAAATAGAGTCGTTGCATCTAGATCTATCCCTAATGGCTATAATGTCCTAAAGCAACTCAAGAGAATGCCAATGCAAATCTCCATCATGGAGCTACTAAAAATCTCATCTACCCACAGGAAGATCCTTGAGGAAGCGTTAGCTTCATCCACTATCCCTGCAGATCTTGATGTGGAAAAATTCCAAACTATGGTTAGAAATATCATTATGCCAAATCTCCTCACATTTGTTGACCAGGATTTCCCCGCTCAACCATCTCACAACCGTGTGCTTCACCTAGAAGTCATAGTAAACAAGAGAAAAGTCAAAAGGATCTTGGTGGATGGAGGTAGGAGTTTGAATATATGTTCCATCATCCTCATCAAACAATTAAAAATCCTAGAGGAGTCTATTGACAAAGGAAAGGGCATCACAATAAGAGCATATGACAATCAAGAAAGAATGCCCCAAGGCATGATCAAACTCCCTATTGAAGTAGGGTCGGATCTCATGGAAACCACTTGTCAAGTCTTGGCCCTCGACTTACCATATAACATCCTTCTGGGATGGCCATGGATTCATACAATGAAGGAAATAACATCAACTTTCCATCAATGTGTGAAATTCACAAATGAGGGACAAGAAGTTACCATCCATAGAGACCTCAAACCCTTCTCCTATTGCAAAACCATCAAAGAAATATACTATAAAATCCCCCAAGTACCAAAAAGTGATGAGGGCCCATCTACACCATACATCGATCCCACCACCCTCGCATCCACTTCTGAGATAGAGACACCCGCCATTCCCACCATCTCTAACATTAAGCTCATCATTCAAGACAACGGTTGTGGAAAATACAAGCTCCCTAACAATACTTTTGTGGTAGGAGAGTTACCACAATCTCCTAGATCACGAGGACATCCACAAATAAATGAAGCCTCCACATCTCAAACGTCTCCTGAAGAAAATCCTGAATTCACAAGCTGGGAAGATCTTGACTAAGAGGTTATTGAGGCAGATCCATCACATATGCTATATCAATAGGAGAGACCAGTAGCTGATTTACCAATGGATGACAACAACAAGGGTCTACAAATGATGCTTGCAATGGGCTATGACAAACATCAAAGACTTGGGAGAAATGACAATGGGCTTATAACACCTATCATACCAGAGACATGACCAATAACAAATATTGGCCTTGGATGTACCCCTCTGAGTATAACCATATGTGGCAGAAGTCCTCTGGTTAGAATGATTAATATTCCTCCTCAACCAACTGCAACCGAAGTACGCTTACCAATATCCACAGGTAGAGTCATAGGTAACTTTATAATAGACATTTGTAGTAGCAGTGATGATGAGGATCCCACATCCATTCTACCTAGGATTTTTTAGGACACCACTCTTTACATGATTACCACCCTATCTTTTGAATCAGACCACCAAAATCAAGAAATTCACCTAGTATATCCCCAACTCATTGACTATGACCAACGAGGACCACTAGTTCTTGATACATTCAAAAATGATGAGGCAATCTCAGAATTCATGGGACTAAGGGATAACATTCCATATGGGGATCACAAAGCATGGTTCATAATTGAACTAGATACACATGCCTATTATGGGGAAACAATTGAATCCCTCAGTCGTAAAAGTGAGAAACTAAGAATCATATATAAGTCCTTGAGTGAAAACCACACTGTGACACTCTCTGACCAGAAAAAATTAAAAAGAAAGGATGCATCCAACGGTGAAAACCTCCCTGAGGTTCCCGAGGATGGGGGATTCAATCTTCCTTCTAGAGCTATTCATCAATAAAAATTAGTAATCCTAGCAGAAAAATGCAATCCAGTCAATCTAGGGACAGAGGAAACTCCCCATGTCACATTCTACACAGAGTCACTACTATTAGAAGAGCAAGAACTCCTAGCAGCATTCCAAAGAGAAAGACATATAAAATTTGCATGGAGTTATGCTAACATGTTAGGACTTGATCTAGAGACCGTGGTTCACCACTTAGCGATATATCCATAAGCAAATCTTGTTAAACAAAAGTTTCAAAAAATGCACCCTCAGATTGCCTTATTGGTCAAAATGGAGCTAAAAAAGCTATTAGATGCAGGATTCATCTGATCGATAGATTATCCAAAATGGGTATCAAACTTGGTACCTATTTCAAAACCTGATGGAGCAATTAGAATCTGCACAGACTTCAGAGATTTGAACAAGGCATGTCCAAAAGATGACTTCCCACTTCCAAACATTGACATGATAGTAGATATGACAGCTGGACATGAAATGCTATCACTAATGGACAGATTCTCAGGATATAATCAAATCATGATAGCTAAAGAGGACCAACATAAGATGGATTTCACTTGTCCATGGGGGACTTACTATTGGAACATGATGCCATTTGACTTAAAGAACAAAGGAGCAACATACTAGAGGGCCATGCCATTGATATTATATGACATGATTCATAAGACGGTTGAAGATTATGTTGATGACATCCTAGCTAAGTCCAGAAAGAGAAAAGATCACATAGCAACCCTAAGTGCCATTTTTGATAGGCTCAAGGAGTACAAGGTCAGACTAAACCCAAAGAAGTGTGTCTTCGACGTACAATCAAGTAAACTGCTAGGATATATAGTGTCAATGAGGGGCATTGAGGTAGATCTAGCAAAGGTAAAAGCAATTCTCCAGATGGAGGCACCAAAAACATTAAAGCAATTAACAGGTCTTCAAGGCAGGCTTCAATCCATTTGCATATTCATAGCATAGTTGGCGGACAAACAAAACCCATATTCTCATCTACTCCACAAGGGAGTAGCGTACAAATGGGATACCAAGTGTGAAGAGGAATTCAATAAAATCAAAGAATATCTACTGACACCGCTAGTCTTAATGCCACCAATCCCAAGAAAACCATTGATCCTCTACGTATCAGCAATAGTAGCCCTTGGAGCTCTCTTAGCTCAACATGACGTAAATGGAACAGAAAGGGCTATCTATTACATTAGAAGAACAATGGTTGGGCATGAGCTAAACTACTCATTCATAGAAAAAGCATGCCTAGCGATAGTGTTTGCATCATAGAAATTCATACATTATATGTTGGCACACAAGATAAAAATCATTGCCAAAATTGACCCCCTTAAGTACCTATTGTCAAAAGCAATGCTCATGGGAAGAATGGCCAAATGGTTGATGATACTATCAGAATACGACATTGAATATGTGGAGTAGAAAGTAATCAAAGTTCAAGTCATCGCAAATCAACTTGTAGAAGCACTAGTTTATTCAGAGAATCCTCTCATCTTAGAGTTTCTAGATGAATCTATTTTTAATATCAACATAGTTGACCACTAGAAACTGTACTTTGATGGCTCATACACACAACATGGATCAAGAGCTAGCATCTTCTTTATCACCCCGCAAGGGGATTGCATACCAAGGTCCTACAAACTGTCATTTCCCTACACTAATAACATTCTTGAATATGAGGCCTTAACCATAGGTCTCAAAATAGTAGTGCAATGGAATATTATAGCTCTCAAAGTATACAGAGACTCTCAATTAATAATAAATCAAGTGAATGATGAATACCAGACCAAGGACAACAAGCTCACTCCAAACAAGAAATTGGTGGAGACTCTCAAAGAATCCTTCATCGAAATAACATTCGAGCAAATTCCTAGGGCCAACAACAGAGTAGTAGATGCCATGGAAACAATTGGGTCATTACTCGATATCCTCCACAACATTCCAAAGTATGAATTCCTGATAGAGTAGCTTCTCATGCTTGCATTCGAGGTACCAGAATCAGAATTCATGTGCAAAATTGTTGGTCCTAGTGATCCTTGGTACCATGACATTTATACATACCTTCAAATAGGAGTCATCCCCACCGATTTACCCTCAAATCTAAAAAACACCTTTGTAAAAAAGGCATCTAGATTTTTCATCCTAGGAGATACCCTATATCGTAGAAGCATAGAAGGAACCCTACTACACTGCTTAAACATTGAGGATGCACTAACTTCTCTAATTGAAGTACATAATGGTACCTATGGTTCGCACTCGAGTGGGACGACCATAGCTAAGAAGCTACTGAGGATGGGGTATTATTGGCCCACTATGGAAAAAGAAGCACATGATTATGTCAGAAAGTGTCTACAATGTTAGCAACATTGGGACCTCATCCATGCTCCAAGTCAAGCTTCATCCTATCGTAACACCATGGCCCTTTTCACAGTGGGGACTCGATCTCATTGGGAAAATCTCATCGACCTCATCTAATGGCCATATTTTCATCATTACTTCTACGAAATACTTTACTAAGTGGGTAGAAGCCATACCCATGATGTACATAACTAGGAAGCAGATTTCAAAGTTCATCCTGAACTATCTCATTTGTTGTTACGGTATCCCACAAGCCATGATATCAGATAATGGGAAACCATTCAAAAATTAGGATGTTCATAACTTGTGCGAGAAATTCAAAATCCAACATCACTTCTCCACCTCGTACTATCCCCAAGGAAATGGCCAAATAGAAGCTACAAACAAAACCATTATGAAAATCCTCAAGAAAATAGTCAATGACGTAGGTCGTGACTGGCATTTGCAGCTTAATCCTACCCTTTGGGTTTATCAAACTAGCATCCACACCCCCACCAGTGCCACTCCCTTTTCCTTGGTCTATTGATCAGAAGCGGTACTCGCCATTGAGATCAAGCTCCCATCCCTTAGGATATCACTACAAAATCTCATCACGGATGAAGAGTATCGGGTATCAAGATTAAATGAACTAGAGCTACTACATGAGTGACATATGGATTCTTTGAATCATTTGCAAGTCTATCAGAATAGACTCAAAAGGAGCTACAATAATAAAATCAGAAGTAGGATGTTCCAAGTCGGAGAACTGGTATTGAGGGAGAATCAAAAGAATGTCCCAAACCCAAGTAGCAAAGGAAAGTTTGAACCTAATTGGTTGGGACCATTAGTCATCACAACAAGTTACAAATCAAGGGCATATCAGCTATCAACACTCGGAGGGGAACCTCTACAAGAGCCCATGAATAACTCTCATCTCAAAAAGTTTTATGCCTAAATCTTTCAAGGTATAGAACCAAAAATCCAAAAAATTAGAAAATGTCCTAAAAAAATGGTTACTTAGGTGAAAACCTGGCAAACAAGCATCTTGGTGACAAAAAAAAAATAAAAAAAGCAAAAAATAAAATAAAAATCAGAAAAAGGATTGAAAAATAGTAAAGAGAAAAATCGTCCTCTAGTGAAAACCACTTTGGTGGCACTTTGGACAAGTACCTTGGTGAAAACCTGGAAAACATGCACTTTGTGTAAATAAGAACATTCCATCCACTAGGATCTCTACGACTTGTTTTGCACCATCCATCCATCATGTTTCCATCATCCATCACATTCCATATCTCCATCCATCACCCATCCATCTGCATCTGCATTATAGCTTGGTCCTATTTTCGTATCATGATCCCTCCTAGTACTACTCGGCCCATCCTCAAGGTTAGTATGTCCTACCTTTATCAGAGTAGTCTATTACATCACATTGGGGGCATGTTATCATCGGATTGAATTCATGTATGTTCTTTAAGTCCTGAAATTAGAAAATCCAAAAATATCAAATCATCAAAAATTCCAAAAAACATCAAAAAATCATCAAAATATTAAAACATGTCAAAAAATTAGAAAAAGTAAAAAAACAGAGTTGTCTTGTCAAACTACGTCATCTTTGAGCTTGAACATAGGAAAAGTTGATCTTTGATCATCCTCCGAGACATTTAGGTCAGTCCTATAGGAGTCTGTCATAATAAACTGACATTTCATCATGTATATCACCATCTGTAAATCGGTCAATTCATCAGTCGAACTACGTGGTCTCTACATGTATAATTTAGGAAAGGATAATCTGTTGATCAACCCCCAAGGCCCCTAGGATAGGTCTTTAGGTTAGTCTCTTGGTCAAAATCTCAGAAAATCCCAAAACATTCAGAAAATCAAAAATCAAAACATTTGTAAAATCTCAAAAACACAAAAAACAGCCTCAAAAACATCTCAAAAAGATCAAAAACATCCAAATATTTGAAAAAATTCATCCATCTCATCTTTCTTGTACCTGCAATAAATATCACTCATAATAAATGATCGTCATCCTTAATCTTTGGTAAAACAATTGGAAACAAGCCTAGTAGGTTGAAAGTGAAAACTCAAATTGTCAAGTCTTAGGTCTAAGTTAGTGCATAAACAAGTTGGTCAACTCTTTGTATCGGTAACTCATCATCCATTTTGTCCCATATCAATCATTTGAAATAACGCTTCAGATAAAATGAAATGATGTGCCACCATCCACTAACATGTCCTAGGATGAATCCTTCCTACAATGGGCATTATCTTTTGGCAATAGTTTCAGCTCTTACCCTTTAAAACACATCCCCTTTTGGTTAGCAGTATTGAAGAATATCGGCTTGTTTGTTTACTTTGTCTTTATCTTTTGGCTTATCTTATTGCGCTCATTCCAAGGACTTCTCGATGATATTCGAACAAAGGATTTAGAGAAATAGGAATGGGGAAACAATCATTATATTTTTTGTCTACTATGCTTGTTGGATGTTCTTGTAATATAACCTTGGCGAATACTTGCTTTTTTAGGTATGTATGGAGGAGGTCTTGGACAACTTGTTGACTATTGCATTAATGGGTTTACCTTTCCATGTTTTGGTCTGAGGTGTTTGAAATTTCTAAACTGCACCCTAGCAAGGTTTCCATATGTCAGGTGTGAACAAGGATACTCCTATCTATTTGTCAAGTCAAATCCCATCACACTAGGTACAACTCCATCTTGGTTTTCTATACCTTGATGCATCATACCACATGTGTTATCAAACATAAGAAAATTTGGCCCTTTGAAAATCCCAATTCCTAGGCAAGTAATCATCATCATCATCATCATTTGCATTTTCATCATCTTGTGTCTTGTTGAAATGACTTCTTTTCTTCTTGCTTATCACACTAACAAGGTACTATGACAGTTATTCATCATCACCATCATCATCGTCATCGATCCTACATCCACAAATCATTAGCATATTGCATCAACATAACATATAGGAAACACATGCATTACATTTCACCATCATATAAACATGTTATCATAAGCATTCTTCATAGATAATCACATCCATTCTATTTCATTTCATCCATTACATTCGATCATATTGCATTCGTCACATAAATCATCGCATAACATTCATTTTCATTTCATAATCATTTTAACATTACCATCTATAGCATAATCATACATAATAGGTACATAAGAATTATAAGAGAATCCATTGCATACATACTCGCATAACATCATAACATCATCTCACACATTATGTTCATATTACATTACACATCATCATACCACTTTGCATAGACATATCATTACATTGAAAAATGCATCACATACATTATCATTTAATATGTTTGGGATAAAAATATTTGTTATTCTAAGAATCTTAAAAAACCATCTCCTTTGCATCATATCATGATCATCACATTCACATTACATCATCCATGTCATCTAAAAAATAGCATCATAAATCATTCATTGCATAAAATCATTCCACATCATTATAAGCACAAATAGGAATATCAAAACTCATTACATGAAAAGCATACATCCATCCATAATCTGTTCATATATAAGCATAATTCACATAAAATTTCACGTATTTACCATATCATTTTGCATATTACAATTTGTATCACATATCACATCACCATTTTCACCAACATAAATAGATCATCATATAGACAACATCATTTCACATCACATAAATACATTTGCATATCATAGGTCAGCATAATATAGATCTGTTAGTCATAATCATTGCATAATGCATATACCATTGGAAATAAAAGCATCCATAAACACATCATATAAACATCATTGCACAACATATAGAAATAGAATCATCCATACATGCATAAATAAAGGGTACACATCGCATCACATCATATCAAAATCATCATCAGCTCATCTCATATATCATGTAACTGTCATAGTACAAAATAAATCAGATCACTGTACATGTATGTCAATTAGTACAAAAGGACCATTGGGCTATAAAAAATGAGCCCATAAGGCACAAAAAGTATCGTATCATCTTGATCAAGGTTTTTCCCCATGGATGCTACGCTCACCCTATCACTGTGACCCTCTGTTGGTTTGTGGCTAGTCCACTCTGAGTACTCTGGGACCCATCCTACTCTAGGTACGACCTCATGATAGTGCCTCCGATAGTACTCAGCCTCTCGGATGACATTCCTGTAGGACCGAACGGACACTATACTCGTACCCTAGGAAGAGGAGGCTGCCATACTCTCTAACTGCTTTCTCTTGCCTAGCTCTGTGGCTGCTTGTAACTCTGCAGCCTGTCTTTGCTAAATGGCCTGATTCCTCTCGGCACTGAGCTGCTCTCTCTCAACTGTCACAGCCTGGACCTAAGCCTATAGCTGCACAATCAATGAATCTTGAGGATCCACATGTCCTACTGGATGCACTAGGCTATACCTGAGGCTACACTGGAGGATGCTCCTCAACCTGTGGTGGTACACCTAGTGGCACCTGCTGCTGATCCAACATTGATACATCTCCCTACCCTGGTTGAACTGGGGGCTCGACTGGCTAGTGTCGTCATACATCACCCCTCCATCCTCGTCCTCCCCCTTAGCCTCTCACTCTTCGCTGATCTGGGACTACTCCTGGAATGGTCAATCATAGGGGAGGTCGAAACCAATCCCTATATTCCTATATCGTCCCTAGATCTATAGGCCCCTGATCGTAGGCCCATGGCTGAGCCACCAACTGCCTAAAGCTATTGACGGCCTCCAAAGCAGGAATATACCGCCCCCATGAAACCTCTGTCATGATGCGGGAGAAGAAGGCTACATAGTAATCATTAGGGTAATCTTGGGGCTCACCAAACTGATGTTGCACATTCCCGGGCAAGTAACTCTCAATCATCATGTGCTCCTGCCCCTACATGAACTGGTCCTAGTGGGAAAAGAACAACTAATCAACATTGTCAGCCCATTTGGGCCAACCAAGGTATGGTCACCATGTGAAAACTTGCATCTCATCAGGGACCCTCCTCTAGTAGGGGATCCCGTGCTCACCGGTGTGTGTGAAGGACACACCACCTCTGTAGCGCTACATGAGGGGATCATTTGGTATCATTGGAATAGTAACAATCTGTGGCCAAAGCATAGCAATGTGCTCCCATGCCCAAACGTGAAGAAGGGTCACCCTTGCTCCGAGTGCCCTACCATCCATGTACACGTACTCGTGCAGGTCCCTATAAAGGGAGGCAAGAAGCACTGACCCCCAAGAAAAATAGACTAGCCTGTCTTGAACCATATGCTCCCAGCAATATCCCCAGCCGGGACTGAAATATCAGCCTCATCTATTAGGGGCAACGAGACCTGAAATAACCGCTGCAACAACTAGGTGGAAGGGAGGTGCAAGGATCCTGTGCCACTCGAACTCGACCCGCCCCTCAAAAAAATTGATGTCTTCTATGGTGAGGACTCTATGGCAAGCATCATGCCCCTCGTCCATGTCAAAAATCACTTGCCGACCGTGAATCGACAATCTCAAAATATGCCAAACGTCCTCTAAGCTAATGGTGGCCTCACCAGTGGGAAGATGAAATGAAGAGGTCTCGTTGTGCCATCTCTTGGCCAGCGCTGACAACATCCCTAAGTGAATGATAATGGGTGTTGTGTAAGCGATATACCATAACCACGCGACCCAGAGTCGATCCTGATCCCTGTCGCTCAGGTCCCACAGATAGCCGAACAGGTCCCGCGACTTGTGGTCTTGAGAGTAGAGCTCCCTCACCACGTCCTACATCAAGGAAGGTCACCATGTTAAAATTTTTGAAAAAATTCTTCGCTAGGCATTCAAAAAACATCTCTAGCGATGCAATCCATGAAGGTGTTATAGTTTGATTTCTAATATAACTCCGATGCTAGGGCATAAAAGACCAAAATGGCACTGCTGCGGTGCACTTTTTCTTCCAACAACACATTTAAGCAAATGGAGGACTGTCGCGTCACAGTTACCAAACCACCCCGCCGGCCCCGAGCTCAACGTCAGAGTTTGGAGTCTATTTTCAAACTCCAAACTGCACTGCTGCAATGCTATTTGACACCGAGCGACATAGTTTGATTTCTGAGCAGTGCTATATAGCGCCATTGCAGAAAGACTAACTTTGAATGCATTAAATGAAGGCTAAAAATGAAAAATGAAGCTCAAGGGTCACTTACCAGTGCCTCGATGCCAGGTGGCCACTAGTACATCGAAACTCGATTAGAAATGTGTAGGGGAAGCTATCATTGTGCCATATCATTAGGAGGTCAGAGCTCAAATCTCAATGTTGCTATTAGATGTGTGTGAAAATGACTTGAAAGTGACCCCTCGGGCCCCTTTTAAGCTTGAAAATTAGGGGTTTTTTCACCCTGATTGACTATCTTGCTAGGGTTTTGGACCCCCAAACTTGTTTTCGACCAGTTGAGGCCTGTTTTACATAATTTTATTGTGTTTAGACATGTTTTTGGCCTCGTAGAGCCTTTTTGGACCTGTCGGGCACCTTGTCCTCTTTTTTTGTGAGATCACCCAAAAATTGGAAATTTTTGTCCAATCTCTCAAGGGGGCAATATAATGGAATGTTTTCTCTCGCTAGATAGTAGTGGGGCAAGATTTTAAATAGTGATAATTTTCTGGCTTTGATAGAGATCGTTTATTCTTTGAACCAACACAACAAGTGCATTGCTTCAAAGAGGGGCAAAATGTAGACACGTAAAATGTACCAATTGACATTGTGCATCTGATCCCGACTACTAACAATGTTTCATCCTGAATCATCATTTAGTCTAACCATTTAATCAAATATCCCTATTTGATTAAATTCATCAATATTCCTCTCTTAATTAAATAAATCAATTATCTAATTAAGTCACCTCTTCTCGATAATTAAATCAATCATCCTGATCTAATTATCCCTATTTAATTAAATAATCAATTTTATTTAATTAAATCCCTAAAGTCTATCCATTAAATTAAATAAATTAAAACCTTGTTTAATTTAATCTAACAATCATCTCCTTTTAATTAAATAAATCAAAATCTTTATTTGATTAATCTCTTATTACATTTTTCTCATTATTTGATTTAAATAAATCCATAAATTTGAGCCAAATAAGTCACATCATCTAATCTCCTATTAAATTAATTAGCCCTTGATTAATTTAATCTCTCATCATGTCCCATCCTCTAGATTTTTCAAGTTGCACATGAAAATAAATTTAATTGATTTATTAAATCTCTATTTTCCTCACAAGGCATCTTTTGGAATATTCTCCAAGTTTGAATTCAAAAAATCCAAGTGGACATGTACATCCAACAAGGCAATAACTCCATCTTACATGTCCTTTGCCTTGAGCCAAGTGGAATTTATTGCATTTTCCCTTCTCTCTTGCATGTCATTTCAACAAATTTGAAATTCAAAAATAGGCATTTATTGGCACAATCCTCTAAACTTGCACATCCTTCACCCACTCATAGATTGACAAGTGGCATCTTTCCATTGGATGAATGTTAGTCCCACATTGACCAAATTTGGACATTCATCCATCTTGAAATTTTATAAATAAAAAGCTCATATATTCATTTGATCATCCACAAAAATTATGCAAAGTTAGCATGCTCAAATATCTATCAAATTTCATCCATTAATCTTGAATCTTAGCTAGGTTATGCAACTTTTTAGCTTGGAGCACTCAATCTTCATCAAAAAAGTGGATCATTCATCAATCATCATCAATACATATCAATCTTGCATCTTAGGAATTGGGAAAGGGCCAATTTTCACATCAAATTGGCACCAATTCCCCCATGGGATCAAGAGTTTTCTTAGTTAATTAGGATTCAATCTTTATTTTGATCATTTTCATTGTGTTCTTCATTATTTTCCTAATTTAAGCTTTGTGAATGGATTCCATGGGGAATCCTTGTTTTAACTTGCAATCTCTAAGCTAATGTATTCATTCTTATTGTTTTCAGGTACAAGGATAGGGGTTCTCACATTGCTTTACTTTTAATTTAATAAATAATTATTATTTATTTTCTATTTGAATTACAATTAAATTCCTAATTGATAGGCTGATTGAAAAAAATCTATAGCTTTCAAAATGTATCACATTTTTTGAATCCAAAACATGCATCACATTCTATGCGACGTATACTATAGGATTAAAAAAATAATAAATTTCATGAAGTGTTGACCAAGTTAAGGGGGTCAGACATACAAGTTTTTTATATTTTCAAAAGTTGTAATAAAAAACTCATAATTAATTATTTACTTGGAAAAAAATTACATAAATATATGCATTACATCGGTACACGAGTCCTCTATTTATATCTAAAATATTATAAAAAAAATTATCATTTTATTGTGGTTAGGGTGGTCAGACAAACACCTACTTCTTATTATTTCCCTGAAATTTAAGTACTACTACATTGAAATTTTAAATTTCACCAAATAGATTTTAATTTTTTTTAAATAAACCTAGTAGTCTAGAAACTACATTCAATTTACTGCATATTCTATTCTTACATATTTTTGAAATAATATAGATAACTTATTCAAATTTTTACTTCAAGTTTCCTAACTCTGATTTTTCTGAAATTTTTGCCACTTAAGGGCATGTTTTTTCCATGATGATCTTGCACATACCCTTATATTTTGGAATTTGATGCTTGGTTTCTATGCCATTTGATATTTTTTGAGGTAGTTGTCTCATTGTATAGGATTAAGACACATGTCAATACATTATCTAATCCTATCTCAATTTTTCCTATATAAACAAGGAATCATATGTACATTGTCATATTCAATTTGGTAATCTTCCATCCATAATCATAGCATGATATTTTTACCATTTCTCTTTCATGGAAGATATTGTTGTCTTTCAAGTGATCCTAGGGTGTTTATGAGGTCACTATAAACTCCTACAATATTCTTAATACCACTAATCCCTAGTTGGCATGCATAAGATAAGTTCATGATTGTATAATTGACCTAGAGGTCTAAACTCAATCCCTAACAAAGTAGTAGATTAATAAAAATCCTAAGATAATCTTATAGCATAGAGGTCAATATTTTAGGTTAGATTTAAAAAATATTCCATATTCTTCACTTTTTTTCACTCATTTTTCATTCATCAAGCTAAGTATATTTATTTTATATTTAATTTTTACAACACTCAAAATATCAATTTCATCAATCATAAGACCTAGGTTAATATATTATTATTTGTACACATTCAATTCATTTAGTATAAGTCCCACTTAAGGTTCAAGTGTAATCTCCTTTACAATTTTGGTGATCTTGCCTAATTATATATAGCCTAATTATCTTAGATATAGTTTATTATCAACATTAGGATATTGATATTTTCATTTATCTACTTTTATATCTTATTTTTAGACATTATTCCACTTTTTCACCTTTGTGACTCATTGAATTTTTCTCTATAAATTCTTGATGATTATTTATAAATAGTGAACTCATATAAAAGGGGTGAAAAAATATTGGGGACAAAAAACTAGCCACAACCACTATTTTGTCCATCTAAGAAATAACACAAGTGGGTTATAATGCACTCACATTATTAATCACATAAAAGAAAAGTTGTAAAGAGTTCAATCTTATTCAATCTTATTGTGAGTTTGTTCTTAATGAGATCCCAAACTAATTTGGCATGTGTGAGTTCTAGGGTAGAGGTAGGGGCTCAACACAATATAGAGAGGGGTTATGTCATTCCCATGACCTAATATAGAGAACCCTTACTAGGCTAAACATTGGGCATATCACAATCCTTTCTGTTGTGAAGGAGAGTGTTGATGTAGAGAATCTAGAGTCCATTAGATCCCTCACATATATGGTGTTACAACACACTAAGCGTTTAGCATAGGTTGATGATGGAAATGTTTCTAGATCTTGAAGTTCAACTAACATTTTAAAAAAATACAAGTATTTTTTATGATTATGGGTTTAAGGATGATTGGAATGTTTGTGGAAAATAGTAAGACACGTCCATATTGGATGAAATTGTTTTCATAGATGACCTATTGCATGAGACATATGGTATTGATAGATAGGCTAATTTAAATAATGTTAAATATAATCTATTATGTTTACTTTTGAATGTAAGATTTACTATATTCATCTATGATAATTGAAAATTAATCTAATCTGATTATAATAAAATATTAGGGTCAAAGTGTTCAACCTACATTTGGTGGCCCTTTACCTTCTTATTATGTGACCATGTTGAGTCCACAAGAATGTAATTAGTAAAGAAATAGTAAATATAGTACATGTAAATTTTTTACCTTATGTGAATTGTAATATTCAAGTTTATATTGGATGGTGGGTAAGTGCACCAAGTTGTGACACAAAAATGGCTCTTAAGATGCCAATTTTTTCTTTAAATCAACAAAGTCTAATGTTCACAAGAAAATGAAGATAGTTATGCTCAAAATTTGAAGATGCGACAAGAACAAGAGTTGTGGTGCTCTGAATCTACTTTCTAAGCTACTAATTGTTTTTGAAAATAATGAAGATTAGTGTTTCAAAAATGGGGATCACCAAAAGTGGTCTTGTTTTTCTCAAAAAAAAAACATAGTATCTCTTGTGACCACCTTTTTCATTAACTTTTTTTTAGAATTTCAAAAATCCAAATAGTGAGAAATTATCTAACACCATGTATTTTATCCCAGTTCTTTCAGCTAACCTTTTAATGAAAGTATGATATTTTATAAATTTTCAAAGTGGACACATCCTAAAAAGCTAAAATTTGAGCATGGTCCCCCTTAATTTTTTTGAAAACTAATAAAAAATCATTTTTTTCATTACATGTATAATGGAATCTAGTTTATAAAACTGCAATTTGTTTCAAAATTTGATGAATGAGTAAAAATCTATACTAAATCTAGCACATGTTGGTTTTTGACAAAAAAGAGAGGCACCAATAAGAGAAGTTATGGATGAAAACCTTAACATAATCAAAACGTTAAAAAATTATATGGTTATATAGGTAAGATAGTGTAGACACTAAAAAATGTCCTAGATGATATCATACACTTGAATCAAGTTTACTAACATCATTTCCTCTCAAAACCCATTCGATTTTTACTTAATTAATCAAATTAGCCTAGGTAATTAATTAATTTCATCATTTTCATCTATTAACCTAATTAATTCAAATTGGGTTAATTCACCCCCTTTGACACTAACATTTCATCTCATTAAACTAAATAGATCAAAGTATTTAATTTAATTCCCTAAGTCATCTGATTTAATTAAATATCATTTCATCTCTCCCCCATTCATTAAATCATTGAATTTAATGAATATCCCTTTCATTCTTCTAATCCCCTAATTTTATGATTTAACCATGTTTAATTAACAAATAAACTAATCTTACTCCAAAAGGGGAATATTCCCATGGAATATTCCTTTTTTTTTTGCACAATTAAAAATTTCTTTTAATTTGCAAAATATCTTTTATCCTCACCCATGAGAATATTCTAAAGAATATTCTCTCCCCTCTAGTCATCTCACTTGGATTCTTGAACAAGCTAAACCTTTAACCTCTTGGGAAAGGCACCTAGTGACTTGTGTGTGTAGGTCAAAAGTGTGTTTGTTTGGAACAAATTTGATCCCTTGATTAATTCTCATCTTGCATTCTCATCTATTTATGAGAATCCATGATCCATGTCTCATATTTCCTCTAGTCTTGACGTTGGTTAATTTTTAAATCTCAACCCTCTATTTCTCATTTGCTCTCCTATAAATAGAACACTATTTGGAGAAAAATGGATCCATGTTTCAATCACAAACTCATGTTGTTGAAATCACTTGCATTCACACTCTCAATTTACTCACTTTTAGCCAATTTTAGTTCATTTTAGTTGGATAATAGCTTAAAACATCCATTAATGGATTCTATGCATCATCTTAGCTTGTTTATAAATTAGGGTTTCCATATTTTAGCTTAGAATTAGCTTATATTAGCTTAGAAATTGCATAATTAGATGAATTTTAGCATAAAATCATGTTAATCTAGCTTGCATAATGTTTAACTTAGCATAAACTAGGTTTTCATCCATTTATCACAATGGCTTCATCGATTCTCTTCCATAGAATCGATTGAAATAGGCTCACTAATCACGAGATTGGGAAAGGGTCATTGTTCCACATAAACATGACACCAATTTCAAAACAAGATAAGTTTCAAATGGGTTAGAGTAGGAATTTAACTATTTTAGTAGTTTGTAATTTTTAGTTTCAATAAATGCTTAGTTTAACTTTCAAGTTGAATGATCTTGTTTGTGATTGAGTTTTAATGGCTAAATTATGCTTCGATTCGTCATGGATCAAGCGTAATAAATCCACACTAACAATCCTCAATCCATAGATAGAGCCTAACATCATCACCATTTTATATAAACTTGCATTGAAAGATGTGCAAACCTGATGTTTAGGACAACTAAAAGTATGCAAAATTTTGCTACCCTTTCAAAAAATCATGTCCTTGGCATGAAATGGTTATCCAAACCTTTGGGTTGGATTCCCAAGGAAAAATCCAACCCTTTGGGTTGGTATTTCTCAATTCTTAATGCACCCAATTTGGAACTAGCTAAATGTAATGCAACATTTGGCGAGTGCCAAATTTGGTGCTCACCAAATGTTGCATTACATTTGGCTAGTGCTAAATTGATTGCATTCACAAAGAACTCCTATGTTGCATTACATTTTGCTATTTCCAAATTGATTGCATTAATAACTATTAGTACAAGTTGATAAACCCTTCAGGAAAAGTTGCCAAGAGTTGTAGGTGAATATCTAGCTTATGTAGTGTAGGAAAATGTAACCCTTTACATTTTCTCACTTGTTTGGGCTCTCCTTATTAAATTGGACTTAATGTTACCTTAATTTAGTGTTGTTAAATGTACCCCTTTACATTTAAACACTTATTTGTGCCCTCTTAATTAATTGAGCTTAAATATGCCTTAGCTTTCCCTTTAATTCATTTACAAGCCTAATTAATTACATTTTCCAAAGGGGAAACCCAACAATAATTAATACCTAAACATAATACTTTACCTTGAGCAATATGTGTTCTAGGTATAGGGACCTAGGACCCATTCACCCATGGGTGAATGGGTCCTCCCTAGACCTTTGGACCCAAATTTAAATTATGTGTTTGGTAGTATTTTAATTTTTTCAAATCCATAATTCAATGTCGGCTTGTGATATTTGAATTTTGGGAAATTAATGATACATACCTATAAATACAATGTTTTTTTTCTAAGTTTCACCTAGAGTTTTCAAGCTAGAATTTTTTATGTGACTTCATAAGAGCTAAAGTTTATGATCAAGGGCATTCAAGAGAAGATACATTAGAGATTTATTACAACATTTAAGATCTATCCATCATGTCAAATTCTTCTTGCATCATGCATTCTTTTAGAGCTAACATTGTGATGTAGGTTTTAAGATCAAGTCAAGCACTCAAAGTATCATTTCAAGAAAGATTCAAATGTCAAGATCCACATCTAATTCAGCCATCTCATGTAAGTTGCAGACTTCCAAAGATCTCAATTATCAAGGTTTCATTCAAGGGTTTGTTGAGTGGTAACATAGCTTTTTTAATTATTCATTCCCTCTTTCATGCATTATTTCAATTCAAGGTTTGATTACCAAAATAGGGTTTGACCAAGGAAAACCACTATTCACCCTAAAATAAACATTTTTCTCTCTCGTTTGTGTGATTGTAGATTTTGGTTGAAGAATACTTGAAGAAATTTTGAAGAGCTAGATTTACATAGTTGTCAAAGTTGGAAAAGTTGTCAAAGTTGTCATCAAATCATGGAATCTAACCTACATATTATATTTCTAACTTTTTGTCACTGAAACTTGGAAAAATCAAAACTTTAGATCTGCACTAGAGGCTCCAAAAAGATTTTTGCAACCCTTGTACTTGGAGCCATTCACTCATGGCTGAATGAGTCCCATATTAGCTTCTAGAAAGCTCTTTTGGTGATTGGTACACAAGTTTTTTCCCTTCTCAAATCTGCATTCTATTTTCTAGTTCTGCAAATATTGAGTTTGATCATCAAGTTTTAAGTGTTATATTGCATTTTGGTGTTGATTTACTATTGTTAGTTTTCTCCCCAAAGTTTTGTTTGACGTTGACCCCCATCCTTCAGAAATAAGGAAATATAAAGATTCCCACTTTGTGTTGCTTCACCTAAAGGTTTACAATCAATTCATTGTGGGGATCTCATTTCCTAATGAAATAGAGGAAAATAGGTCCCTTCTTGTTCATCGAGTCCATATTTTTACATTTCAAAAACACCTATTTTTCTTTGTTTCATTTTGGTGAACCTAAATTTTGAGCATCATATCTTGTTGATTTGGAGTCCATTTTCAACCCTAGATCTAGGTTTTGAATTCATTTTCATTAAATTTCATTGCATTGATTTGAATCTCATTTAGGGTTGTTTGCTTGCATTAGTTTTCATCTCATTTAGGGTTTTTAGGTTTTCATTTTTGCATTCTCTAAAATTTGGAAGATTCAAAAATATTAGTCATTTTTCATAGTGTTTACATAACATGGGATCATCATTCATTTACATTACAAAATTGAATCAAAATTACATCTCAAATTATGTCTTTTTTCTTGTCATTTAGCACTATTTTGCACTTGCATTTAGACCTTATTTTACAAAAATCTAAAATTGTTACTCACTATCTGAAACCAAAATCTGAAAACCATAGAATCATCTCAGAAACTTCTAAAATAATTTTTAAAAACCATGAAGTGAGACCCATTTTCCCATGCATGAATGAGTCCCTGATCAAGGTTTTTCCTAAAATTTTGAGCATTAAAATCACTGATTTTGCATTCTATGTTTGTGTATTTAGTTTGTTGTTTCAGTTTTCTAAATTTTTGTTATTTGAAATTTTTCATATTAAGCATAATTTTCCATCAGTGCATTGTTTGAATTCAAAATTTCATCTAAAAGACATTATTTTTCAGGTTTTTGCATAGAATAATTAAAAATTTATCTTTCTTTAAATCTAAAAATTTATTGCATTACACTTTACATTCTAGGATATTTCATTTCATTTTACCTCTTATCCATTTTGGGTTCACCTTAGGTTTGTGAAACTTATATGAGCTTCACAACTTGGTGTCCTATTGATAATACTATCATGAGACTTATTTCAAGACTCATGTCATCCCATGATACACCATTTATCGTGGATCTTGGGTTTTCTAACTCTTTCACTCATAGTGTTGACACTAGTCAACCCACTATGGATCATACCCTTAACACTTCATCTCCCATGACTTTCCTACCTACACCTAATGTGACTGATGTTGATACAATGATTGCTAACTTCCCTCATGAGAACCTTAGAATAATGGATGACGAGTTAGAGAAATTGAAAAAAATTGTAAGTTGTAAACCTATCACCGCTAATGCTATTCCTATGATTAAAAACATAAGAGACTTAATAAAAACTAAATAAGGGATAGATATGGTGCTTAGCCTTAATCACATCATGCAACATCACATAAGAAATTAAGGGAAGCACACTATAAATCATTCGATCAACTTCATTGAAATTCAACCTTGTAAGGGCCTACCTAAGATGTCGCTTGACATTGCTTTCTCACAACACAACATAATTAGACATGCACCTAATGGTCCTCTTTACATAGCTAGAAGAATCAATGAAAATTCTACTAATGGGATATTAATTGATCTAATTTGTGTAGAGAATGTGATCACTAAAGAATTCTTATTTGTACATGAGCTTTATCAAGACACTTATGAAAAGTCGAAAGCATGGATCAAAATGACTAATGGTTTTGATTGCACTATGATTGGTTTGATAACTATTCCCTTAAAAGTTGGATCGAAAACACTACGTGTCTCATTTTCCATCATCCTATCATCACACCAATTTCATGTGAAGTTAGGCTACCCATGGCTTCGCTCCATGAATGGCATCCTGTCAGTTGTGCATAAGTGCTTAAAGTTTCCATTTGGAAATGGGATCTTTATTGTGCATCACAGTGGATTTAATCATATGTCCTCCCATGGGAATTTCCAATTGTATTTCTTTTGACATGAACCTATAGAACCTATTAGGCCTTGTGTGGACTTATTTTTCAAATCCTATCAAAATTTTAAGGAAAAACACATATTAGAATTATCTGTTAGCAATATGCCTCAACCCACGATTGAGCCTCCTATCCTTGATGAAACCATGATTGAACCAAAATCCCTTCCAAGTAACCAAGACCCAAACATAACAAATCCTCCACCTATTTCCTATAAGAGACCATAAGATAACCAAAAAATTCTTGTTGTGCCTCCTAAAATCAAACAATTTTACAAAGCTAAAGAGAAAGGGGTTGAACAACCTCCCATGGTTCCATCTATTCCTCCCTTAAGGGAAGAAAAGAAACCTATGGTTGATAAACCCACTCCTACACAATAAAAACTTGAAAATCAAATGAAAAAGGAACAAAATTGTTAGAGAGTGTAGGTGTAGACGTCATGCTATTGCTTGTTTATTACAAGAAAAAGAAGAAAAGAATAACATACAAAATAAAAATCCAAAATTAACTCAAGCAATGCATGATGATTATCCTCCTTTTTTGAAACAAGAAAATCCTAAATCTTGAACACAATGTAAGAACAAGCATCTTCTATGGATATTATCATTATACATTCTATTGTGATAAACTTGGATGATCATAATGAAATTGCTAAGATTGATGAGGAAGTGCATAAAGATTTAAATTTATTGTTTTCCTCTTCCATGAGCTTAAATGATAGCAATCATGATGATACTCTCACAAAGAGTGATTCACCATGTGTTGAACTTGGTGAGTGTCCTAGTTTGGCACTTGATTGTTGTCCCTTTGGCTAGTTGTCTACCTTCCACATACAATGAACAAGATTGGGATGTAAAGGACCTACTATAGGTTGACTCGCATGTGCCTTACTTGTCTTGTCTTTATTTTATTTCTTATGTTCTTTGTGTGATTGCGCGTGCATAATGTGATCCCTTGTACTATTTTATTTTATGTCTTCATGTTCATTCCTCTATTTGTACCTTCATTCTTCTATATGTTGTAAACCCCTTTGCATTTTATTTTTTATTTTGTTTTCCTTTTGGGGAAGTTGCAAGGCGTTAAGACATTTAGGTCTCTTCCATGTTGACTCAAAAGGATTTTGATTTTTTTTCATTCTCTTTTTTCCATTCTTCTTGTTCCATGAGTTTTTTGGGGAATGATGTTTTTTTGAGCTCTATAATATCATTGTAGCAAAGAAATACACTAACCTCGAATCTGTGGATCCCTTATGTGATTTTTGGATTTCATTTTGGGGGAAAACCCTTCCTTATTCATGACATGGCTTCATTTGGAAACATATGACTTGGCATAGGGATTTCAAAATAATCTCTCATGTCCTCTTTATTGTTAGCATTTATCATTTGCTAAGTTTTAAAGTAATTGCTCACATCATGGTGTTAGAAATTTCTTTAAAGTGGGGGTATAAATTGGCATTATCATTTTGGAGATCTTGGACTATATTCTTATGTTTCATTGAAAGTTCTTCTTACTTCTTGTGATGTGTCTTCTTCTTGGTGGTTTCATTGGGTTTGGTGTCCTCCAAGAGTGTGACCTTTCTTGGCATATGACTTTCCTCTTAGTGGTTATTCTATGCATTGCATTCCCTAAGCTACGAATCTCTTATCCTAGACTTGTCCTCTCTTGGAGACATTAGGAACAATATTCCCTAAGAAGAGACCTTACATGAACTAAGAAAAATACCTTTAAAAATGTCTTATCCTATCTTGTATTTTGTTCATAATTGTTTAGCATAACTCAACTTGCTAACCATGTGAACCTCGAAGTTTCAACACTTTTTCATGGCCACTAGCCATAACACACTTTGCTTTCCTAACATAGCTTGCTAAGCCTTATGAAGCTCATAGTCCATATTGTGTGGTGCCCTATTAAATTTATTGGAGTTATAAATTTGGAATGCTATAGAAGCCTAATAAGATTATCTCATTTTCCACCCCTAGGGTCTCAACTAGTGGACAACGGATTTCATTAGCTCATGTGAGCATGCATTGTTTTTTGCATGGTGGGAAATTAGTTCCACTTCCAAACATTTCTAGACAAATAGCTTAGGCATGTTCCACATCTCGTTGGACAATCGAGGCTTGATCCTTTCTCTTATCCTTTTTATTTCTCTTTCTTTGAGTCTTTGACATTGTATTATTGAGTATCTTATCATTACTCCATACATATGTTTAACATAGGCATGTGTCTCCTTGTGCCTTTATTGGTTTTTCCATGAGATCTAAGAAATTGGAAGCGTGATCACCTTCCTTGATCTTTTTCATCTTATCTTTCCAACGATTGTACAATTAGACCTCTCTATTGTCTACTTTAGTGTGAGTTTGACACAAGGTCATCCTCTCACTAAAGTGGGGGCTAAATGTAATGTAGGAAAATGTAACCCTTTATGTTTTCTCACTTGTTTGGGCCCTCCTTATTAAATTGGACTTAATTTTTCCTCAAATTAGTGTTGTTAAATGTACCCCTTTACATTTACACACTTATTTGGGACCTCTTAATTAATTGAGCTTAATTATTCCTTAATTGTCCTTTTAATTCATATAAAAAACCTAATTAATTACATTTTATGAAGAGAAAATCCAACAAAATTTAATGCCTAAACATAATAGTTTACCTTGAGCAACGTGTGCTCTAGGTATACGGATCTAGGACCCATTCGCCCATGGGTGAATGGGTCCTGCCTAGACCTTTGGACCTAAATTTAAATTATGTTTTTGGCGGTATTTTAATTTTTTCAAATCCATAATTCAATGTCGATTTGTGATATTTTAATTTTGAGAAATTAAGGATAATTGAAGAAGACTTGAAGACCTTTTGAAGAGAAAATATTGAGTTTGATCTTCAAATTTCAAGTGTTAGATTGCATTTTGGTGTTGATTTTCTATTTTTAGTTTTTCTCCCCAAAGTGTTGTTTGACCTTGATGCCCATCCTTTAGACATAAGGAAATTTGAAGATTCCCACTTTGTGTTCATTCACCTAAAGGTTGATAATCAATTCATTGTGGGGATATCATTTCCTAATGAAATAGAGGAAAATAGGTTCCTAATTGGTTCATCAATCCATTTTGGTGAACCTACCTATTTTTCTTCATTTTAGCTTAAAATAATTTATGTTTCATGTATCTCTAAGGTTATAAACCTAGTGATTAGAGATCAAGTGATATTAGAGCTCTAAGTTTTTGGTTGTGTCATATTCAATTAGTGTACAAATGATTGGATACAATGTGCCCCTTGTTCCATTTAATAAGACCTTGGAAATGGATGTAATTTTCCCTTTGCTCCATTAGCTTCATATTTTCATTTTCTTCTCACATAGATCAATTGCATTTTGTGATTTTTAGAAATTGATCAAAAAACAAACAAATGCATTCACTCTACAATAGTTAGAATATAGGTGGATTTGGAAGATTTCTCAAAAGGATTAAGAAAAATATATTTATCCTAGAAACCACCACTATAATATAGAATTAAGAACACTATATTTATCCTAGAAACCCTCTTAAGAGAGAAAATAGGGTCTATGGAAGTGGAAAAAATAGAGTGTGGCAGTTGCAATTTCCTACTACCTATATTATGTAGCAAATTTTCATATTCAATGAGTGTACAAATTATTGGTTATAATCTACCCCTTGTTCCATTAGAGGAGACAATGTCTATGGATGTAATATACCCCTTCCTCCATTAGCTACATATTTTTCTTTGCTTCTCACATGGATCACTTGTTTTTCATTTTCCTTTGCTTTTTAGTTGCAATTTCCTACTACCTATATTATGTAAAAAACTATCATATTCAATGAGTGTACCAATGATTGTACTATACAATCTACCCCTTTCTCCATTAGCTACATATTTGTGTTTGTTGTTGTGCTCCTATCCTTTGCCTCCCATCTTTTTGAAATACTACATAAAAAATTTATGCTTAATTCTAAGAGAAGAATCTAAAAAAAAATAAAAGGTTACCTCTTTGATCAATATGAGAAGGCACAATATGAAATGTTTCCTCCCATTACATTTTTTCAAAACAATGCAACCTCCAATTTATAGATTCATATGCATTGTAAGGTTCTCATAGGCCTAATAAGAAATTCCATCAACTCAAGAAGCTGAAATAGTGATTGTTCAATTTGGACTCTAAATTTTGGCATGTGTATTATCTAAGGATGCAACTACAAATGTGGTAGAGTTCCTTACAAACTTGAGATTACAAATAGGTAGTAGACTAGGGGTATAAGATCTATGGGTAGAGGAGAGGATGTTGGTGAAATCTGTTTCAAAATAATAGAGGAATATGTAATGAGTGCTTCCTATACCATGGATAAGACAAATTAGAGATACATCTTCATGCAAGTATTGATTGAGATTTATGGAGTTCTTAAGTATGAGGAAGAAGAAGAAGTTTCCTTTTATTGCATTAATTATTCTACTTATTACTATTCAATATACATATGAAAATGTTATCCCACCAAAATGATTTTTTGGACAAGTCCATTTTGAATTTCATAAATGTATTTCTTTTGAAAGAGTATTATTGCTACCCTTTGGTGAAAGAGTATTATTGTTTCTCTCTACATTTAGGTGTGTTTGAAAAGGTAGAGAAGGTGTGTTTTCTAACCTTACTAACTCAAAAAAATTTCTCTTTGATAGCATCATGCATTGCCATCTAGGGCTGTCCTTACATGGATTCTTCTCTTGATAGTCCACTTTAATGATCATTGTCGTCATAAAGGTTCTTCATGATTACCAATGCGTAGCCATTTTGGATTTCCTCTTTAAAAAATATTGTGACTATCCTATTTCATTTTAGGATGCTCTCAAATTTCTTCATTTTTCTTGTGCATGTTCATTTTCATATGCATGGTTCTTTACCTAAGAATATCATAGGTCTACACCTACCATCTTCTTGGTCAATAATTCATTCATTACCCTTTTTCATGGTGGTTGTCCTCAGCATTATGCTCACTATCCTTTGTAACCTTCTCTAAGTTAATTACATTGTTTGAAGCATCCTTCATTGCATAGTTGTTGTTGTTTGTCTCCTATTCTCATTATGACATGTGGCTAGCTTCTTGATTGCATAACCTTCATATTGATATTGTTGTCTTTTCATGGATGGAAGTGACTGTTCTTTGACTACTAACCTCTCAAACTTGTTGTCCCTTCTTGTTAAGGTTTCCCCTTAGAGTGTATTATAGTCATAAGTGTTAAACATGCATAGGACAACTAAGAGGGGGGTGGTGAATCAGTTGTCACACAAATTCAAATTTAAAACTTTATCACTTATCAAATCTTCAACCACACTATTCTGTTAATAAATATGAGCATGGAACACAAATAATAGAAAGTAAATCAACACAATGAACACCATATTTTTACTAGGAAAACCCAATGAGGGAAAAACCACGGTGAGGGTTAACTCACAATATAAATATTATAAACTGAATACAAAGGCTCACTACCCAAAAGAGGACTCACTGTCCAAATACAAAGGCTCACTGCCTATAGATACAAAAGAGAAAAAAAGATCTGCCACTACAATTAAAGCACATTTGTAGGATTATAGAAGCCCTTAGCTTACTACCTTCAACACACTAAAAAAATGCTATGACAACTCACTCACACACACTTCTGCTCTTATGATTTGTGGCTCACTTTCATCACTTTGCATCATACTATCATAAAATTCTTCACAACTCGACTTGATTTTATACCATCCATAACCTTATAAACTTTGTCCAAGGTTGGCTACAATACATCATTTCATAAATTCAAATTAGGTCGGTAACACTAAATTCCTATGGTGGAAAGGAATAAGAGTGGACCAATAAAAAAATTTAACCAAGACCAAAAATAATATTCTTGAATCTTCTACATGCTTCCTCATTTAAATTTTATTCTTCAAATGAAGTGTAACACTAGGTTGGCCAATTCTAATGAAAACAAAAATGAACAATGATGCACATGCTTCCCACCATGAAGATGACATGTGAAAAAATCAACACACTTCATTATTCATAAGACTTCATCTTAGACTTCTTTAGATATGTCCACAACAAAAAATATACTTCATGCATTAAATACCTTTCACCAGATCATCCGCACTATGAAAACCTATAATGGAATATAGAAACATGACTTCTAGATTACCAAATTTCAACCTTCTTCGCTGGAGCATAGAGAGGACCTTCATAAGACATATCCCAGATCTGCAAGATCTGAAATGAAATAGTAGGGGACTATAGAGTAAAAATATTTCTCCCAGTCCACAAAACACTAACTCTTCTAGTAGAACATACGTACTGGTGAACATCATGTACCAACAAACCAAAAATTGAAACTCAGGGAATATTATCATGAGATCACCATTACCAATCCTTTAGATCCACACATGCATAGGATCAACACAAACAAAATGTGGAGCACATACTGGAGCACATTCTAAACACTTCCAACACTCTGATTTATTTTCTTTATTAATTTTCTCAAAAGCACTTGGAAACTTATTGAACCAAGACATCTGCAAAATCATAAAGATAGCTCCATGTACTCACAACATCTCAATAGCATCTCAACCATACATGTACAATATGCAACATACTAAACTATGTTGACATCAATGAAAACATTAATGACAACACCACCAGACTAACTCATACTTGCAACAATCTCCCCCTTTGTCATTGATGGCAACACATGATGTGAAAAACCATCAAAGGATAAAAATTTGCACATTATCTCGAGATAACACCTTCTCTTCTTCTACAACTATTTTTCACATGAGTTTCTCTCCCCCATTAACATCAATGGAAAAAATCATAAACTCTAATTACTCTCCCTTAGGAGTACACTCATACTACAACAATGAAAACCTTTTCTACTCCCCCTGCGAATTAGACCCATCTATCAGTCCAGATAAATGAAGAATTTGTCAATTCACTGGATTGATGCACTTTCATGTGCACCTAGTTAGGAGGGAAAATGACCCCCAACCTCTCCCTAAGATGCTCAAAATTATCCTTCAAAAGAGCCTTAGTAAATATGTCTATAGTTTTTTCCTTTGTTGTCACATACTCCAGTCTAACCTCATTCGCCAACACTTTTTCTCTCAAAAAATGATACTTGATAGAAATGTGCTTCATTCTTGAATGCATAACAAGGTTCTTTGAAATGTTTATTGCATTTTTATTTTCATAGAAAATAGAAATAGGCTCATCAAACATTACTCCAATGTCTTTCAGTGTTATCTTCATCCAAAACAATTGTGTGCAACAGGATGCTACAACAATATATTCTTCCTCTGCAGTGGATAAAGAAACCAAGTCTTTCTTTTTACTCAACCATGAAACTAGTCTTCCACCAAGAAAGAAAGCACCACCATTGGTACTCTTTCAGTCATCTACACATCTGGCCCAATCAACATCTACATAGGCACTCAGAGTGAAATCATTACTCTTAGGGAACCATAGTCCATAATCCGGTGTGCCTTTAAGATATCTAAATATCCTTTTTATAGCTATAAGATGTGCTTCTCTAGGATCTACTTCAAATATAACAACTAAACACACTACATGCATAATATCTGGTCTAGTAGCAGTAAGATACAATAGTTTTCCAATCATGGATCTATGTTTTCTCTGATCAATCTTAGCAGATTCATCATCCTTGCTTAGTTTGCATCCGGTTACCATAGGGGTGATAAGCAGTTTAGAATCCTTCATCCCAAACTTCTTCAACAAATATTTTACATAGATTGTGAAATGAATATCCCTTTATCAGTTTGATTCACATGTATACCAAGGAATAAATTCAATTAACCAATCATAGACATCTCAAATTCTTTATTCATCTCTTCAGCAAACTTTTAACACATGCAATCATTTCCACCAAAAATGATATCATCAACATAAACAACTACAATCAACATCTTATTACCCTGCACTTTGAAGTAGAGGTTGCTATTAGCAGAAACTTTGTTGAATCCTTGCTTTGTTAGATATTTGTCCATTCTTACATATCAAGCTCTGGGAGCTTACTTCAATCCATTCAATGCTTTCTTCAACTTCCAAACCATGCCTGGCTTGTCAGACAACTGAAACCCTTTAGGTTGCTCCATGCACACTTCTTCCTCCAACTCACCATTCAAAAAATCTAACTTAACATCCATTTGATATACCTTAAATTCCTTGTGGGTAGAGAATGCTAAAAACATTTTAATAGCTTCGATTCTAGCCATAGGGGAAAATGTTTCTTCAAAATTTATTCCTTCAACTTGTGAATATCCTTTGCATACCAATCTTTCCTTATTCCTTACTACATTTTCATTTAGCTTATTCTGGAACATCCATTTAGAGCCAATCACATTTTTGGTCATAGGCCTAGGGACTATTTCCCATGTCTAGTTCTTTTCTATCTACTGCAATTCCTCTTTCATAGTTGTCATCCAACTTTCATCTTCACATGCTTCTTTTATAGATTTAGGTTCTATTTTAGAAAGTAAACACAAATTTACCTCAGCTGCAACTCCGCTTCTTGTCTTCACACCTTCACTCTTGTCTCCAATTATCTAATCTTTCATATGATTCTTATATACATATTTAGGAGTCCTAGCAACAGGTTCTGATTCATTCTCTTCTTCTTCTTCCACTTGTTGTTCTTCTTCTTCCTTGATTAATATTGATGCTAATGTTTTGAAACCAATGGCTAATAAGATTCCAAAATGTACATGTCAAAGATATGCAAGAAGGATATGGAGATTATTTGTTGAAATGATGATGAAAATCAATTTTAGGCCTACCATGAATATTCTTGGGCTAAGAACATTGAATTAATCGAGTGATAAATCCATTATAAAGAATCTAATGAGTGCATATGGGAGCATGGGTTCTACCTCACACACAAAAGACAGTAATGCCACACAATATGTGATGATATCAACATTGGTAAGCAATCAAAATGGGAATAAGATGATCCTTTGAAACATGAGTAAAACTTTGAAAATAAATAGATCATCTCTAATGAGAGCCAAAACAAGGTGTGAAAGAGTGTAGGATCCAAATAACAACGAGTTAAATGGGAATTCTTGGGTAGACTACCATAGAAAGATAAAGAAATTGTTCAAGCCTTGAGATCTCTAATACAAGATTTTTGTAAGAATAACACAAGGATCTCTCCCAATCAAAGAGATGTTGTAAGAAGGAGAATTGGTAGTCAAATATGTGAGCCACATCCAAATCATTTTTTGGATATGACTCAAACCCAATTTTTTTCTAAATTTGTAGAGATGTATCCTCAAGTTAAAAAATTTCAAAGGTTTTTTGAAATGTTGAATCCTTTTTATGTCAAAATAAATCACACACATACTACCTGTTATTGTAGAGTACATATTGGTTTTTCTAACCATTATGATGTTTATCAATGTATATGTGTAGATATGCATACTAATAATGTTTTGCAAGAATGTAACATAAGGCCTCCACCTAGATCTTCAAGGGATTTCTTATCTACCATTTTATGTGAAAGAGTGGAAGGTCAAATTTTTTACAGGAAATAATGTTTGGATGGCACATGTGTTCATTGTGCTAGCTTACAATATTTTCCAATTTTCTAACACATGAATGTACACATGTAGTTGGAAATGAAATTGTGGAATTTGGAAAATACAAGAAAATGGCCTAAAGTCTAAAAGATGGGAAATAAGTAGAAAAGTGTGAATTGGTCAATGATAAGATTCCAGTGTATCAATTTATGAGCATTTTTCATGATCATGTAGTCTATGAGTATACAAGGAATACACATAGAGCTCAATGGTTGGACTTGTAGTTCAAATTATGCAAGGACATGTTTCCACTTCATAACATCATTTTAGTTTTTTAATTTTTAGAGAACTACACACAACATCCACAAAACACGGCACAATTGCAATACTACAACTCCAAACAAGTTGCTATATTTGTGCATATATCATTCATTCATGTTGTTGATAGTATAGAAGATAATAGGAAGGTATTGAGGGAGTATCACTTTTATATCAATGATGATCACACACATACTCTATGAAGTTCGTGCAAGGTTGCTTTTAGATGTTCATTGATTTGGCTATCAAGAGCATATCATTTAGTGAGCATATCATATTGCTAGATAATTGTACATCACAATTCAAAAACTCTGAAATGTTTTATTGGTTGAGTAGGATGTGTAGGATCAGTGGTGTTCAACATATGTGGAATTTCTCAAAGGTTGGGCATGGAAAGAGGGATCATGATGGTGCAAGAGTGTGTATCAGAAGATCCTTAGCACGAGAATAGTTAAAGTAAAAAGATAGTCCAAATTTGATAGATGCAAAATAAATTGTCCATTGGTGCAATTGATGAGTCTAGTTTGTGACTCAATTTTGATAAAGTTTATTATCTATTTGCTGTAGTTGTCATAGACTTTGATACTTGGATACTGACCTTTTCATGATATTTCCTCAAAACCATATACATTGGGAATAAGCTATTTTTTGTAACCTTTAAATGACATTGACATGCTATATGAACTATCTATGTTAATTTTACATGTGGATTAATGAATGTTACTTTAAGATAGTTAAAAAAATGCAATTGTTGTGCGTACTAATATTGTTATGCAAATATAATTAGCAACCTACAAAATTGACGAAGATTTTGTTGGCTGGTCATTTGCTATGAAGGTCAACAAGGTGATTGTTCAAAGGTGAATGGAGGGAAAAATCTCGGCAAGAGGGAAATTCCTAGTTTAAATCGAATAATTGTAACTTCCTTGTAAATGGTCTTAGTTGTTTATTGAGTGAATATAGGAGTTATTGTTGTGCTAGATCTGTGTTAAGGAAAACATGCTTGACCAGATTTCATGCATGCATAACCTCCTCTCCACTTTTCATGCTTTCCCTAAAGTGGCATCCTAATCTATTGGAGTTGATTGCCTTGCTAGGTAGTTAGTTAGTATTTTTTCTTTCTATAAATAAGACTTGAATGCTCCTTCTTAGAATGTTGATTAATCTGATGATGTACTTGCACTCTTAGTTTTTCAAGTAATACAATTATGTTGTTCTATTGTACATTTTTTTTGCATGAATAAAATGAAGTTATAAGTTTGTGCATCTAAGTTTACATTTTTGTTAAGGGATACTCATCCAAGGGGACCCACTTGGTGAGCATTCCCTCCTTTAGTTTAGTTATTACTTTTTGTTCAAAAATTAGTTAAGAATTTGGCACTATTTGTTCTTACAACAACTAGAATTCCATTTTGTAACTGTTCCTGCAACCAAAGCAGATAGAGTAGTTTCCTATTTGTTTGCTTAGATTTTCATTTCTTCCATGTATTTCAGCTTAGTATAGTTGTTGGCTGATGGTCAACACTTATTTTATTTCTTTCCAATCAATTTACTTTTAGCATTATGTCTTTCTTATTTGTAGAATGAAGATGGATACTTTAGATTCCTAGTGCACAGACTATGTTGAGCCATTTCAAGTCTACGTCCCTAGGTTGAAAATTTCAATGCACCTTCATGATGATTGAGATAGCTATTCAGATTAGATGCCCAATCTCTGAATCACAAATATAAGGGCTTAGTTGTTAGATCATTGTAGGAGGCCAACAACAATCATTATATGGGTCTAGGTAATGAAGGTAATTCTTTAGTACATAGATTTTTTTGGTTGGTAGATGATACTAATATTGTAAAATATGAGGACTATTGTACACTAATAAGATTGAGTGATCTACACACTTTTAGAAGATCCAATGTAGGTTCATGGATTATCCATACATAGAAGATGGCATGCTTTTGTTCTTCATACATAGTTCAAGCATACAATGGTTGTGACTCAAAAGAGTGGGTTGAGGATTGGGCATTAAGAATTCTAACTACACTTGACATGTATTAGCTCCTGATAGCTCTACAAATCATGGAGATACAATCATTCATTGAATTTGATCATGTAATAGATCTACTAGAACTAGGTAATATATCTTCTTTCATAATTTATACAAAATTCCTAGTTTTATCTTACTTTGTAGTTTTATTGTAATGTTCATTAAATACATCTAGCTGGATGAACATATCAATGAAGGGAATGTTTATGCAGTGATTGCAGATGAATATAATGAAGAGGGAACAAATGATGTTACTTATGTTGTATCAAGGCCAAAAAGAAATTGGAGGCCCCAATTATAGATGGAAAAAACATAGAATATCCTAGAGGTTCAATGGTTGTTACTGGAACATGGCTTAGAAGGTACCTAGTTAAGAATGCTCCAATTTTGTTGTTTGAGGACGTTGACATGCATCAAAAAATTCTTCACTACTCTAACCTTGTCAGAGTAGCCAACATTCATTTGATCAAATATCAGGATAGACCTATGAAAAATAACTTGTGGAAGGTGCATGAGTCTGACCATGAGACAATAATTAACACAATAAAGAGTAGAGTAGACCCAGATGTTCGTTGGATTGATTTGTAAGTATGCACATTGAATTTATAAAGTCATGTTAAATTGATCACTTTTTTTGGGCTATTCAAATATGAATCATTCTTTCCAAGTTTTTAATATGACTTCATATTTGTATCTTAGACTAAAACTCAAACGTACACTAAATTTTGATAATAAACTCATAACTTCATGGTTTTTTTTCTCATCAAGATCCCATTTGACACCCAACTCACCTTCTACATATTATTAATTTTAGTCTTGTAGAGAAATATATTATATTGTGATCATGTGTCTATGATCAAGGCTCTTAAATAATTTCTGCCCCTTACTGTTTAAGACTATTCTATGCATATGAAAGTTTTCCCTCTCTAGTCATCATTTGAAATATGCCATTTTGATCTCATAACATGTTTTTGATGTGATTTTCTTGTATTTTTCACATGAGGTCTTCACTTGCACTGTATAGTCACAATATCCTCTCATGATCTTTGACTATCCTTTAAATGTCCTTTGACCTTCATTTACATGGGTTTGGCCACTTATTGGTGTATCAAAAAAATAGAAATACAATTTAGTATGATACACTTGGACATGTCATTCTAGATGGATTCATTGATATAATTCAAGATGTGTGAGGACTAAATTTATTTATCTCCATCATGGTTACATTCATATATCATGACCTAGGAGATTCCTATAATAAGAAGTCCTTAGTTGCTAAACTTAGGTCTTTAACATACATTTCAATGGAGTTTTTAACATATATGTAAGCATGTAAAATTGATATAATAGAAATACGCATAAAAATAGGTTAAATAAAACCAAAAAACATGCAAACCTCAAAAGAAATCAAATACATGCAAACCTCAAAAGATTGAATATATTAGGTTGAGTTTGTTGAAGCTTTGAATGTGGTTGCTCATGAATCCAGTAGCATGACATTAGCATAAAATTGTTGATGTGAAAATGGGATGAGAGGACTTTTCTTTATAGAAATCCAATTTCAAATGAAGGGCTAGGATTGAAAGCGAATATGACATGAAAATCGATGGCCAAGATTTCTTGAGAAGCAATGAAATAGGGTTAGGGAAAAACTAAGGCAAAGATAGGGCTTGGTTAAGGATTGATGGTTAAGATTAAACTACAAAATAATTTAATCAAGGGTGGAAATTAAATGAGATGTGAAGAGATAAGAATGGCATAGATAAAGAGGTTGGCACAGAAAAAGAGGTTGTTGGAGAAAATTAAATAATTATAAAATTATTTAATTTGGGAGGGAAAGTGAATAATTAGATAATTTAAAACAATTATTTAATTATAGATGAGGGAAAAGTTGAATTTTAATTAAAATAATTAAAAAACAATTATTTAATATTGGAGGGAAAGGTGGGAAATAATTAAATAAATAAAATTTATTTAATTGTGGAAGAAAAGGCTAATGAATAATTAAATAATTAATAATATTATAAAATTTAATTATACATAAAAATAAGAACATTAATAATTAAATGAATAGGGATTTTTTTAATTATAGGGGGAAAAAGGATTAATCAGTGATGTAGTTAAATAAAAAAAATTTATTTAATTAGTCAAGGAGAAATAAGGAGAAAATGAATTAATTAAATAATTAAGAATTATTTAATTAATTGAGGAATATGACCTTACAGGATAATCAAATAATTAAAATTATTTAATTATGCGAGGAGGAAGAATTAATGTGAAAATTGTTGTTCGTAGGCTTAGGAAATTTTTTAGTGTCTACACATGTCAATGGATTTTTTAACATGAATGTAATCATAATGTATCAATTATTCATGGAATTGTGACCAAGTTGCCCCGCATGATGGATAAAATTATAAATAGGTGAAAACTAATTTTGAATGAGTAATTAGGTTGTGACTCAATTAGACTTCATGCAACCATCTAAGCGTGATATACATAATTGAATTATGATGTATTTAAGTAATCATGGAGTTTTGAATGAGTTAGCCTCCATGATTGATGCAAGAGCATCTTTGTTAGTTAGGAGTTAGATAGTTATGTTTTCATAATTAATAGGTTTCTAGGTGTGTTTAAGAAGGGAATATTTGATGGTATAAACTTGATAAAATAATTTTTTCATGTAATTCCATGAAGATATATATGTACAAACATTGTATGACAATAAGCAATGGATTGGTGTACGAATTTGGAGGAAAAAAGTGGTTTTACATGCATTTTCCCAAGACTTTCAAGACTGTTCTTATAGGGGCAACAAGCAAGTAATCAATAACAGTATCTTGGGGTCTTCATCATACTTTTTTGAGGACATAAAAACTTGAACAAGGTATAAGTAAGAAATAAAATTTATTTGAGGTCCTGGTATGTAATTTTGTGGATTTGAACTCATTTTTTGTGTTTTTGGACCAAAACTAGGGCACATGCGCAACTTGTAAACTACTTGTCCAAACCACTCCAAATTTTGTAATAATGATGCTTATGGGAACATAGGGAAGTTTGAAAAATCCTAGACTCATCCCACATGTGCAACGGACTAATCCATTATACCCTTGGTTTCATGTTTATTTCATGGCAACAAGACTATTTTTAAATAATTTATTGAGTTTAATGTTTGAAAATAACTTGTGATTTTACATACAAACTATAAATTATCAATTTTATCTTACCACAAAGTTTCAGGCCTTGATTCAATAATTTACCCTTTTTTTGTTCCAAAATAGACCACAAATTAGGCCTAATTTGACTACTAATACCTACCTTTTGGCTCAGTATGTACAAAGGAAACCCACTCCACTTTCACACATGTCAAACAAGAGCCTAATGGGTGTATAAATCAGATTTCATACCTCTGTGATCAAGTGTGTGTAGAAATTTATGATCAAATTTGTCTCTAGGAAGGTCTACTAGCTATAGTTTTAGGATAGGTGGCAGCAAGGTACAAGTAATTGTACTTGGACTATATTTCATGATTTGAAGAACATAAGGAACAGCTAATATGCATCCATATGATCACAAAACTATACCATTCCATGGAAATCTCTTCAAATTGAAAATCCATTTCCATGTGGTGTCATTCATGTCAACAAATTCATACTTAAGTGCAAACCCAAGTTACTCATCCTCATGAAAGAAAATACATGTGGTGTAAGCATTAATGTAATCACAATTCTTAATGACATAACAAGGGATAATATCAATGAGGTAGTTAAGTTCTTACTCTACAAGCTTCTCAATGCCATAATTGTCACAAGGCGTGAAGTCACAAATTTATCCTCCCTTAATTTCACTTTTAGTCTTCAATCCAATGCCATTACATCTTCATTATGCCATGAATTTTCATATTTTCCATTAAGAGCCTCACTAACATATATTGTGCTTACTAATCCATTTCAAAGTTATACCTTGATCTACTATGAAACAAGAGGATACCATTATGAAAGGTTGGAAGTGCATTGGAAAGGTTAGAAAGATCACCTAAGTTGCTACAATCTTCCATGGAGACATTTAGTTATATACATAACTTAAATTGAACACCCTTTCTACAAGTTAAAAAGAATGTTATTTTCCTTTATAGAGTTGACTTGCATGAATTGATTCCTTAAAAACATCTAAGACACTTTTTGCTAGAAAGATAGCTCAAATACAAACATTTATGCAGTTCTTTAGGTAGTGTCATAGGTTTCACTTCTATTCAAAAAATTCCATTCACTAGTACTACTGAATGCACAAGACAATTGAGAGGTGGTTTGAATTAGTTGTACATTAAAACTTCAAAACCCTCATTAAATTTTAGATCCACATCAACTTAATCAATCCTTAAGCTATTAGAAATATTTAGCACGAAAGAAATAAAAAAAACTGAAACAAATCAACACATACACAATATAACACCAAATTTATGTTGAAAACCTAAGAAGGGAGAAACCATGATAAGGATTAGCTCAAAATATAAAGTAATAGCAACATAAAATACAATAGGATCACTTCCAACGGACTCAGTGCCCAGAGGAAAGAAGGGCTCACTACCAGATTATAGAAAAAAAGAAAAAAGAATGTTACAGTGAGAAATCCATCTTAGTGCAATAGAAAAGTCCATAATAGAATTGCGAACACATTCACAACCTTACTAAAGATTTCATACACCTTCTGCTCATTGCTTCCAATATTCTAACTCATTGAAGCTCACACTGCACTTCAAAAAATTTCACTTCACAGCTCTACAATTCAAATCATTTGCATCATACTTCTTACCTAAACACATCCCTCATCAAAAAAACTCTCATTTATACCTTCTTCAACCTTGAAAACATTCTTGAAGGTTGTCTATACACCTCAACTATGCAAATTCAAATTAGGTTGGCACCAAAACATCCCCATGGTGGAAAGGAATGAAGGAAGACCATAACACACCTTAACTTGGACCTAAATCCACTCATACACACCACACCATGGTTCCAAAAACATCAAACTAGATCTACAATTAGTGTAAACACCCAAGGTCAGCCAAACACATGTAAACACCATTAAACAGTTAAGTAAATGCTCCCTTTGATCCAAAGACAACTCATAGAAAACATACATAACTTGAACACAATACAGAATATTCCATAAATTCCTTGAAATCCAACAAATTCCTTTGCAACAAATTTCACTTGAAGAATGTACACACCTAAAACACTCAGATAGTCTTTCATACTCTGTAAAATAAAAAACCACCTTGCGTAGCACCAAAACATAAACAAATTCAACTAAAGATAGATATAAGAAATAAAAACATACTTCTAGATTTGCAAGGATAGAAATCAAAATGTGGAGAAATGTAGAGCAAAAACATTTCTCCTAGACACCACTGCAACACACAATTCAAACACTAGTGAACACAAATTTCTTTGCACAATGATCCAAAACAAGAAATTCTAGATGTGACACCTCTGAACTCCTCTGACCATCATAAAAAAATCACACAAGCAAATCTTCAACACAAAAGAAATGTGGAGAAAAACAAAAACACCACTCAACCACTCTATTTCTTCTTTTATTCATTTTTTCTCAAAAGCACTTGGAAAGCAAGCACCAAAGACACATTCCCATCATCTTTATTAATTTCTTATCACCATTAAACCAACTACAACAATGCAACTCAACTATACATCCATAAGCAACATCTTATCAAAGCAACACCAGCGGTTGACACTAGTAACACTTACTAATAAAAACATAATGCAATTAATCAAAGCAACATGACAAAAAATCTTCCCATGAACCTATTGACATCAATGACATCTCATAAGCTTGTTGACATCAATGACAACACCAACTCAACACAAACTGCTCACACTTGCAACAATCTTCCCTTTTTTCATTGATGGCAACACATGATGTGAAAAACCATCAACAACAAACACAAGAGCTCTGATTATCAACACACTACTCCATACCGATTCTTTTCTTTTTACTCTTTCTCCCTCTTACACACTACTCTCTCACCCTCAACAACTTGTATTTTTCACATAAATTTCTTTCCCTTTGACATCAATGGCAAAGGGCTACATATTTTCATCTCTCACTCTCCCCCTTTGACATTAATCATATTTCTACTTGCTCACCATTGCTTTGAAACATAATTTTCCCTTTACTGCTATGCATAATCCCCATTAGGAGCACACAAAAATTGCATCAACACTTACTCCCCCTATCTACAACAATCAATAATGCCACTACCTACTCCCTCTGAGAGGTAGCCACCAACATCAATCCAGAACAAAGGAAGAATCTTGAGATCCACTGAACCGATGCATATCCTATTGCATCTAGTTCAAAGGAGGAGAAATAACCCCTAAATTATCTCAAAGATACTTAAAAGCATCCTTAGGAAGAGCCTTAGTAAATATGTCAGAAACCTGATCATTTTTAGGTACATATTCAAGCTTCACTTCATTCTCTACAACCTTCTCTCTTAAAAAGTGATACCAGATTGAGATATTCCTTGTCCTTCAATGCATTACCTAGTTATTTTAAATATTGATAGTAGTTGTATTATCACATAAGATAGAAATTGGTTCATCATATACCACTTTGATATCCTTCAAGGTTTGCCTCATCCACAACACTTGTGTGCAATAAGATGTTGTAATGTATTCTACCTCTATAGTAGATAAATAAATTAAATCTTGATTCTTGCTCAACCAAGACACCAATATGTATCCAAGAAAGAATGCACCACCACTTGTAATTTTCCTATAATCAACACATCCTACCCAATCCACATCTATGTTAGCACTCAAAGTAAAATTAGTATCCTTTAGATACCATAAACCATGTTCCGAAGTTCCCTTCAAGTATCTAAATATCCTCTCTACTGTTGCAACAGGTGACTCTTTGGGATCTTCTAGAAATCTAACCACAAGAAAAACTACATGCATGATATCCGATTTAGGAGCAGTTGAGTATATCATTCCTCCAATAATTGACCTATACTTTCTTTGATTAGCCTTAGGGGATTCATCATTCTTGATCAACTTGCAACTAATAACCATAGGGGTACATACCAGTTTAGAATCTCCCATTCCAAACTTCTTCAACATTTCCTTGATATATTTTGACTATGCAATGAGTATACCTTTATCTTTCTGATTGATTTGCAATCCAAGGATGAAATTCATCTCCTCAAAAATTGACATTTTAAACACATTATGCATCTATTATGCAAACTTCTTGCACATAGATTCATTTACTCCAAATATTATGTCATCAACATACACTACTACAATCAAGATTTAATCTTTCTCAACTTTGAAGTAAAGATTACAATCTGTGGTAATTTGATTGAATCCTTATTGTAACAAGTATCTATCCAACCTTGCATACCAAGATCTAGGAGTTTTCTATGATCCATAAAGTTCCTTCTTCAATATGTAGACCATATCTAGCTTTTCTGATAACTCAAATCCTTTTAGTTGTTCAATGTATACTTCTTCCAACTCACCATTCAAGAAAGCAAACTTTACATCCATTTGATAAAACTTGAAATCCTCATGTGTTGCAAAAGCCAAAAACATCTCGAAAGTTTCCATTCTTTCCACTGGAGAAATTTTTTTTGTTACTCATTTTTATTTTAGATCAAGTTAACCAAAAATTGAGGTGCATTTCATATTAGTCTTCCCTATATTGCATCCAGGTGTATAAACATAAGAATCAAGAAGCTTTTATTTTCAGTAATGGATTGTTGCATTTATACAGATGTATACAATATTGAAAATATTTACACAAATATTGTTGAAAGAAAGTCTTTATTGATTCAAAAGTTAAAATCTATCTCACACAAGCCATGGGATATAGCTTGTCCAATGTGCATAAAATGCAATATATACAAGAATGGATTGAAAATATAAAGATGCATATATATAGAGAGAGGCCACTCAGTGCCTAATGAATTGTTTAAGTCCATCATCCTGCATGATCCTCAGCTCCAGATTGCTTGTTTTATGTCCTCTGCAGCTCTCAGTCTTCATATCCTGCATCTGAAAGAATTGCAATGGTTAGAACAGAGCTCTAACAATGATGGTCTCCAACCCTACATACACATCCACCCACCAATGTATAGACTATTCTTTGCATGCATTAGGCAAGCTATAAGTCACTCATGTTTAGAGAAGAGAGAGAAGAGAATGATCAAATACATCTAAAACATGTCATATTTTTTCTAACTGTTTGTTTCATGTGTAGATACAGGGAAATCAGTGTTCTTGTTTTATCATGTTTTAGCATGTGGGTTAAAATGAGGCTCCCACAAGGGTTGAGCCCGACGTGCTAAATTATCAGACAATGAGCTCATTCAATTTTTTCATAACATCATTAGGATTATGTAGTGATAGTGAATAGGAATGTTCTAAATGCTTCATTTTCCTTATACCTCACAACACTTATTGATGTTTTAGTTCACATTATGCTTGCTGGAAATCAATTATCATGAGAAAATGTCCATTCATAAGACACTGAGATCTTTGAAGATTATAGCTTATCAATGAAGTCTATTACAACAATGACAAAGTAAAAGGATAGTGTTTCAATGTAGCAAGGGAAGTCCTTCCAGAAGAAATTGAAAGATACAATCAATCACAAGACACATATGAAGAATACAGTTTTTACCAAATGATAAACAAGGTCAAAATCCATATGATCAGAAGATAATAGCTATGGCGTAGTTAGAATAAAGAATAAGAGAATTTCTACTTTAGAGAAAGGCATCCCATGTATTTAGCATGCAAGCTATCAACAATCATAAATATAACAACAAATTTCTTGAAAATGCTACAAGTTTTGGAGAGACAGTGAAGGATTATCATGGTATACTATAAGACAGATCTATTAAAAAGTAGTTTGATATCAAAAAAGCAATCATCCTTAAGATAAGACTAAACAACCAGTCTCATATTATACATGGAAAATGAAAGATACTTTTTGTTCACAAAATACTGTTCTTTTTTCATGGAATAGTTGATGTTCAAGAATCTTTAATTATAGAACAATGAAAGCTTCTAGAATTAATGTATTAGTGTAGAGGATACCTCTGATGGCCATTGTAGAATTTAATGAACATTATCTTAAGAACCACTACAATGTTGTAGTTCATGTGATAGGAGAAAGAGAAACTTTAGTGTAACAGGAAAAAGGAAAGCTTTGAGGAAATCACATGAAACAAAGTGAAATGCTTGTACAAGAAAATAAAAACCCTTGTTTATTGTGAGGAAAAGAAAATATAAGGAGGTTTCAGCTAAAAGAAATCAAACTCAAAATGAGGCTCAACTTGCAGAGAAGATAGAATCCAATATACCAATTTTCTCTTGAATATGAAAAAACACAAGGACAATAAACCCAGGTCAGCCATGGAAAGTACAAAATGAGTAACTCACCATGGAGAAAGCTCAAAGCCGTGGCCTATTCAATGATACCCATAACTGGAAATCAACAGAAAAATAAAATGAAAATCACAAATATTAAAGCTCAAGCAAAGGAATACCCATGACCTGGGTTTTCTCATTTAAATGAGATGCAATGGAGTCATAGATTACATAGTAAAAAAGAGAGTTTTTGAACCTCTATAGCATAAATAAAATTTCAAAAGAGTAAAAAGAAGAAAAATACAATCCCGATCCTTTACCATTGTTTGTTTACAAACCCAAATTTCAATCTATAGTGGAATTGAATATTTATGAAAGTTGAAGTCATTAACTGTGGAGAGCAAATAATCAAAGTTTTTGAGCATTTTCTTAATATGATTTATGTGAGTTTAGTAAAATTAAGAACCATGGCTTTAAGAGACAAACTTTTAAAAGCTTTCAAAGAAATGGATGAAGATCTTCTATAGATCTCTATTAGTGGCCATATTTGCAAAATTTATGATAAATGCTCCAGATGGAAACTCATATTGGCGGCCTGAGAAAACAAAGGGGGAATCACAAAGAAAAAAAAAGGAAACAATAACCCTCAAAAGTTCTTGTAGGATGCATATTCAAGGAACATAAGAGACAATATCGCAAAATTCAAAGAATCACTATGTTAATAGAGTGCATTTTTTTCAGCGTCATGAAGAAATGATGAAATGACAGTCAAAATATCACAAATACAACAAAGGGTTTCAAGTTTTTCAAGTTTGGAAGCAACTGATATACCCACAGGAAAGAAAGATCAACTGGAAAGCATGGCCATGGCCAAAGAAGTCAGGAATGTTCATATTCTTTGCTAGCAAACCATAAATCTTCGAAAACCTAAATGATGGAAGCAATAAGAATGAAATTTCCCTTTCTTTTCTTAAAAAAATAGCTCATTTTTGAGCTTTTATTTCTTCTGAAACAAAAATGGAAAGATAAAAATGCTTCCAAAAATGCTTACCCAACATATAGAGATCATTGTTTGATAGAAATTACGAAGGAAATTCCTCCTGAAGCTATAGAATCTTCCATGAAGTCCTTCAAGTAGCTCCATCAAACCCTATGTTGATGGCTGAGAGCACTCCAAAATGTAAAGGTGAAAATGAAATGTCTTTACAACTCTTGCTATCAGTTTTGTGTTAGGGTTCCTACCCTAATTTTGGCTGACATAATCTTAAGGCATTTTTTCCTTATGTTTAAACTTTGCAAATAAATTAATCCCTCGACCTAGTAAATGCACTTAGTAATTTCCCTAGTTTATGCCTTTTTCTTTATTTCCTAAGAGGGTCATAGCATGATTTTGAATTTTTGCTTGACTTTAAAGTGTAAAGCATTTTAGTAAAGTGGTGAAGTTTTAAACCATTTAATCAAATGTTATTTTAAATACAAAATAGGGAAAATGTGTTCATAAGGCCAAGTCATGAAGGAGATATAGTTGAGAATTTATGAAATTCCAAGCATTGTGGAGTCAGTTTGAGGACATTTGGAGCATTTTTAGGAGTTGTTATGATGGAATTGACCTTTTCAACCTTCTTGAAAGCTTTTTGGAGAAAATATGGTTGCAATATTTTTGGCTTTTGTAGGCCATCTGAAAAAAGAAGTTTCCATTCCTATTTTGATGGGACTTCATTCAAAGCTTGATTTTTTTTTGTCATTTTCTTATTATTATGGCAAGTCAGTTTGAAATTGGCAGAGTTCTAGAGATTGTTCATCCTCAGTTTTCACTGTAATTTTGTAACTCATGCTTTCATGCAAACTATAAGTTCCTTTAGAAATTTATAATTAATTATGTCTACTTTCTCATCACTTTCTTGTTAGTGTATATGTCCTTTGAAGTTGATCAGTATACTTGTGAAAATTTGAATTTTTCCCTATATTTTTGTATTCTTCAAAAAGGTACCTTTCTTGCAAGAGAATATCCATTTTTACAGGTTATGAGTTGTGTAAGAAATACAAGGTTTAAGTTATGAAATTATTCCTTTCTTTCTTAGAGTCTTGTGTTAGTACCTTCTCATGAATCACTTTTATGAATGATATACAAAGATGGTTATGTAGGTTTCCTGCTAATCTATTAACTCAAGTGAAATAGAATCAAGTTTGCATGTCATTAGTCAGTTTTGGGTAATTCATTATCATATCAAGGTTTCAATTTTCATTTCAATATTACATGTTTCTTACCTTTTTTCCCCTCAAAAGACAAGTAGTTTTAGGTAAAAATCAAGAAGAGCCAACTTTTCTAGAGGTATTTTTCTATTACAAGGTCACCCACAACCGTAGAAAAATTCCCATGTTACTCATGATTGGCTATATTTGATCTCAGCATGGGTGGAAATCATTAGAGCTAACAATTTTGGCACGCCCAGTGGGACTGTCAAATTGGACAGTTCAGAAAGAGCATAAGATATTGTAGGTTTTGATATGTTTCCAACATTTTCAGGCCTTTAAGAGGATTTTTTTTCATATCTGGCGACTCTTACTGTGGGAAGTATTTAAAACCAGTACTATGAAGCCTTACATGAAAAAAATTCAAACTAGAAGTTCAAAAACCTTTGAATACCTGCAGTTATCTCCACCTAGAAGGAAGAGTAGGTCTGTTAAAAGAGTATCTATTTCAAAGAGGGTTCAATCAACCCTACCAGGTTTTAGAACAGCTTCCAAAGCTATTTTACTGTAGTTACAAGTTTTTCTTCTACTGTCTCAGTTCCGGTTAATCAGCCTCAAGTTGTGCAAATGGCGAGAAATCGCTCTTTGTGCCATTCAATGGAGGTAGTCCATTGAATCTAGCCCAACATGATGATATTCCTATAGTAGCTTTGAAAAGCTTTCTTTTCTTCATAGGAGAGGATCAAACAACTCCTATAGAACATATCAAAGACGTGGCTTCTCTTTGTGGGGTTCACCATATAACCCAAGAGAATGTAGCTGTCAGATTGCTTGCAGCCTCCTTTAAGGGGAAAGCATTACAATGGTTTAGAGGGCTACAAGTTGGATCAATTGAAACTTGTGATGAATTAGGGGACAAGCTGAATAAGCAATTTCAGGACAAATCTAATCACCTGTCACTGGTTAAATAGTTAACAACCATAAAAAGAGCTCCTCAAGAGAAAATGTCAGATTTTAACTTCAAATTTCAGAGAACTTGTTATAGGATTCCAACTACCATAAGGCCTTCTCTTGAACATGATTTTTTGTATTATTTGAAAGCCATAAATAGTGAGATAGCAGTAATGACACAGTGAATGGGAGGGGTATCCCTACCAGATGCTTATGAAGTAGCAATAAGGGTAAAAAAATGTTTGATTCAGGCAGGTAAAATTGCCCCTAGGCCACCAATGCCAATATTTCTTGAGATGCAACCTAGTATGCCACTTCAATTACCACCTTTTACACCCCTTCCAGCTACCCCAGCGTCATCAGCTATTGTTCCAATAGCTATTACAATGGTTACAAATCAAGAAAATTCTTTAGCAAGCTCATCTCAAGAGCTTCAAGAGATTAAGAGTCTATTGTAGACCTTTGGTAATAAACTGGTGAATCTTAGAAAACAACAGTCATATAATAGACCTTACCAACAAAAAAATCAAGTTGTAAATCATCCCTATCAAGGTCACCAGCATCAAGGTAATAGACAGCCTTACCAAGGCAATTATTAGGGTACAAGGATGAATATTAACTCAAGGCCATTCCAAGCTTATAACCCTGCTCCTCTTAGTGAAGCCAAGGATATTCTTCATGTTCAGAATAACTTGGCTACAGATTATGAATGGTGCTATCCTTGCAACTAGCCTCATAATCAGGAATTGATGGTTCATAGTCTTTCAAATATACAGTAGAATCCATCTAATGATGGATCCTTACAGCAACAAGACCAGTCTACCAGTGAAGCCACTCTTCTAAACTAGCAAGGAGAAGAGTTTTGTGGAGTTAATGCAAATGATTCCCCAATTTTTTCAAACACAAGATAAAAAAAAGAACCTTTGAACTTGAGCAGGCAGCTGATAAAGGAAAAGTAGTAGCTAACGAATCATCTACGTCACAAGTGCCTCACATTTAGTAGACAAATCCACAAATAGCTTCTAGAGAGAAATCTCACTTGCAAACTGAGCCTACTGTTGCAAAAGTACAACATAAGATAAATTCTTCAATTCATTTTAATATTGTTGAAAATATGAAAAAGATGAACATCACAATGTCTATGTGGGATTCCTTGGCAATTCTAGGTCAAAAGAAATTGTTACAGTCTGCTTTAACTAAAAAAGAAACAACTAGTGAACCTTTAGTTGATACAATTAAAGTTTTTTCACAAACGAACAGAAGGAAAATGATGTGCAACTAAGTAAACAACTAGGAAAGGAATCTGAAAAGGGCGTTAAGCCTCCTCCTTTCTATGTGACATTAATTGTGGGAGACAAACTAGTTCACAACTGCATGGTTGATAGTGGAGCCAGTAGTTCAATCATGCCAAAGAAGATTGAAAATCAGTTAGGATTGAAATACTAGCCCCTTGAGAAAGGAGTTCTTTAGCTAGATGGTACAACATTTAACACTGTAGGTTTTATCAAAGATCTAGGACTCACATTACATGCTTGTCCAAAATTTTCTATTACTCAAGATGTTTTCGTTATTGACTTACCTCTTTTCTTTGCCTTGTGCCTATCAAGGGACTTCACTGCAAAGATTGGAGGTTATCTATCACCTGATTAGTCCCATATGATCTTGAGGACCAGATATGGAATGAAAGTAACAATTAAGTCTAATTCATTGGCTAAGGATCACATTGAGCCTTATGTACCAAGTTCAATTAATGCTAATTGTGTTATTCTTGAGGACAGTGAGCTTGATGCAGCTCACGAATTACAAACTGAATGTATACCTGAGGTGTTGCTAAATGAGTGGGAAGAAAAAAACATCATAGATAATCCAAGTGAACTTATTCAAGAGGCTGGATTAGGCATTTATGTACTTCACGAACTTGAAACAAAGATACCAAACATTGAAAAGAAGGTAGAACAACAGTCATCACAACAAGATGAGTTATGGAAGATGTACTTTGATGGCTCCAAAAGAAGAAATGGAGCTAGTGGAGGTGCAATGTTAATCTCTCCATAGGGTGATAGATATTATGCTTCATTTAGATTTTATTTCTCTTGTTCCAATAACTCTGCTGAGTACGAAGGACTGATACAAGGTTTAGAGTGGGCAAGGAGAAGGGGAATCAGCTGCTTACGGGTGTTTGGGGATAGAGAATTGATTGTTAATCAAGTAAGAGGGTTGAATGTAACTAAAAATGACACTTTGAAAGCTTACAGGCATAGAGTATGGGATATGATCAAGGAGTTTAATGCATTTAATTTGTTTTCAGTCCCTAGGAGCTAGAATCAACATGCAGATATATTGGCTGCAATTGGTGCACAATTTGACATTCCTAATGAAATCAGAAAAGAAAAAGTACAACCTCATGTTAAGATAATTTCCAGACCATCTATTCCAGATAACAACATTAATTGGCAAGTCTTTGAAAGTGACGAGAAAATTCTAAGCTTTCTACTTGAGGAAGACCAATTTTCTACTGTAAATCAAGAAAAGTTGAAACAACAATATGAAGATCAAATTATCTACCTGAAAAAAAAAAAGTTTCCCAAGGGTCTGGTTATTTTAGAGTCCATTTTTAGTACCGATGATCAACTGAAAAAGAGTAAAACCAACATTGAGATTAAAGAGGAGCATTTTGTGGAGTTGGATATTTTTAAAGGTAAGCTTCTCAAGATTGGAAAAATTTATTCTGAATTAGAGAAACAGGATTTCAGTACTTTATGTCAAGAGTTTCAGGATATTTTTTCTTGGGACTATTCTAATTTAAGAGTTTTTGATCCTAGAATTGCTCAACACACAATAGAACTAGAACCCAATACTAATCCTATTAGGAAAGAGCAGAGAACTTTGAACCCTAAGCTGAAACCTTTAATGATTAAGGAATTGACTAAGGTAGTTGAGGGGGGTATTGTATTTCCAATCAAGCACACTTCCTAGGTCTCTAACCTGGTTCTGGTTAGAAAGAAAAATGGTGAAATCAGGTTATGTGTAGATTTTAGAGATCTTAACAGAGCCTATCTAAAAGACTATTATCCATTACCTTCCATGGAGCAGATCCTCCAAGTGGTTGTTGGTTCAGAAAGATTCTCTCTACTTGATGGATACTCTGGTTATAACTAGGTATTGGTCAAAGAAGAGGACCAATACAAGACTACCTTTACAACAAAATGGGGCACTATGGCCTACAAGAGAATGCATTTCGGTCTGTCCAATTTTGGAGCCACTTTGCAAAGGGCTATGTACATGGATTTCCAAGGCTTAATCAATAAAATAGTGTTGATATATTTGGATGATATCACCATATTTTCAAAGAATGCTGATGAACATTTGCAGCATTTAAAGCAAGTGTTTGAAAGATACAGGGAATATGGGATCTACCTTAATCCCAAGAAAAGTATTTTTGCTGTTCATGAGGGTAAATTGTTAGGACACATAGTGTCGAAGCAAGGAATCACAATTGACCATGAGAGAGTCGAAGCTATTCTAGAGATGCCTTTGCTCAATCACAAGAAAGGGTTTCAGAGTTTCTTAGGAAGAATTAATTTTTTGAGGAGATTTATACCTAATGTAGCAAACCTTTTACAACACTTGACTGCTATGTTGATAAAAAATGAAATTTTCAGTTGGACTAGAGAGGCAAAATGTAGTTTTGAAGCCATTAAAGAAGCTTTAGCATTAGCCCCTACACTGGTGAATCTAGATTTTACAAAAGATTTTATCCTGTATGCATTTGGAAGCATTGGCTCTGTTTCAACAATGCTGGTTCAAAAGAAGAGTGAAGGCTTAGAACAACCCATTGCATTTTTTAGCCAAGGATTGGCTGATTATGAGTAGAAATACTCATTTGTAGAAAAACATGTTCTATCCATCATTAAAAGCCTCAAGAAATTCAAACCATTGGTTTCTAATAACAAGATTCACTTAATGGTAGCACATCCAAGCGTGAAGGAATTCTTACTCAGTAAGGATCTTAATGAAAAAAGGGTTGGGTGGATTACTAAAGTCATGGAGTTTGATGTAGAGATCAAGATCACAAAGTTGGTAAGAGGAAAAGGACTTTGTGAAAAGCTAGCTTCAACTTTAGAAAATGGAAAGAGAATAGAGATAAAAGTCGTTTTAGTCATTGATAATCAAGATCAAAATGTTGTACCAAGCTGGGTTCAGGATATGACTCATTTTCTGCAAACTGGTCACTATCTACCATGCTTAGACAGAGGCAAGAGGAGATATTTCAGGCTATAATCCATTCCATATGTTCTGATTAACAATGTTTTATTCAGAAAAGATCTCAATGGTGTTTTACTAAGGTGTATTGATCATAATCAGATTGAGAAAGTGCTTCATGAGTTCCATGATGGGACTTTAGGGGGTCATTTTTCCCCAAAAACAACAACATGGAAGATTATGAGGGCTGGTTACTACTAGCCAACCATGTTTAAGGATGCCCATGCATGGGCCAGGAAATGTGTGAAATGTTCAATTTTTGTTGGAAAAGAAAAACTGCTAGCACTACCCTTGCAGCCAATTCAAGTAGAGCAACCCTTCATGAAATGGGGCATTGACTTCATTGGACCCATAAACCCACCTTCTAGTGTTGGGAACAAGTGGGTACTTACTGTTATTGAATATTTTACAAGATGGACAGAGGAATTAGCCCTGAAGGAAGCCAATGAAACCTCTATATTAAATTTCTATGATGAGATTATAACCAGATTTGGAGTTCTAGACTCCATCTTTCAAATAATGCCTTGGCATTTGTGGGAATCAGAGTGGCTAATTGGGCAGTAAAAAATGGTATATATTTGAACACTTAATCAAATTATTACCCTTAGGGTAATGGTTTAGCTAAGAGCACTAATAAGAACTTGATTAGAATCATTAAATGAACAATGGAGGACAATCAAAGAGCTTGGCACACCAAGCTAAAATCTACCTTTTAGGGAGATAGGATAACTCCTAAAAGGTTTGTTGGAAATTCTCCATATATGTTGGTTTATGGTAAGGTAGCCAGACTACCTATAGCTGTAGAGCTACCAGCTCTTGATTTAATGCATTAGTTGGAAATGTTCCAACAATAGGATCCTTTAGTAGTTAGATTTGCTCAGCTCATGGAGCTGGAAGAGACTAGAGACAAAGCCATGAAGTCTTTAGAGTATCATCAACTCCAAACCAAAAGAGTTTTTGACAAAAAGAAACTGCTAGAGTTTTCAGAGAAGGTGACATTGTACTAAAATGGGATGAGTTGAAAAGTAGACCAGGGAAGCATACAAAGTTTGATAGCTTTTGGAGTGGCTAATTTATCATCACAAAATGCAAGGAGCATAATGCATTCTAGTTGTCCAAGATGGATGCTGAAATCTTGGCTATCCCAGTCAATGGGATACATCTCAAGAACTTCTTTGAGGTTTGATCTATATCATTTTAGTCAATTTAGCATTTCATGTTTTCAATAAGTGTTGCCGCACCTTAGATTAGTTGTTGTTTCTAGTTTCCCTAAGTGCTTTTCAGCATAGCTAGTTACTTTTTCTGCTGCTGTTTTGTTTTTTCAATAAACTCGAGGGAGTTCTAAGTTTTCATGATTGAGTTACAACATTGAAGCAAGTTTTTTTCATACCTAGTATGAGTTTTTGAGTGACCCCATGCCCAATGGGCATATTAGGCAACTGGTCCTAGTAACATGTAGTAGATGTCGCAAGAGATGTTACTCATTTTTATTTCAGATCAAGTTAAGTGAGTTTTAAGTGTTTGTAAACCAAAAAATGAGGTGCATTTCATATTAGTCTTCCCTATATTGCATCTAGGTGTATAAACATAAGAATCAAGAAGCTTTTATTTTCAGTAATGGATTGTTGCATTTATACAAATGTATATAATATTGAAAATATTTACACAAATATTGTTGAAAGAAAGTCTTTATTGATTCAAAAGTTAAAATCTATCTCACACAAGCCATGAGATATAGCTTGTCCAATGTGCATAAAATGCAATATATACAAGAATGGATTGAAAATATAAAGATGCATATATAGAGAGAGAGGCTAGTCATTTTCTAATGACTTGTTTAAGTCCATCGTCCTACATGATCCTTAGCTCCAGATTGCTTGTTTTGTGTCCTCTACAACCCTCAGTCTTCATATCCTACATCTGAAAGAATTGCAATGGTTAGAGCAGAGCTCTAACAATGACGGTCTCCAACCCTACATACACATCCACCCACCAATGTATAGACTATTCTTTGCATGCATCAAACAAGCTATAAGTCACTCATGTTTAGAGAAGAGAGAGAAAAGAATGATCAAATACATCTAAAACATGTCATGTTTTTTCTAACTGTTTGTTTCATGTGTAGATATAGGGAAATCAATGTTCTTGTTTTATCAAGTTTTAGCATGTGGGTTAAAATGAGGCTCCCACAAGGGTTGAGCCCGACGTGCTAAATTATCAGAAAATGAGCTCATTCAATTTTTTCATCACATCATCAGGATTATGCAGTGATAGTGAATATGAACATTCTAAATGCTTCATTTTCCTTATACCTCACATCACTTATTGTTGTCTTAGTTAACATTATGCTTGCTGGAAATCAATTATCATGAGAAAATGTCCATTCATAAGACACTGAGATCTTTGACGATTATAGCTTATCAATGAAGTCTATTACAACAATGACAAAGTAAAAAAATAGTGTTTCAATGTAGCAAGTGAAGTCCTTTCAGAAGAAATTAAAAACTACAATCAATGACAAGAAACAGATGAAGAAGACCATTTTTACCAAATGGTAAACAAGGTCAAAATGCATATGATCAGAAGATAATAGCTATGCCTTAGTTAGAATAAAGAATAAGAGAATTTCTACTTTAGAGAAAGGAATCCTATGTATTTAGCATGCAAGCTATCAGTAATCATAAATATAACAACAAATTTATGGAAAATGCTACAAGTTTTGGAGAGATAGTGAAGGATTATCATAGTATACTATAAAACAGATCTATTGAAAATTAGTTTGATATCAAGAAAGAAATCATCAGTAAGATTAGACCGAACAACCAATCTCATATTATACATGGAAAATGCAAGATACTTTTTGTTCACAAAATACTATTCTTTTTTCATGGAATAGTTGATGTTCAAGAATCTTTAATAATAGAACAATGAAAGCTTCCAGAATTAATGTATTAGTGCAGAGGATTCCTTCGATGACCATTGTATAATTTAATGAGCATTATCTTAAGAACCACTACAATGTTGTAGTTCATGTGATAGGAGAAACAAAAACTTCAGTGTAACAGGAAAAAGGAAAGCTTTGAGAAAATCACATGAAAGAAAGTGAAATGCTTGTACAAGAAAATACAAACCCATTTTTGGTAATAGAGTGCATCTCTTTCAGTGTCATGAGGTAATGATGAAATGACAGTCAAAAGATCACAAATACAACAAAGGTTTTTGAGTTTTTCAAGTTTGGAAACAGCTGAAATACCCATAGGAAAGAAAGGTCAACTACAAAGCATGGTCGTGGCCATAGAAGTTAAGAATGTTCATATTCTTTGCTAGAAAAACATAAATATTCAAAAATCTAAATGATGGAAGCAATAAGAATGAAATTTTATTTCCTTTTCTTACAAAAATAGCTCAGTTTTGAGCTTTTATTTCTTCTGAAACAGAAATGGAAAGATAAAAAATGCTTACCCAACATATAGAGATTGTTGTTTAACATAAATTGCAAAGGAAATTCCTCCTGAACCTATAGAATCCACCATGAAGTCCTTCAAGTAGCTCCATCAAACCCTATGTTGATGGATGAGAGCACTCCAAAATGTAAAGGAAAAAATGAAATGTCTTTGCAACTCTTGCTATCGGTTTTGTGTTAGGGTTTCAACCCTAATTTTGGCTGACATAATCTTAAGGTAGTTTTTCCTTATGTTTAAATTTTGCAAATAAATTAATCCCTCGACCCGGTAAATGCACTTAGTAATTTCCCTATTTTATGCCTTTTGCTTTATTTCCTAAGAGGGTTGTAGCATGACTTTGAATTTTTGCTTGACTTTAAAGTGCAAAGCATTTGATTAAAGTGGTGAAGTTTTAAACCATTTAATCAAATGTTATTTTAAATACAAAATAGGGAAAATGTGTTGATAAGGCCAAGTCATGAAGGAGATATAGTTGAGAATTTATGAAATTCCAAGCATTGTGGAGTCAATTTGAGGACATTTGGAGCATTTTTAGGAGTTGTTATGATGGAATTGACCTTTTCAACCTTCTTGGAAGATTTTTGGAGAAAATATGGTAGCTATATTTTTGGCTTTTTTAGGCCATCCGAAAAAAGAAGTTTCCATTCCTATTTTGATGGGACTTCATTCAAAGCTTGATTTTTTTTTGTCATTTTCTTATTATTATGGAAAGTTAGTTTGAAATTGGCAAAGTTCTGGGGATTGTTCATCCTCAGTTTTCACTTTAATGTTAGTACCTTCTCATGAATCACTTTTATGAATGATATACAAAGATGGTTATGTAGATTTCCTGCTAATCTATTAACTCAAGTGAAACAGAATCAAGTTTGCATGTCATTAGTCAGTTTTGGGTAATTCATTATCATATCAAGGTTTCAGTTTTCATTTTAAGTATTACATGTTTCTTACCCTTTTTCCCCTCAAAATACAAGTAGTTTTAGGTAAAAATCAATAAGAGCCAACTTTTCTAGAGGTATTTTTCTGTTACAGGATCACCCACAACCCTAGATAAATTCCCATGTTACTCATGATTGGTTGTATTTGATCTCAGCCTGGGTGAAAATCATTATAGCTAACAGTTTCCTCAAAATCTATTTTTTCTACTTGTGAGTAGCCTTTAAATTCCAAGTACCATGCAACTGGTGTTGGCACTATTAAGTTTCAAAGGGAGTGTAGAAAACCTCTGTTGATGAAGGATGCATTGTATCTCCCTAGCATGACAAAGTGTAAAGGTGAAAATTAAATGTCTTTGCAACTCTTGCTATCAGTTTTGTGTTAGGGTTCCTACCCCAATTTTGGCTGACATAATCTTAAGGCATTTTTTCTTTATGTTTAAACTTTGCAAATAAATTAATCCCTCGACCTAGTGAATGCACTTAGTAATTTCCCTAGTTTATTCCTTTTGCTTTATTTCCTAAGAGGGTCATAGCATGACTTTGAATTTTTGCTTGACTTTAAAGTGTAAAGCATTTTAGTAAAGTGGTGAAGTTTTAAACCATTTAATCAAATGTTATTTTAAATACAAAATAGGGAAAATGTGTTGATAAGGCCAAGTCATGAAGGAGATATAGTTGAGAATTTATGAAATTCCAAGCATTGTGGAGTCAGTTTGAGGACATTTGGAGCATTTTTAGGAGTTGTTATGATGGAATTGACCTTTTCAACCTTCTTGGAAGCTTTTTGGAGAAAATCTGGTAGCAATATTTTTGGCTTTTGTAGGCCATCCGAAAAAAGAAGTTTACATTCCTATTTTGATGGGACTTCATTCAAAGCTTGATTTTTTTTGTCATTTTCTTATTATTATGGCAAGTTAGTTCGAAATTGGCAGAGTTCTAGAGATTGTTCATCCTCAGTTTTCATTGTAATTTTGTAACTCATGCTTTCATGCAAACTGTAAGTTCCTTCAGAAATTTATAATTAATTCTGTCTACTTTCTCATCACTTGCTTGTTAGTGTACATGTACTTTGAAGTTGATCAGTATACTTGTGAAATTTTGAATTTTTCCCTATATTTTTGTATTCTTCAAAAAGGTACCTTTCTTGCAAGAGAATATCCATTTTTACAAGTTATGAGTTGTGTAAGCAATACAAGGTTTAAGTTATGAAATTATTCCTTTCTTTCTTAGAGTCTTGTGTTAGTACCTTCTCATGAATCACTTTTATGAATGATATACAAAGATGGTTATGTAGGTTTCCTGCTAATCTATTAACTCAAGTGAAACAGAATCAAGTTTGCATGTCATTAGTCAGTTTTTGGTAATTCATTATCATATCAAGGTTTCAGTTTTCATTTTAAGTATTACATGTTTCTTACCCTTTTTCCCCTCAAAATACAAGTAGTTTTGGTAAAAATCAATAAGAGCCAACTTTTCTGGAGGTATTTTTCTGTTACAGGGTCACCCACAACCCTAGAAAAATTCCCATGCTACTCGTGATTGGTTGTATTTGATCTTAGCCTAGATGAAAATCATTATAGCTAACAGTTTCCTCAAAATATATTTTTTCTACTTGTGAGTAGCCTTTAAATTTCAAGTACCATGCAACTGGTGTTGGCACTATCAAGTTTCAAAGGGAGTGTAGAAAACCTCTGTTGATGGAGGATGCATTGTATCTCCCTAGCATGACAAAGAATTTAATTTTTGTTTCTATTTTGGAAGAGAATGTTACATCATAACCTTTGAGAGGGGAAAAGTCTATATTCATCCCAAGGATTCCAAGGTTGCAAAAGTGATTTGAGTTAGACATGGAAAATTGTTTCAATTATTGTTTGAGCTAACACATGCATTGGTAAATAGATGTAGAGGGCTAGAAGAATTATGGCATATGAGGATGTATCAACTTCACCAAGGATCACTTAATATTCTCAAGAAAATAGTGATGGGATTTCCTAAGATGAAGAAAAAAAGCATGATGTGTGTAAAGGTTGTGCACTTGGGAAATATTCCAAGACCAATATTCCAAGCAACGACACTAGATATAAAGGGATTTTGGATCTTGTGCAATCAGATGTGTGTGGGCCCATGAAAATAGTATCTTTGAATGTGTATGAGTATTATGTTACTCTCATTAATGACTTCTCTAGGAAGACGTGGATATATTTTTTGAAGAATAAAGATGAGGTCTTTAGTAGGTTCAAAGAATTTAAGGCTCTCATGGAGAACCAAACTTGGAGGAAGATGAAGATATTAAGGTATGATAATGGAGGAAAGTATACCTTGAATTTCTTCAAATATTTCTATGCTCAAGAAGATATAAAGAAAGAGTTGATAGTTTTGTACAAACCTCAACAAAATGGGGTTGTTGAATAGAAAAATAGATCTATTGTTGGAGCAGCCAAGGACATGCTTCATGATCAAGATCTTCCTTGGCTCTTATGGGAAGAAGCTTTCAATAAAGTTATGTATTTTTAGAATAGGAGCAATTACAAAGTGTTGGGAAAATTGACTCCAAAAGAGGCGTTGATTGGTAAGAAACTAGATTTGGGGCACATTCATATCTTTGGATGCCTTGTGTATTGTCACATTCCTATGGAGAAGAGAACCAAGTTGGAACCAAATGTAGAGAAGGGTATCCTTTATGGGTATAATGAAAATTCTAAGGCCTATCAGGTTTACATTCCTACCCTCACAAAAACAATTGTTCATAGAGATGTGAAGTTTGAGGAAGAGAGGAATCTTCAAAACTCTAGCAACTCGATGAATGAGGAGGAGCAATCACCCATAGTTAAGGCAACAAAATTTCCTCAAAATTTAGTCACACAAGCTGGAGTGTAGAGAAAGTAAGCTGAGAAGATTGATCAGAAGGGGGAGCAAACAATTCCTTAGCCTCAGATTCCTATTACTGAGAAGAAGAGAAACAAGGCGGTTGAGCAGACACTAAGAGAGGCCTAGGAATATGTTGGTGATCCATAGGATTCAGTCAAATAGAGAAAGGCTTCCAGATGTTATTCTGAGTATGTGGAACTTATGAGTGAATTAGTTGAAGTAGAGCCTTCTAGATTTCAAGAGGTGTCCAAGCGCCAAGTATGGAGGGATGCCATGGTGGAGGAGTATTCTTCCATCATGAAGAATACTATGTGGGAGTTAGTACCATGCCCAAAAGTTAAGTTTGTGGTAGGCTCAAGATGGGTATATAATATTAAGCATGTTATAGATGGTAGTGTGGAAAATTTCAAAGCCCAGGTTGTGGCTAAGGGGTTTTCTCAAAAGGAAGGGATTGACTATGATGAGACTTTCCCTCTAGTATCTAGGTATTCATCCATAAGAGCTATCATTTCTATAGTAGCACAGATGGGCTAGACAATTCACTAAATAGATGTAAATATGACCTTCCTTAATGAAGTGATTGATGAAGGAATCAAAGCACATGGGAGGGATTCTCATGTACGCAGGTTGAAAAGAGCATTGTATGGGCTCAAGCAGGCTCCTAGGGCGTGGTATTTATGTATTCAAAATTACTTGTAGAGTGTGGCCTTTATCAAGAATGAGGAAGATCTGAACCTGTACTGTGTTCATGTGAAGGGCGGAGTTCTCATATGTTGTATATTGATGGCCTATTTCTCATAGGGTTAGAGGAGCTCATAGCACATTGCAAGTGGGATCTTGCAAGAGAATTTGAGATGAAGGTCTTTGGGTTGATGCACTACTTTCTGGGATTGGAGTTATGGTAGAAAGAGGGAGAGATCTTCCTTGGAAAAGGGAAGTACTTAATTGATATCCTGAAGCGATTTAGGATGGAGAACTGTAAACCCATTTCCATGCAACTTGTTACCAACTGAAAGAATATTGATGCTTCTAGATCAACGGTAGTGGAACTAACTTTATACAGACAATTTATAGGCTCTCTTATGTATTTGGTCAACACCAAGATAAAAAATTATTTTGTAGTGAACTCACTTAGTTTATGGTGGAACCTAAACATGTGCACCAGATAGTTGCAAAGCATGTTTTGATATATCTATAAGGAACTATTGATTATGGGCTGAAGTATGTTAAAAAAAATGGAGTGAAGATCAAGTGGTCTACTGATGCAAATTGGGTAGGCCGTACAAGTGACCAGAAGAGCACTTTAGGGTGTAGTTTCAATTTAGGATCAAGAGCAGTCTCTTGGTACAATAGGAAAATGAAGTCAATTGCAATGAGTTCTATGGAGGTTGAGTATATGGAAACCAATATGGTTACATGTGAGGCTATTTGGCTTCGAAAAATTCTAGTTGGGCTCTTTGATCAACAACTATATCCTAGACAATCATTTATTGTGATAATTAGAGTTTTATCAAACCCTCTGAGTATCCAGTGTTTCATGACAAGTCAAAGCACATTGAGATCAAGTACCACTTCATCAGAGATTGTGTGGAGAAGGGGACATTGAAGCTCCAATACATTCCTATGGATGAATAGATAACATATATCCTAACCAAGGCCTTGATGAAGAGTAAGTTGGAATTCTTTAGGGATAAGTTGGGTGTTGTTCAAAACACCTTCATTGCTAAGAGGGAGTGTTGATTTTTCTATAGCTTGAAAGGTGGAGCATGTGGAGTTTCTTTAAAGTAACTCGAGTTGAATTTTCAGCAACATACTTTTTATTTATTAATAGAATGTTTCTAGTTTTATGAGTTTGAGATAGGACCGAGAGTGATTTTATGTGTAAGATAAGCCAAGTAATGTAAGAAAAAATTATTTTCTTTCACATTGATGTAAATCAGTAGGGCTCTATATATGTAAGATTGTTGTAGCAAACTAGTATTGTATTCTAGAAGGAAAGTTTGTTGTTAGGTTGAATCGAAGATCCAACATTTGCAAATTTTCCCCATATTGGGGTTTCCTGGGTAATTTTGAGTTATTGCGCATCTTTGATTGGCTATTTATTATTTTTTCTTCTTTTATTATTAGTTGTTAATTAACCTAGTGTATTGATTTTTTTAAATCAGATAGATAAATTATTTTGATTCTATTCTATGAAATTATTGTTCAATTAATTTGTAGCTAGGTTATAAGAAATTAATAACTTTCACATTTGAACTTTACAATAGTCCTTTTGTTGCTAATTCTTATAACCATGAATTGGGGAGTACATTTATGTTCCGCTATCGAGGACTTTAATAATATGGTTCTTATGTTAATGCATGGTGTCACCTTTGAATTAATCACATTGGGAACATAAAAGACTGTTGTATCTCATTATCCTTCCATATGCCTTCTTTGGTTTACAATTAAGTGTGGCTAAACATGGCTACAAATATTTTGTTAGACATGTGTAGATGTCTTTTGTAAAATATAGATTGAAAATTCCCATATAGAAATTAATTTTAGTTTGCTAACATCTTGTATTTGTTGTAGATTCCTTTCTATTTTTACCATAGGTCCAAATTTCCACATGAAATGAGTGATGCCTTCTTTTGTTCATTTAAGAATTCTTACATAGTGTTGTTAAATGTACATTGTCATACCATGCCTCCAAAAAAATATCTTATCATGGGTCTAACAATGGGAACAATATAAGTGAATAGACAAAAAATATATGGAAATAACATTTGATTGGCCATAACTCTTTAAAAAAAGGAATTTAATTAAAATTTGGCAAGATATTTTTGAAACTCTAGTGGGAGAAGAAAAATAAAATGACATGATTGGTCAATTGTGCTTAATTTCTTGCTAAATTGATTGCTATAGAATCCCTACCATGGAAGGTACTAATAAAATTATTTAGTCTTTAGAGTCTAGTGAGCTATGGTTAACCAACACTTTACATTTTTTTATCAAATATTGATTAGTCAATATAAAGGAACACCTTCATTGACTCCTATTGGTCAATATGAATCTATACTTGAAAATAATTACCCATCATTAAAAAAGAAAAATAAAATTTTCATTAAAATAAACACTCATCAAATTGCCAATACCATTGAAACACATGTTGTCACCACAAGTAACACACCTTATCAAATTTCTCCAAGAGTCCGACAATTAACACAATTTTTTTATTCTCTTCATATTATATTGTTATAGGGCGGGGGCCCTAGCTCGGTTGGCTAAGTAATTCCGTTGCGGCTCTGCTGGTCACGAGTTCTAGTCTCCCCCGTCCCGTGGTACTGGAGGGCGTGTCGCGCCAGCGCCGCCGGTCACATTAAAAAGTTTACCAGGCGCACTGCAGTTTATAGGGGGTCGTGCTACCCGATTCCTGCAGTCTAAAAAATAAAATAAATAAATAAATAAAAATATTATATTGTTATAATTCTTAAGAAAGAATCTAATTCAACTCCCTGTAATCGATTAGGCTAGTTGAAACAAGTAAACCTTTATCACCAAATTTTAACACAAAATAATTTTGTTAATATCACCATACACCCAGACATGATATGGAATAATGTATGTGTCTTAAGTACCATGTGCAATACCTCGTTGATTCTAATCAGATTTAGTTGGTCAAAATTAATGATAAAAGAAATAAGTGAGTCTTGTTGCCTAAAAAATACTTGTAAATATTCACCAATCCACGAAACTAAGTCATTCATACAACTTTGTGCAATTTTATGATAATATTGAAGAAGATAAGGATTTTATTGAAATGATAAATACAATTGAAGTTGAACCACACAAAGATCAAACCATTTTTTTGTCAGAAATTACTTTTACTCATAGTGATGCATCCATATTGGGACCTGATGGTGCTCTCTACATCACTGACCATGTTTATGACAAACTCACAAGGGAATACTCATTAATCCTATGCGTTTATAGAATTGGATCACTAAATAATTTCTATTTATGCATGAACTTTACAAAAAAATTTATAAGAGAATTCTAAGCAATCAAAAGCATGACTAAAAATCTATGATGGTTTTATTCTCCCTATGATAGGTTTGATAGCTCTCCCACTCAAAGTTGGATGTCTCATTCACCATTATCCCAATTTCAAGTGAATTTCATTTGAAGTTAGACTATCCATGGGTATACTCAATGAATGTAGTCCCATCAATTATACACAAATGCATAACATTTCCATTTGAAAATGAAATACATACAGTTTGGAACAATGGGTTCAAACCTTTAGCTTCACGTGCAATTTTTTCATTAGATTATTTTTGGCCTTGACCTATTAAACTTGTTAAACCTCATGAAGATAATCTTTTCATAGCATATATTTTTTTTTAAAGCTAAATGTATAGTAGATTTGTCCCTTAGTAATATCCCACCTAAGGCTCCTCAACCTATTAATACTTTATTGAATGTTTCTCTCACTGCAAAGTTAGTGGAGGAACCTAATTCCAAACTGGGTTTCCTCCATCAATCACCGGACATGTATGCTATGGTTCCACCTCCACCATCTTATAAAATACCAAGGGAAAATCACATACTAAACTATGTACCTATGAGAGAAAAAATAATTATGTACCTAAGAGCATAGAGATCTCCGAACCCACACATATCCAGGTTCCTTTCCTTTTCTAAAGGAAGAAAAGAGACCTATGTTGGAGGATACCTTGGTTAATCTATTGAAAGATGAAATCCATGTGATAAAAAATAGAAATGCTAAGGAGCATAAGCATAAAAATCATGCCATAGCTTTCCACCTTTCTAAAAAGAGTAAAACTGACCAGCTACTAGTCTGAACCAACTATGATGAATTACCGCTTATCCATCCATCTTCGTCATCACCTCATTCCACTCTTCCACCCTTGAAAAACCATGCAATTGAACCTTACATGTCTCAACCTAAACAAATAATTAAAAGTGAACATATTATTGATATGATCCCTAAGCCACCTATTGTGATAACCTTGGATAGTGAAAATGAAGAAACTAAGATAGAAGAACAAGTGCATAATGAACTATCTCTTTTATTTCTCCCAATATATGAAAAGACAAGGGAAACCATGATGATCCTCTAGAGAAGAGTGATCTACCATATGTTGAACTTGGTGATACTCCTTGTATGAAACTTCTTGCAATCCCTTTGGCATGTTGTCCACCTTCCATTTATGATGATCAAGATTGGGATGTAGATGATTTTTTTTAGATTGGATCACAAATGCAATACCCTTTGGATAAGTGCACCAAGTTGTGACACAAAAATGGCTCTGAAGATGCCACCTTTTTTCTAAATTTAGAAAAATATGACATGCATGAGAAAATAATGATAGTTACACTCAAAATTTGAAGACGTAGAAAAAAAAAGAATTGAAGTGCTTTGAGTCTAGTTTCTAAGCCGCTATTTTTTTTTTAATATAATGAAGATTAAAAATTTCAAAAAGAGGAGGGCCCATAATAGGTCTTGTTTTTATCAATTTAAGAAATAGAATTGAATCTAAGGGGCCCCATTTTTCATTAACTTTTTATTTAAAACTTCAAAAATCCAAATGGTGAGAAAATAGCTAACACCATGTAGTTTATCCCCATTTTTTTGGCTAATTTTTTTAATGAATATATAATATTTTATGAATTTTCAAAGTGGAAACATCCTAAAAGGATGAAATTTAAGTGTGATCCCCCTATTATTTTTGAAAACTAATAGAAAATTGATTCTCTTTTTTCATCACATGTAGAATGGAGTCTAGTTTAAAAAGTGTAATTTGTTCCAAGATTTGATGAATGAGTAAAAAAATATCCTAAAACTAGAACATGTTAGTTTTTGACAAAAAATGGAGGAAATAACAAGACAAGTTATGGATGAAAACTTTAACATAATCAAAAATTAAAAAAATATATATTTAGATAGCTAAGAGAGAGCCTAGCATCATCATAGTTTTTTATAAACTTGCATTGAAAGACGTGCAAACATGACAATTAGCACAACTAAAAGTATGTGAAAATTTGGTACCCACCTGAGAAAATCACATCCATAAGAAGCTCATTTGGCGAGCACCAAATTTGGCACTCTTAAAATGGCACATCCCATTTGGTGCTCACCAAAATTGGCAGGTGAGTACCAAATGGGATGTGTCATTTAGAGAGCACCAAATGGGATGGTTTTTTGGAGAGCACCAAATTTGGTACTCACCAAATGAGTTGTATTAACAAAAAACTAACTTTTCTTTCTCTTTGTGTCTCTCTCCACTACTTTGATAATACTTAGAGTTCACAATTTACAATCATTGATATATAATTTAGGTTTTAGCATTCACTCCCTCTTTTCCTCCTTCCCTCTTAACCAATACATACCCATTAGATCTTTGAACCCTTACTAGGTCTCTCCTACACTCTCTACCTTGTTTTCCATCCTTAGGGTTTAAGGTATAGGGTTAAGGGTTTAATGTATAGGATAACTCCCTCTTTAAGGTCTCTTCCTCCCTCTGTCTCTCCCACCCCCTCTCTCTTAAGTCTCTCCCTCTGTCTCTCCCAACCCCTCTCTCTTAAGTCTCTCCCTCCTTCTATCCCTCCCTCTATCCCTCCCACCCCCTCTCTCTTAAGTCTCTCCCTAACTCTATCCCTTCCACCAATTGTTTCTTGAATCTCTTACACCCCCTCTCCCTCTCTCAAGTCTCTCCCTCCCACCCTAACTAGAAAACTCTCTCTAACTCTCTCTCTCCCTCCCACCCTCTATCTCTTGGATCTCTCACACCCCCTCTTCCTCTCTCAAGTCTCTCCTTCCCACCCTAGCTAGAGAACTTTCTCTCCCTTGCAAGTTTCTCTCTCTCAGGTCTCTCCCACTCCACCTCTCTCTCCCTCTCAAGTACCTCTCTCTCTTAGGTCTCTCCATAAAAATATGCCTCCCACACACTCTCCTTCTCTCAGGTATCTCCCCCCCACCCTAACTAGATAACTATCTCTCTCTCTCTCCTGCTCAAGTCTCTCTCTTAGGTCTCACTCCCTCCCACCCTACCTAGAAAACTCTCTCTCATTACAACCTCCTCTCTCACACTCCCTCTCTCTCAAGTATCTCCCTCAAAATATCCCTCCCAACCCCTCTCCATCTCTCAAGTCTCTCCACCCACCCTAACTAGATAAATCTCTCTCCCTCTTAAGTCTCTCTCTCTTAGGTCTCACTCCCTCCCATCCTACCTAGACTACTCTCTCTCACTCCAAACCCCTCTCTCACACTACCTCTCTCAAGTCTCTCCCTCAAAATATCCCTTCCACACCCTCCCCCTCTCTCAGGTATCTCCCTCCCATCCTAACTAGATAACTCTCTTTCTCTGATAGTAGTATCCCTCTCTCATGTCTCACTCCCTCCAACCCTACCTAGAAAAATATCTCACTCCAATCCCTTCTCTCACACTCCCTCTCTTTCCCTCTTAGATATTTCTCTCTCACACACTCTAAGTCCATCTATCAAGTACTTATCTTTCCCTCTCCTTCTCATCTATCTCTCTTAGCTATCTCTCCCTTTGGTCTCTCTTATAGGTGTCTCCCACTCCCTCTCTTAGGTCTCTCCCTCAAAATATCTCTCCCAACCCTTCTCCCTCTCTCAAGTCTCTCCCCCCCACCCTAACTAGATAGGTCTCTCTCTCCCTCTCAAGTATCTCTCCCTCAAGTCTCATTCCCTCCCACCCTACCTAGACAACTCTCTCCCATTCCAACCCCCTCTCTCACACTCCCTCTCTCTCTCTCTCCCTCTTAGGTATTTCTCTCTCTTTCTCTCACTCCAAATCCCTCCCTTAGGCATTTATCTTTCTCTCTCACTCTCATCTCTCTCTTATAGGTATCTCTTTGTTGTCTCCCACTCCCTCTCTCTAATGTCTCTCCCTCAAAATATCCCTCCCAACCCCTCTCCCTCTCTTAGGTCTTTCCCCCTATGCTAACTAGATAAATATATATATATATATATATATATATATATATATATCCCTCTCAATTATTTCTCTCTCAAGTCTCACTCCCTCCCACCCCACCTAGAATACTCTCTCTCACACTTCTCTCTTAGATATCTCCTGTAAAATATCCATCTCACCCCTTCTCCCTCTCTCAAGTCTCTCCCTCCCATCCTAACTAAATAAATCTCTTTCTCCTTGAATGTAGTAGTCTCTCTCTCATGTCTCACTCCCTCCCAACCTACCTAGAAAAATCTCTCTCACTCCAACCTCCTCTCTCACACTCCCTCTCTCTCTCCCTCTCTCAAGTCTTTCCTACTACCCTAAATAGATCACTCTCTCTTTCCCTCTCAAGTATCACTCCCTCCCACCCTACCTAGACTAATCTCTCTCACACTCCCTCTCTCTCAAGTCTCTCACTAAAATTATCCCTCCCACCCCCTCTCTTTCTCTCATGTATTTGTTGGATGTAGGGAGCACTGAGAGGGGGTGGGTGAATCAGTGTTCAATAGATTTTACTATTCACATTAAGTTTAAAAACCATCTACAACAAGATATGAATTTTATGTAGTATAAGACAGATAAAAACATGCGCACACAATAATGAACACCATAACACTAGATATTTTTACGTGGAAACCCTGTTAGGGGAAAAACCATGGTGGAGATTAATCCACAAAGTTTTTACTCTATGAAAAGTAAAGATAAAAAGGAGAATGCACTTGCATTCAGGCTCATTTCCTACAATACATATGATAGAATGTTGCTAAAAAATTTGAACTGATGGGACAACATCTTCAAATGCTAGATTTCAGCTCCAATGAAGCACACAATATGCTCTCTAATCACACTCTTTTTCATGCTTTGTACTGCACTTCAACATAACCCTTCTTGCAACACATACAATAACTCTCTTGATGATTTTCTGATGTAGGCTCATAGTACTATATAGAATTTTCACATAAATACCACAAAAACACTTGCCATACACACATTTTCACATTCTTGCCACCAAAGATGAAATGCCAACCTTCTTTATATATCTTCTATCATCAATGTTACTATATGTCAACTTAAAGCAAAATGTAATAGCTTTCCTTGAGTCGGCCCAAAATCATAAGTCATAATTTAGTGCGCATCTAGATAAGTCAGGAAAAATCATAGTAGGGACCCAAAAAAAGGTTCAAGAATAAGAAAACAACTAAACATTTACTCCATATACATCCACAATCTAAGATATTGAACATGTCAGCCACAAGAGAAGAATAGACAATGAGTTATACCACTAAACCTCTTAATTCAAGCTATGATAGTTGTAATGCCACAAAAATTCTATAGTAGAATAAGATATGTGCTAGGAAACCTTCCTTGTAGATCCACACAACAAAACGATGATCCAGTGAGGTGACTAAATCAACATACTAACTGGAAATCCTATTTAGCTGGTAAACAACAAAAACATAGATCTTTTGCTGGTAGGATCATAATTGATACTGTGGACCAAACTGAAGACTTTAGTTGCCATCAATGACAACACAAGAAGCTGAAAATCATGTCTGAAACCATCATATGCCAACAATCTCCCCCTTTGGCATTGATGGCAACACTTAGTGAAAAATTTACTAAATGCCCAAAACTCAAAAATTATTATCTCAAAATTGCTACTCCACCTAAAGATGCTAGGAAATTTTTCACTCCATTCTCTCCCCCTTTGACATCAATGAAAAAAAATTATGGCATCCGCTCTACACTTCTTTCCTTAACTCCTTAAAATACTATATTGTCCCTTACTTTTTTCTTCAAAAATTTAGAATATTATCTTATATTTATCTTTCCTTTCTAGAAGGAATTTCTTCCAAGAATCCACAACAAATCCAATAGAAATAATTAGGCTATTGTTCTCAGATGTCTTGTTGATGATTTGATTAAGGTGCTTAGGAATAGTGGTTTCCTGTTGTAGTTGCTCTCTTGATCTAAGAATCTCAACCATTTGTTCTAGTCTACCTTCAGTTATATCCTTAACCTTCCAGAATGTGTTGGTGAGAACATTCTTAGTATGAAGAACTTTTGCGTGCTCAATCTATAAATTGATAACCTTCTTCTTCATGTCTCCATTAGAGTCTAGGAGCATACCATAGTCCTGTCCAATTTTAACCAGCTCACTCTCAATTTCCTCAATTTTATCTTTGTAGTTCCCTATCAGATGAGGCGACTTCAAGCAGTAGTTGAAGATGTTATTTGCAGAATCGATGCACTATCTTAATTCACTCATTTTCTTCTTCAATTTTGAGAGAGATAACATAAACTACATTTTTAAATGAGAAATTATCTCTTTTAGGGTTTGATTTAAGTGCACATCATTTGAGCCTTTATTTTATTTTTTCTTTAGTTGATCACATAGTTCCTTTTTCTTTTCTCTTGAATCACTTATCTTTCTTTTTAGTGATTGAATGAATTTTTCAACATCTACAAGACTTGCTTTGAGTTCCATGATTTTTTCTTTGGATTGATCAAGATCATCAAGTGCCACCATTAGCTATTTTTGAAGACCATTAGCATCTATTGTAATCATTGGATCCACCTCAAGCTGTTAGGCTTTAGAAGAGGAACCTTTCTTTAATACCAATTGTTGGATGCAGGGAACATTGAGAGGGGGGGTGAATCAATGTTCAATAGATTTTACTATTCACATTAAGTTTAAAAACCATCTATAATAAGATATGAACTTTATTCAGTATAAGACAGATAGAAACATGCACACACAATAATGAACACCATAACACTAGATATTTTTATGTGGAAACCCTGTTAGGGGAAAAGCCATGGTGGAGATTAATCCAAAAAAAAATTACTCTGTTAAAAGTAAAAATAAAAAGGGGAATGCACTTGCTTTCAGGCTCACTGCCTAAAGCTCACTACTCAACAAAATAGAGGCTCACTACCTACAATACATATGATAGAATGTTGCTAGAAAGTTTGAACTAATGGGACAACATCTTCAAATGCTAGAGTTCAATTGCAATGAAGCACACGATCTTCTTTCTGATCACACTCTTTTTCATTATTTGTACTGCACTTCAACAAAACCCTTCCTACAACACATACAGTAACTCACTTGATGATTTTCTGATGTAGGTTCACAGTACTATACAAAATTTTCACATAAATACCACAAACACACTTTCCATACACACATTTTCACATTATTGCACCAAAGATGAAGTATGGATCTTCTTTATATATCTACTATCATCAATGTCACTATATGTTAGCTTGAAGCAAAATATAATAGCTTTCGTTGAGTCTGCCCAAAATCATAAGTCATAATTTAGTGCACAACTATATAATTCGACCAAACTCATAGTAGCGACCCAAACAAAGGTTCAAGCATAAGAAAATAACTAAACATTTACCCCATATACATCAACAATCTGAGATATTGAACATGTCAGCCAAAAGAGAAGAATATCTACAATGAGTTATACCACTGAACCTCTTAATTCAAGCTATGATAGATATAATGCCACAAAAATTCTTCAACAGAATAAGATATGCACTGGGAAACCTTCCTTGTAGATCCACACAACAAAATGATGATCCGGTGAGGTGACCGAATCAACAGACTAACTAGAGTCCTATTCAACCAATAAAGTATGAAAACATAAATATTTTTCCAGTACAATCATAATTGATACTGTGGACCAAACTGAAGACTTTAGTTGCCATTAATGACAACACATGCAGCCAAAAATAACATCCACAACCATTATATGCCAATAGTATGTCCTTCCCATCCTAATTAGATAAATCTCTTTCTCTAATGTAGTAGTTTATCTCTCTTGGGTCTCACTCCCTCCCACTCTACCAAGAAAAATCTCTCACTCCAACCACCTTTCTCAGACTCGCTCTATCTCTCGCTCTTAGGTCTTTCTGTCTCTCTCTCTCACTCAAACTCCCTCTCCTAGGTCTTTATCTTTCTCTCCCTCTCAAGTGTCTCCTGCTCCCTCTCTCTCAATTATCTCCCTCAAAATATCCCTCTAAATGCCTCTCCCTCTCTTAGGTCTATCCCCCCACCCTAACTAGAAAACTCTCTCTCCCCCTCTCAAGTCTCTCTCTCTCAATTATCATACCCTCCCACCCTACCTAGACTACTCTCTCTCACTCCAGCCCCCTCTCTCACACTCCCTCTCTCCTAGGTCTCTCCCTCAAAATATACCTCCTACCCCCTCCCCCTCTCTAAGATCTCTCCCTCCCATCCTAACTAGATAACCCTCTTTCTATGATGTAGTATTATCCTTCTTCTTACTCTCACTACCTCCCACCCTACTTAGAGAAATATCTCACTCTAAACCCACCTCTCACACTCCCTCTCTCTCTCTCCCTCTCAAGTATCTCTCTCTCACTCCAACTCCCTCTCGTAGGTCTTTATCTTTCTCTCTCCCTATAATCTCTCTCTTAAGTATCACTCTCTCAAATGTCTCCCACTCCATCTCTCTAAGGTCTCTCCCTCAAAATATCCTTCCCAACCCCTCTACCTCTCTCAAGTCTTTGCCCCTATCCTAACTAGATAATTGCCTCTTTCCCTTTCAAGTATATCTCTCTCTCAATTCTCACTCCCTCCCACCCTACCTAGACAAATCTCTCTCTCACTCCAACCCCCTCTCTCACACTCCCTCTCTCTTAGGTCTATCCATAAAAATATCCCTCACAACCCCTCTCCCTCTCATAGGTGTCTCCCCCACCCTAACAGGATAACTCTCTCTATCTCTCTCTCTCACTCCAATCCCCTCTCTCATACTCCCTCTCTCTTAGGTATCTCCCTCAAAATATCCCTCCCACCTCCTCTCCTTCTCTCAGGTTTCTCCCTCCCATCCTAACTAGATAACCCTCTTTCTTTGATGTAGTAGTCTCTCTCTTAGGTCTTACTCCCTCCCACCCTACCTAGACAAATATCTCACTCCAAGCCCCTCCTCTCTCCCTCACTCCAACTCATTATCTCAAGTATTTATCTTCCTCTCTCCCTCTCATCTCTCTCTCCTAGTTATCTCTCTCTTAGGTGTCTCCCACTCCCTCTCTCTCAAGCCTCTCCCTCAAAATATCCTCCCAAACTCCTCTCACTCTCCTAGGTCACTCCCCCTACCCTAACTAGATAACTCTCTATCCCTCTCAAGTCTCTCTCTCTCTCTTAGGTCTCACTCCCTCTTACCCTACCTAGACTACTCTCTATCACTCCCTGGTGCAGGAGCACCTTATGCTTTTATGTCTGCATCAAACATTTTTGTAAAATTTGAATTTTTAGATGTAAAGCATTGTAAATGGACATGTGAGGGCCCATTCAATTGTAATTAAATATTTATAGGCATCTAGGAGGTCAAAAAATGAAAGTTTGTTAAAATATTAAAAAAGATGCAAAAATATGTAAAAGGGTAAAAGATGCAAAAACACAAAGAAAAAAAAAGAATATGAAGAATATTTGAGGGAAAAATGAAAAGATGGGTTCGTAGAATAAGTTTTAAAGTAAAATATGGATTTGGAAACATATATAAAATCATTGTGAGGGTGAGAAAGTGAAGCATCTTTTAATTTTGGAAACAAATTTTGAAATGAAGCATCACTATTCTACAATTTTCTGAGTTTTACTCTTTAGTTTCTGAACTTGTATGACCTACACAATCATAAAAGGCCTTGATTTTCATTGTCTTAGGAAGGATAGTGTTTTGGAATCCACTCAAAGTCAGTTTTAAGGGTTTGCATTGATTTTTATGTTTATTTAGAGACTAAATACATAATTATGCTAGAAACCCTCAATAAGGGTTTGAGATTCTTTTAAAGATATAACCTACCATTCCACCGATGCAGGTGTAATAGATTGGTGGAATGGGATATTATGAAGTATTTTCAATTTTTTTTTGTTATGTATGTAAGTGTGTTGTTGGAAGAAGTGGAAAATGCATAGCTAGGATTCCTGCCCTCATAGAAATAGTGTGTTTTTCAAGCAAAATTGGTTCCTACAAGTGATGAAATGAAGAAAAGACATTGGGAAAGGTTGGTGAATAATGTAATTTGCATGTGAAGACCAGAAAAAATGTGTTTAAAGAAATTACAAGGTGGCAGTAGGTTTGGAGTGAACAATTCCAATAAACCCTTACTATTTGTATTGTTAAAGCCTAGAATCTAGCGTTTCATAATATGATGCAATAATGAATGTTTTTCTTGAGTATAATGGTTTTTTTGGTGATTATATGGCATGAGTAAAGACTATTTGTGGTTCTTTGAGGAATTGGAGTTAGTTGAAGGATATTTGCTTGATAAATCAGGCCTAATGGTGCCTTAATTTTGTGGGACAATCTATTGATCTATTACATATTTTGAAACAACAATAATTGAACTTTTGATGTGTTTTAATTAGACAAAATGGGCCTATAAATGTGTATTTGGTTCTTGGAAATTGAATTGGGTTTGTGAGATTCACTCAATTTAGGGCATGCAGACCTAATTGGCCAATATTGTTTTGATTTCATAGAAAGAGGAAGCATGTGAAAACATAAATAATAGTGATTGGTTTGTGTTAAACAATGATGTTAATGTAGAATCAATGTTTTGAGTAAATTTTAGTAGGAAACCTTGACAATTTTGATATTTTGGGTAAGGCTAACCCTATGTGCAAAGGGTGATTCAACTACAAGAATTATAGAATTTGATGGAGCAGGAGTTTGTGAATGTGTATTTGTTTTCTTTCAATAAAAATTTAGATGTACATAGTGTCTTGGGGTCTAGATAAAGGTTTTTAGCTTGAGTAGTTGCTTAGTGGTTACTTTTTCTTGTGGAAATAAGTTGAATTGAAGAGTAAATTTGGTTCATGATGGATTATTCCAGAGTTTTCGAATCAAATATTTGATTTATTTATGTTCAAATGATGATGACTAAGGTGTTTAGGATTCTGTTAAAAGTGTGTGGTTCTATTGTGATGTGTTTTCTTATTGGCATCCTTGTAGTTCATAGATAAAATTTGATGAATTATGGTGAAATGAATAAGTGATTTTTTGGTCTTTTGTAGTTGATCTTCTGATGATTTGTGTTTGGGTCTGGAAAACCCTTGATGAATTGTTGTTGTTGATAGATTCTCATGCATGAATTGGTATTAGAGCCGGTTGATTCTTATAATTTGGTTAAGTTGTTGTTGATGTTGAGTTGTTGATTTTGGTTACTGGTGCTTGATCCATCTAAGTTACTGAGAGAAGTTGTGAGTTTGTGTGAGTTTGTGCAGGTTGTGTAGATAACCTAGTTGCTACCAAGAAAAGGTAGAATAATTTGAGAGAAGTTTGAATCAAGGAGGAACTTTCTTGGTTTTTTGAGTTGGTGAGTTGTGTGGTGAGGTAATAAGAAGATGGACACATGTCTGAAGAAGCACATGCGTTTTCAACTTGAAGAGTACTCCACTAATGGAAGTAGATGAGAAGATGAAACAATGAAGAAAAATTGGTCAGAGAAGTCAAGGATTAATTGTGAAAAGAGAGGAAATATTGCTTGGAAAATTAAAGTGGAAGGGCAGTCATGTGTCCTTTTGAAAGAGAAAAGAGATTGGAAACCTAAGAAACAAAAAAAGAGAGAAGGAAAAAGACAAGTGAAGACACAAAGAGCTAGAGATGAATATAGAGTTGAAGGAAAAGACCAAGATAGGAGAAAGAGAGAAGAAGTAGTCCAAGGAAGATTTGAAGTTTTTTTGCAGGTATAAGAAAAGTTGATACAATATATTTCAAAGGGACTTGGAAGGTCTTTTGTGGTTGTATGGTGCAGGAGCACCTTATGCTTTTATGTCTCCATCAAACATTTTTGTAAAATTTGAATTTTCAGATGTAAAGCATTGTAAATGGGCATGTGAGGTCCCATTCCATTGTAATTCAATCTTTATAGGTGTCTAGGAGGTCAAAAAATGAAATTTTGTAAAATTATCAAAAAATATGTAAAAAGATGTAAAAGTGTAAAAGATGCAAAAAAGCAAAAAAAAATAGAAGATGAAGAGTCTTTGAGGGAAAAATGAAGAGATGGGTCAGTCGAAGAAGTTGTAAAGTCAGTTATGGATTGGGAAACATCTATAAAAGCATTGTAGGGGTGAGCAAGGGAAGAATCTTCTAATTTTGGAAACAAATTTTGAAATAAAACCTTACTATTCTACAATTTTTTGAGTTTTACTTTCTAGTTTCTAAACTTGTATGGCCTACACAATCATACAAGGCTTTTATTTTCATTGTCTTAGGAAGGATAGTGTTTTTGAATTCACTCAAAGTTAGTTTGAAGGGATTGCATTGATTTTTAAGTTTATTTAGAGACTAAATACAAAATTCTACTAGAAACCCTCAACAAGGGTTTGAGACTCTTTTAAAGATCTAATCTGCCATTCCACCAATGTAGGTGTAATAGATCGGTGGAATGGGATATCAAGAATTATGTTTAGATTTTTTTGTTGTGTATGTAAGTGTGTTGTTGCAGGAAGTAGAAAATATAGATCCAAGATTGCTGCTATCACATAAATATTGCGTTTTTCTAGCAAAAATGGTGCCTACAAGTGATTAAATGAATAAAAGACATTGGGAAAGGTTCGTGAAAGGTGTAATTTGCATGTTTAGACCAGAAAAAATGTGTTTAAATTAGTTACAAGGTGGAAATAGGTTTGGGGTGAACAATTCCAATAAACCCTTACTTTTGGTGTTATTAAAGCTTAGAATCAAGGGTTTCATAATATGATGCAATAATGAATGGTATTCTTGAGTCTAATGGTTTTTTTGGTGATTATATTGCATGAATAAAGACTATTTTTTCTACTCTGAGGAATTGGATTTAGTTTAAGGGTATTTTCTTCATAAGTCAGGCCTAATGGTGCCTTAATTTCATGGGACGGTCTGTTGATCTTTTACATCTTTTGAAAAAATAGTAATTGATTTTGTGATGTGTTTTAATTAGCCACAATGGGCCTTTGAATGTGTATTTGGTTCTTAGAAATTGAATTGGGTTTGTGAGATTCACCCAATTTAGGGCATGGAGACCTAATTGACAAATAGTGTTTTGATTTCATAGAAAGATGAAGCTTGTGAAAATAGAGATAATAGTGATTATTTTGTATTAAAAAATTATTTTGATGTAGAATAAATGTTTGGATTAAAGTTTAGTAAGAAAATTTGACAACTTTGATGTTTTTGGTAAGGCTAACCCTATGTGCAAAAGGTGATATGACAACAAGAATTACAAAATCTGATGGAGCAAGAGTTTGTGAATGTATATTTGTTTAGTTTCAATCAAAATTTGGATGTATACAATGTCTTGGGATCTAGATAAAGGTTTGTAGCTTGAGTAGTTGTTTTTTGGTTATTTTTCCTTGCGGAAATAAGTTGAATTGACGAGTAAATTTGGTGCATGATGGATTTTTCTAGATTTTTCTAATGAGAGATTTGATTTGTTTCTATTCAAATGATGATGGTTGAGGTGTTTAGAATTCTGATAAAAGTGTGGTTCTGATGTGATGAATTGGATTATTGGCAACCTTGTAGTTTAGAGAGAGAATTTGATGAATTATTGTGAAATGAATAAGTGAATTCTTGGTGTTTTGTACTTGATCTTCTCACGATTTATGCTTGGGTTTGAAGAACCCCTATTGAATTGTTGTTGTTGATAGATGTTATTGCATCACTACCTCTCTCTCTCCCTCTCAGATCTTTCTCTCTCTTTTTCACTCCAACTCCCTCTTTTAGGTCTTTGTATTTCTCTCCCTATCATTTGTTTCTCTCTCAAGTCTCTCCCACTTATGGTTGATGATTTAATGTATAGGGTAGAGGGTAGAGGGTAGAGGATTGATATTTGATGTATTGTAGTTTAAGAGTCGAGGGTTGACATATTAAGGTTTAAGGGATAGTTTTCAAGGATTACGGTTGAGGTTTAAAGTGAAGGGAAGAGGGTTGAGGGCTAAGGGTTTATGGTTTAAGGTATAGGGTTGATGGATTAGGGTCAAGGGTTTCAAGTTTAGGGTTTAGGTTTTAGGGTTTAAGGGATAGTGTTGAGGGATTAGGGTTAAGGGTTTAGGGTTTAAGGTATAGGGTTGATGGATTAGGGTTAAGGTTTGAATATTTAGGGATTAAGATTGAGCAACGAGGGTGAGGTTTTAATTGATGGGGTAGAGGATAGAGGTTTGGGGTATGAAGGTTTAAGGGTTCACAGTTGGAGGTTGAGGGTTTAAGGGTTCATGGTTGGAGGTTGAGGGTTTAAGGCTTGAGGGTTAATGGATTAGGTTTGAAGGGTTGAGGGTTTAAGGTTTGAGGTTTGAAGGAGTAGGGTTAAGGGTTTAAGGTATAGGGTTGAGTGTTTAATAAACAAAGGGTAGAGTGTAGAGGGTAGAGGGTTGAGAGTTGAGGTATTTTAATTTAATTGTTGAGATTTTAATATTTGAGTTTTGAGGGATTAAGGTTGAAAAATTAGGGCTGAGAGTTTAAGGTTTGAGGCTAGAGGGATTAGGGTTTAATGTATACAATTGAGGGTATTGATGACATATCTCTAAAGATCCATATTGGATCTCACTTTTATATTTGGGATCCCACTTTTATATTTGTGATCCCCTAGATGCTTAACCCACTCTCTAAAGGCTATAACCTATGATCTTCTATCACAAATCATGGCATATTATCCATTTTTAATTGTAATCCTTCCTTATTCAAGTCTTTGAACTATCATAATTGATATTTATAATTGTTATGCTTCTAAATATTCAAGTCTTAACAATGTATCGCCTTTACTTATACCCAAGTGTGGTTAAATGGTGTGTTCTTAGTTTTTCTTCTTCTAGATATTGAAGTCCTAATAATGTATCACATTTTTCATCACATTTGGTGCTCACACAATTTGGTGAGTGCTAAATGTTCCTTTTTAAAAAATTGTAAAAAAGGAGTTGACCCCATGATTCAAGCCCACAATTCTTTACATTTGTCTAGTTCTATGCTTTATTTGAATTAGAAACGCCTTTTTATGTAGTTAACTTGTTGTTGTACCAAATTATTCTTGATCCAACATCATTTTAACACTAATTTACATGCTAGAAAATGTAGAAGAAGACAATTTGAAGTTTCTACATAATTTTTCATTATTTTAGGTAATATATTCATTTAGGTACAATATTTCAATTGTACCTAAATGAATATATTACCTGGAATAGTATAAACCATTCCTTTCATGATTTTATTAATCATAATTATTTTAGATACAATTCAACATTGAATTGGATGGAAGTCACATAAAAAATTTAATTTTTAGGAGTTTCAGGAAAACAAATGAAAAACATGACATAGTTTAGATGAATTCATGTAAGCTTATATAGAGGATATCAACTTAACACAAACTTGCTTATATTTTCATTGATTATAGTAGTCTATTTCCATTATGGCTAGTGCGATTCATTCTTTTTCATTTTAGCTAGATATTTATATTGAGATTTTTTTATTTGTTTTGACAATATAGACCATTCATTTGATTATTATATTAATCTTCATTGTTATACATTGAATTCAACATTGAATTGGATGGAATTTGCATATAAAATTTTAATTTTTAGGAGTTTGAAAATAAAAAAGAAAAACATGACATAATAGTGTACCATCAAAAAAGGGACCCTTTGCTTGAAATGGATTATTTCATGATTAAATAGACTTAATAAGACCCTAATCTAGTGTTATGAGGAATTTTCTGTGTCCACATTAGGTCTTGGACCCTCACAAATCAAACAACATGCTTTTAATGACATCTTGTAAAGGTGTTGTAAAATCCTATAAACGAATTTCATGCTTTTATAGACTTAATAAGCGTATTTCTCCCTAATTCAACATTATAATAACAACATTTCATCAATATAAAAATATCTTAACATATAATTAATGGCAAACTAGTGTTGTAATGTAATTTACATATTCACATTAGTTGTGCTTTTCTAGGCTATGTGGACCCAATTTTAGTGTTGAAAAGTGCATTTAATTACACTTTAACATTTACTTATGTGTTCCAAGCCCTATTCAACATTTACATTATCACTAACATGTCATATTTCACCCATATTGTGCATCTTGAGGTTTTAATTGATCAAACACCTGGCAAGATAACAATCTAAACCTTATTTCCGATCTCCTAAGCTTCATAGGTGTCAGAATGGCCCTTGTTGGACCCATTCACCATGCTTGGAAAATGATTCCCATCTAGGTGGGACTCATTCACCATTCTTGGCAAATGAGTCTTATCTGGCCCCCGTTTTGACCCTTGAGTGGGAGAAAGTGAAATTTAAAGTTTATTTTCACTACATGTCAGCCTGCGATGTAGTATAATTAGATATTAAGGAAAATTTGACTATAAATAAATTATTTTATCCTTATTTTACATTTAACAACTCAATTCATATCCATTATTCATTATTCATCCATCAATCTTTCCTTTCAAGTCATGCAAGTTAAGGTTTCTCCATTAGAAGTCTTCAAGTTAGCATTCTAAAGCATTGAAGGGAAGATTTTACATGTGTTGCTATAGAAATGAAAGATTTATCTTAATTTGAAAGGTAATAACTTCCAATTTGCATGCTTCATTCCTTTATTTCATCAATTTGGTTTAATTACCTAAACGGGGTTTGACCAAGGAAAACCTTCATTCCCTAACAATCAACAATATCTCTTCTTGTCTTGCTTGTATGTAAATTTAGGTCCTTTGAAAGCTTGAGGATCATTGAAGATTGAATTTCAAATTCATTGGAGTCCTCTTCCCTTCATTCAAGTCAAATCATCAATAAAAAGTCATTTTTAGACCCGATTCTGACAATCTTTGAAGCGGAGACCTGTAGTAGGCAGAAATATAGATCCAACTCCTCAAAATATTCCTCTAATTTTCTAGGATTTTGTAGGTGGAATTATTTTCCACCCATGGTGAATGAGTCCCACTTGTAGGCCTAAAAATTGATTTTCTAATATTTCAACTCTCGATAGTCAGAAACATGTTTCCAGAAGTTTTTAGTAGAAGCAAGATTGATTGCCATGCTTGGCGAATGAGTCACAGTGGCCATAAATGAAAAAATCATATACATTCCAGAACCTTCCAATGAATTCATTTTTCCTCTAGGTGCACTCTGATTTCATCCATTTATTTTTATTCTGCATATTTCTTTTTATTTCTTCATCTTTCATAGTTGTTTCAATTCACAATGTGTTTTCTAAAAATTCATAATTCTTAGATTTTGCATGCCTGTTTGATCAATTCCATAGTTTAGCAGCACTTAGATCACTCCATTTTCATCACATCACATTACATATGTCCTCTATTTGAATGAACCACTTAGCATTTTTGGATCTAATCTCTCTCCTTTTTTGGTGAAAACCCTATAAGAGTTAGAGGGTAATTGGGTCCTAAAATCTATGGTTCATTTTGGTGAACCTAACTCTTCGAATACTTCTATTTTCTAATTTGGTGTCTTTCATTATATATATAGCCTTACATTCATTTTGCATTAGGATTTGCATTAGTTTGCATGCTAGGTGTTAAATTTTGCATTCATAAAAAATGCATTTAGGTTGCATTTGTTGCAGCTAAATTCTTTCCAATTTATTGAAATTCTGCATTTTTCATTCAGTTTTACATATTGGCTTTCAAAATTCCTAAGAATTAGTTTGAAATTTCTACAAATTTTGAAAAAATTCCATACTGGGACTCATTCACCACCCTGGGAGTATCAATCCCTTCTGACCCCTGAAATAACACTTTACAAAATTTAGAAGTGTTTTTGGTCTTCTATTTGGTGCCATTTCATGCCTATAATAGTTAGTTACATTTATGTAGCATACATTTCATCAAAACTAGCATAAATTTCCCCATTTCATGCATAGTTTAAATTGCAGATTTCATTCTCATATTGTTATCTAACATAATCAGTCAATTTCTCTTTGAAAATTGCATTTCATTTTAGTATTTTACATTGCATTTTGAGTTAGCATAGATTGTTATTTCAAAATGTTAGTCAATAAGTATGATTGTCATTTCTTAACTACATGTCCTAGTCCTATCTTTCCTCTTTATGTGGATGATGTGATAGAAGTTCCTACAAACATAGATAACCATGATGATCATATTTTTTCTTCTCCCAATACCTCTCCTTTTAGTGACAAAGGTATCTTGGTGAGAGGAGATACAATCATTGAGAATCATGTGGCTCTTGTTTGTCCTTCTCCTCATCCCCTTTGGGAAGATATTTTAGTACAAGAAAATGCAATCATAGAAACATCCTTAGACATCACCTTACCTAATTTCCATTGTGAGGATAACTTTAAGGAGCATGAGATTGTTAATAACGAGGATGATAAAGTGGTTTTCAATAATAAAAACTTTGAAGTCTATAACAACCCTCTTTATGATCCTTCCCCTACACCTCCTCTTTTGGACAATATTAGAGAAAAAAGAAATGAAATCATAGATGATCATGATACTCACATTTGTTCATTTGCTAGTATCTCTCCTAGTTGTGACGAAGGTACTTTGTTAGAAAACATAACCAATGGGAGTCATGAGTATTTTGGTTGTCTCCTTTCACTTACAAAACACTTTATTGAGAAAATCTTTAAAACCTATGATAACCCTCTTTATGATCCTTCCCATACCTCTCCTATTGTGGAAGGTATTAGGAAACAAAGTAATGAAGTCATACATGATCATGATACTCCTATTTATTCTTCTCCTAGTATCCCTCCTATTCATGATGAAGAAACTATGTTGTTAGAAAACATAACCAATGAGCATCATGAAAATTTCAGTTGCCTCCTTTCACTTACAGACAACATTCTCAAGCAAATCAATTCCATCCTCGATTCTCCTCATAATTTTGATGAAGCTACTTTTCCAACCTTCGATGAACATATTACAAGCTCTACTAGCATGGTAGATGAGAATGTGACCTTCACAACAACCCACAATCAAATACAACCTTCCCCTAATCTCCCCACTCTCCCTAATCCAACACATTCAACCATTAATACCTCCCTTAGTGGTGATGAAGTTATTTTAGATGATCCAAACCTTACTTTTCATGAACATGTGGTTTGTTTTTCTCCTATGAATTGTCCTTCTAAGGAGGATATTATGACACAACACAAAGACAACATGCCCTTCAAAGACAATGAAGAATCTCACTTGATAATGGATGTTAACAATATTCAACCTCAATACACTAGACCTAAACTTACCCTTTACCAACCTTCACATACACTTCATCCTTCTAATAAACCTAAACTTAACCTTTACCCACCTTCACATCTGCTTCATCCTTCCAATAAACCTAAACTGATCCTTTACCCACCCTCACATCCCCTTCATCCCTCTAATGTATCACAACAATCTAGTGATGATATTGTTGCTCATAGATATAACACACGAAATAACCCATGCCCTTCGAAGACAATGGAGAATCTCACTTGATAATGGATGTTAACAATATTCAACCTCAATATACTAAACCTAAACTTACCCTTTACCAACCTTCACATCCACTTCATCCTTCTAATAAACCTAAACTTAACCTTTACCCACCTTCACATCCGCTTCATCCTTCCAATAAACCTAAACTGATCCTTTACCCACCCTCACATCCCCTTCATCCCTCTAATGTATCACAAAAATCTAGTGATGATATTGTTGCTCATAGATATAACACACGAAATAACCCACAACCACCACAATTAATTCCACCATCATTACCCTTACCTAATCCACCTAGTGCTCCTGGCTACCTGCCACCCACAAAGGAGTATGATCTTGTTGAACAATTAAAGAATACTCCTGCCAAAATTTCTCTTTGGGACTTGCTTCAAACCTCACCAAGTTATAATACCATCCTTCAAACTTCCTTGAAACAAATAATAGTCCTTGGAACTACTCTGAGTGATGTGGCCACTCTTTTTCAAAAGCATAGTCTTGGTATTAATTTTCATCAACACGAGCTTCCTCCTTTGGAGTTATGAAAAAAAACATGATGCCTTTATGATCATTTCTCAATTTCATAACACATGTGTAAAGTGTACTCTTATAGATAATGGTTCTGCTCTTAATGTGTGTAGTGTGAGCCTTCTTGACCACTTGAAAGTGGATAGATCACAAATAAAACCTAATTCTATTTCTATTCAAGGGTTTGATAATATAACAAAACAACCACAAGGGGTCATCACTTTACCTATTATGGTTGGAGTAGTTACTTTGAAAACTCCTATCCATGTCATGCCTTATGAACTTTCATATAATCTTCTTCTAGGCCAGCCATGGATTCATGAGAAGAATGAAATTCCTTAAAATCTTCACCATATCATGAAGTATGTTTATAACAATCATATATATCAAATTGAAATTGACCCTGAACATGAGAATTTTTTTCACCTTCAAAGAAGAATCAATAGTCCTTTCAAAAAATTAATTCCAACCTCACACATTGATCCTCTTGACACTAAACAACATGACATAGAATTACCATCTACATTACTTGGTGATGATTGTGGATCCTTATATTTCACACCTTCATTTATGGGTAAATACACGCTTACCAAAACACATGATGAAAAGCCTAACCAACCAATCATTATGTCAAAAAAAAATTCAAATAACCTTTCAAAAGCCTTCGTCTCAGCTACTTTAGACAATGCGACAAATTCTACAATCACCCTTGATGAACACAACAATGAACAACCTCTCGATTCCAAATCCCTGGAAAAGCTTTATGGAAAAGGTTATAAATTCATGAAACAACTTGGGTATAATGGAAAAGGATGTGGTTCTCAAGAAAAAGGTATCTACAACCCTATAGAGCTTAACACACAACAAACAACTCATGGTCTTGGTTATTGTTGTTTAATCAAGATCAACAATCCTATCACACAAGATTCTTCCAAATCTTTTTCTTATTCACATCAATAAACTTAGTTGTTGCTCCTTGTCATGTAATAGTTGTAGGATAATAAAATTCTTACTATTGCATGTCTTGCATCCATTGCAAGGGGCAGCACACCATCATCCACTTCAAGCTCACCTTTGTTCTACACTAAGTGGGGGCCAAAAGGTTAGAAAGCCTTATTCTTTTATGTCACTTATTGTTGTCTCTTCTGACTTGTCGTTAACCTTTCATGAAAATTTAAGATCAAGCTTAAGATGTGGATGACATGTCTTAAGATTGAATCGCATGTGACATACTCTCTTATTTTCTCCTCCCTTGACATGATACAACCTAACTTTGAAACATGTGACTTGGCATAGGGCTTTCCTAGTTGACTCTCATGTCTTGTTTTTCTGTTTGCACTTTCTTTTCTTCTCTACTTTCAAGTAATTTCTCACATAATGATGTGTAGAATTTCCTTTAAAGTGGAGGCATACATTACCATTATTTAATTTTCATTCCTAGTGAAGCCTTGTCATTTATGTGATGCATTTGTCACTTTGTGGATGATATTGGGTGTGATGTCCTTCATAAGTGTGATATTTATTAGAATATTACTATTCTTCGATTGGTCCTCTCTTGGAGACATTAGACACAATGTTCCCTAAGTGACTGACCTTACATGAACTGAACAAGACTTCTTTAAACATATTACACATAACATTTTTATACATATCATTCTCATTCAGCCACCTTACATAACACAACTTGCATGCCTATGGTTCCATCCTATTTTGCTAAAACTTATATCAAAATTTTCATTTTCTTTAGCTTTGTGGTGCCTTGTTAAAATTATCAAACATGTATAGCTTTCACATGGTTGAATAGGAAGCCCAACTAACGGCATGACTTTTCCCCATAGCCACTTTTGTGTTTGGTGGATGCATACCAACTAGCCTATGTATCTTACTTCTTTTTGGCCCTTCTCACCCCATAGTTGATCCAAAGTTCTATGGGCCTAGAGTGAGTACATCTTATCCATCTCATTCCTTTTCTTCCTTGCATTTGTATGATCTTGTATCTTGGGGGCTTGGCATACATGTGGATCTCTCTCTCACTAAAGTTGGCACTTATTGTACCATAAAAAAATGACCCTTTGCTTGAAATGGATTATCTCATGTGATTAAATGGACTTAATGAGAGCCTAATCTATTGTTGTTAGGCATTTTATGTGTCCACACTAGGTCTTGGACCCTTGCATATCAAATATTCTCTTAACAACGTCTTGTAAAGGTGTTGTAAAATCTTGTAAAGTAATTTCATGCTTTTCTAGACTTAATAGACCTATTTCTCCCTAATTCAACATTATAATAACAATATTTCATCAATCTAGAAAGATCTTAACATAAACTTAATGAAAAACTAGTGTTGTAGTGTAATTTACAAATTCACATTAATTCTTGTGCTTTTCTAGGCTACATGGACCCAATTTTAGTGTTGAAAAGTGCATTTAATTACACTTTAACATTGATTTATGTGTTACAAGCCCTATTCAACATTTACATCATCACTAACATGCCCTATTTCAACCATATTATGCATCCTGAGGCTTTAATTGATCAAACACCTGACAAGATAGCAATCTAAATCCTATTTCCTATCTCCTAAGATTTATAGGTGTTGGAATGGCCCTTGTGGGACCCATTCACCATGCTTGGTGAATGAGTCCTATCTGGCCCCCATTTTGACTCTTGAGTAGGAAAAGGTGAAATTTAAAGTTTATTTTCACTACATGTCGGTCTGTGATGTAGTATAATCAGGTACTAAGTAAAAATTGACTATAAATAAGTGTTTTTATCCTCATTTTACATCTAACAACTCAATTCATATCCATCATTCATTATTTATCCATCAATCTTTCACTCCAAGCCAAGCAAGTTAAGGTTTCTCCATTAGAAGTCTTCAAGTTATCATTCTAAATCATTCAAGGGAAGATTTTACGTGTTTTTCTGGACATCCAAGATCGATTATCATTTAAAAGGTAATCACTTCCATTTTGCATGCTTAATTCCTTTATTTCATCAATTTGGTTTAATTACCTAAATGAGGTTTGACCAAGGAAAACCCCCATTCCCTAACAATAAACAATTTCTCTTCTTGTCTTGTTTGTATGTAGATTTAGGTCCTTTGAAATATTTATGATAATTGAAGATTGCATTTTGAAGTCATTCAAGTATTCTTTCCTTCATTCAAGTCAAATCATCAATAAAAAGTCATTTTTAGACCTAATTCTGGCAGTCTTTGAAGTGAAGACCTTTAGGAGGTAGAAATATAGATCTAACTCCTCAGAATCTTCCTCTGATTTTCTAGATTTTTGTAGGTGGACTGATTCATCAGCCATGCTGAATGAGTCCCACATGTAGGCCTAACAATTTATTTTTTGATATTTCAACTCCCGATAGTTAGAAACAGGTTTCTGGAAGTTTTTAGAAGCAGGGTTGATTCACCATGCTTGGCGAATGAGTCCCAGTGGCCATAAACAAAAAATTCAAAGATATTCTAGAACCTTCCAGTGACTTCATTCCACCTCTAGGTGCACTCTAATTTCACCCACTTATTTTTATTCTGCATATTTCTTTCTATTTCTTCATCTTTCATAGTTGTTGCAATTCACAACGTGTTTTCAAAAAAGTCATAATTCTTAGATTTTGCATGCATGTTTGATCAATTCCATAGTTTAGCAGCACTTATATCACTCCATTTTCATCACATCGCATTACATATGTCCTCTATTTGAATGAACAACTTAGTATTTTTGGATCTAATCTCTCTCCTTTTTGGGTGAAAACCCTATAAGAGTTAGAGAGTCCATTGGGTCCTAAAATTTGTGGTACAAATAGATTAATTAATGTAAACTTATATAGAGGATTTGAAAATGTGCCTCAAGGAAATGCATCAAAGAAATGTGGTCTCATGAAATGCAATGAAAATAAAATGCAATTGGAATTTACTCCTAGTGATTAGTTATGCAATGTGAAGTAATTGGATAAGAATTGCACATAGATTGACTTTCAAAAACATTAGATTATAATTGAAAAATTTTCATCTATAAACATCTAGTTAAATTAGCTATGCATAGTGAAGTAATGCTTTGAGTTTTAAAGATGTGCAATGGAATGTAATCACTATCCTTTGAAATAGCTTGAAGTCACTATCCTTTATTTCTTCTTATGTTTGCACAACTAGAACCAAATAATACTATGCTTATAATCATGACTCCCTAATTTTCCAAACTCCAAACTCTACTCTATTACAACCATAATGACTTTGTAGTTTCTATTAACACTTTATTGTCAAATACTACCCTTTAGAGCTAATTGTTGTTTTTTATTTGACTTGACTAGATATCCTTCCTTTGTGACATTGTTGCATACTGAAATAAAGACTATGAGACCACATTTCTTTGAGGATTTTTTTGAAAACAACTTATTGCCTCATATATGCTATTGCTTACTAAATTATGCTTTGACAGATTTTTTCCAAGCATCCATAGTTTGTTTGAAAACACCTGTATTGGGATTTTATCCATAACAGCAAGAAGTGAACTGTTTGATAAGATGCTTTGGTAGAAATGTATAGAAAATGTGGTAGCATAGAAAAGACAGTGAGCTATTTGAAAAAATGCCTCAAGAAAATGTGTTCTCATGGTGAGCTACAATTTAACGATTAAAAAAAATGCATTAGGAGAAAATCATTTCTGAAGAAGTTTCCTTATGTCTATTATATAATTTCTTTCAGAATACCTGCTACATGATGATGCTATGGATGAAAAAAATAGTAGATAAATAAAAAACTCATGAATAAACACATGATGATGCTTTGGTAGACATATATGAAAAATTTGGTAGCATATACATGTTTGATAAAATAATTTGGTAGAAATGTATGGAAAATGTGGTTGCATATAAAAGTCAGTCAGCTGATTGGAAAAATTCCTCAAAGAAATTTTCTCTCATGGTGATGTCTATCACCATGAGACCAAATTTCTTTGAGGCATTTTTTCAAACACCTCACTCCCTTGTTTCATAAAATGATTTGGTAGACATGTATGGGAAATTCTTTGGTAGACATGTATGAATTTTTTTTTGGAAGACATGTATGAAATGTGTCATAGCATAGACATGTTTCATAAAAGGTTTTAGTAGACATGTATGGAAAACTTGGTCGCATAGAAAAGATAGTGAGCTGTTTGAAAAAATTCCTCAAAGAAATGTGGTCTAATGGTGATTTCCACATTTCTTTGAGGATTTTTTTCAAACAACTCACTCCCTTGTTTAATAAAATGCTTTCATAGACATGTATGAAAAATACAGTAGCATAGACATGTTTGATAAAATGCTTTGGTAGACATGTATGGAAAAAGTGGTAGCATTGAAAAGGCAATGAGTTGTTTGAAAAAAATCCTCAAAGAAGTGTGGTCTCATGGTGATGTCCATCACCATGATACCACATTTCTTTAAGGAATTTCTCAAACAAATCACTCCCTTGTTTCATAAAATTCTTTGGTAGACATGTATGAAAATATATTTGGTAGAAATGTATGGAACATGTGGTAGCATAGAAAAGGTAGTGAGTTTTTTGAAAAAATTCCTCAGATAAATGTGGTCTCATGATGATGTCCATCACCATTAGACCACACTTCTTTGAGGAAATTTTTCAAACAACTCACTACCTTTTTTTGTAAAATTATTTGATATACATGTATGAAAAATTCTTTGGTAGACATGTATGAAAAATCCTTTGGTAGACATGTATTAAAAATGTGGTAGCATAGAAATTTTTCATAAAATTCTTTGGTAGACATGTATTAAAAATTCTTTGGTAGAAATGTATGAAAATGTGGTAGCATAGACATGTTTCATAAATTTTTTTGGTAGACATGTATGAAAATTTGGTATCACAAACATGGTAGTGAGTTGTTTGAAAAATGCCTCAAAGAAATTTTGTCTCATGGTGATGCATGACAAGAAAAAGTAAAATGTGGTAGCATAGACAAGGCAGTGATTAGATTGCAATTAAAAAAATTTCATAGATAGATCAACATCTAGTTATTAGTTATGCAACATGAAGTAATTCTTTGAGTTTGAAAGATGTGGGATGCAATGTAATCAGTGCTATGAATATTTTTCATAAAATTCTTTGTGTGTTTCATGAAATGAAATGTAATCAATGATATGAATATGTTTCATAAAATGTATTACTTACTTTTGTTCTTTTTGTGTTTGTTCACATGTAGCATTCAATGTCATGCCAAGGAAATGAGAAAATCCTCTAACAATAGATGAACTTGAAGCTAAAAATGAAAGGAGAAGAGAAACAAAAAGGAAAGTTCATGAAGAAAAGAAATTGCATCCCATAGAGGAAGAAATTTCGGTGCAATCTAAGAGAGATGTCAAATTGGCAACACAAAGGGAACATATGCAAAATCTTTGTACAAGGAGAGAAATGAACTTTGAATTCGGGGGATCATCAACCATAAGTGAAGTTCAATACACACCATCCACAATATCTCATGTTAAAAGTACATCAAAAATCACATCTCTAGTTGAAGACACACCATCAACAACATGTGGTTTTGAAATTACATTAGAAAACACATCTCTACTTGAAGGAAGTCCACATACCACATCTCAAGTTGGAGGTACAACATCATTTACATGCCAATCTCAAGGTACAAAATTATTTTCACTTCCAATTGAAGGTACACTGTAATACCCCTCATACTGTTTAGAATTATTAATTTCTATGCTTTAACTTGATACGTTGATTCTATGATGATACTATTATTGTTTGATTTGGTTGGTTTGAAGTTTGATGATGTTGTTATTCCTTTAGTGGACATGATCATTTGATATGACATTATTAGTATGATTTATGTTACTCTGTGTGTTGATTGGATTATTGTTTATTCAAATAGTTGTTCATTAATGTTTTATATGTCGAGGTGATGATTCTATGGTGATTATGTTATTTGAACTCAGTATTATTTTATAATGCAATGGTTTAATAATTAGTTATGATGCAGTAGTTAAGTATCATGTTATCTTATTATCAATTTGGTTAGAAATGTTAGTTCATCATTGATATTGTAATCATTAGAATAGAGTAGGTGAGAGGACAGTGTAGCATCACTCGTTCATGAGTGCCCTGCTACACTGCAATTCCTTCTCACGATAGGATGTTTGATTATATATATATATACATGTGCTACTTGATGTTTATTTGGATGCAGGATTGCAGGAATAAGTCTCATTTCCACCTGCTTTGGCAGGACAGGGTGAGCAATAAATTAACCCAATGGGTAAAATGTTGAAAAAGGGAGTAGGTTTGGAAGTGTCCCCATCCCAAGTCCGTCGTCTGTTGTGAGTCGTTGTGTTATGACTGAAGTTTTGTCTTTGTCTTTATGTAGTTTGACTATTGAGTATTTATTTAATTCTTGGTTAGTGTTTAATTAATTAATCGTATTTCATAAAATAATTAATTAATGTTGCATTGTTAATTGATTTAATTGAGAGTTAGTAAATGGTTAAATTTAAATATATTATAAATTAAAAAGTGATTTAATTAATTAAAAGTGCAAATAATTATAATTAAATTAATATTGTTGAGAATAATTAGATATTATCTTTTTATTAATATTAGATTAGAAAATCATGTGAAGATAATTATATATTATATTTTATTTTAATATTAAATTAGAAAATCTTGTGTGGAAAATATCTTGTGTAAATAATTAATTTTTAATTAAAAATTTTAGATAAGTGTGAGCTTTTAAAAGCTGGAAAAAGGACCAATAGGAAAAGAGGATTTTTGAGAAAAGAAAGCGGAAGAGCTTTATGGATTATTTGTTTTGATTTATTATTTTTATGAGAGGATTATTCACTCACAGAAGTTATGGCTCAGTTGTTTTTGATCTGGAAAAGAAAAGATAGTTTTTGGGTTTTGGTGTTTTCTGGTAAAAACTTATTGTGGTATTGGAAAGAGAAGATTGTCAAGAAGAACGTTGAAGGCAGAAGATCGAGAAAAGAGAGCGGCAGGAGGAGATCGAGAGGAGGCTACATAAGGGTTTCTCCTACAGACGAATGACTCCAGGTTTTCTCCTTTTAAATTATTAATACTTTGTAGATCTGTAAACAAATCTGGTTGCTATGTTTTCGAAAATTGTTTGAATGAAGTCTTATGTTTTGAAAACTTGTTTGTGTTTAAAACTCTCGAATCTTCTGTAGAAAATTTTAGTAGAACCCTTGTTAAAAAAATTCTTCAACATAGTTTAGTAGGGAAAATTAGTGTGTTTGAAATATAAAAATCATTTCTGATTGATGATCGAATTTTCATGTTTAAATTTATATTGAGTTATTGAAAATCCATTGTTTGTGTTGCTTTGAACCTCGGGTTAAATATATATATACATATACAAAAATTAGATATACATATATTATTATTCTGGTTGAATCATTAAAAATATATATATGTATATATAAATTTTATGTTCTGGTGTAATTTCGTTTATATAAATAATAAATAAATAAGTAAAATTATAAACTGTGCTTTGGAAATTCGTATTTTGAAAAGTGTATATAAATAAATAAAATATAATTAAAAACTAAAAAAATAAAAAATAAAAATTGGGTTGTGGACGGCCGAAGCCGTACACAGTTGTGGCACTGTGTGCAATCACCACAGACTGCGCACAGCAGTCACAGACTGTTGTACGTAGTTGTGGAGACTGCGGCCTCCCATTGGGAGGTACACGCAGTACCATAGACTGTAAGCAATCTTGGGGACTGCGGCCTCCCCTTGGGAGGTGCGCAGTACCATATGGACTGCCTTGTTTTAAAAAAAAAAACAAAATTAAAATTTAAGATTTGTTTATTTTTTTTTTTATTTATTTATTTCGAATTTCGTTCTCATTCGAATTTAGCTTTTAATGTAATTCATATATATAAATATATAGTTATAATCGAATTTAGTTTATAATATATATATATATATATTATTGTATGTTTTAGAAAGTTAATTTATAAATTTTAATAATATATTTTTTATAAAATGATTTAATTCATAGGATTATTTTATATGAAGTGATATGCTGTATTTGTGAGGTAAAAATATAATTTTGAGAAAATTGCAATGATTAATGTAGTTTGTGCAAATTATAATCAATTTTGTGTTTTGAATTAAATCGAATAGTTTAAATTAAAAGAGATTTTATATATTGTGATTACGTTTTAAATACGATAATGCTTACAAGTTATTATATTTTAGTTTAATTAGAAATTGGGAATAAAGTTTTGTAATTATAATTAAATTGGTTGGTTAATTTTAAAGTTTATAGGATTATAGTTTAGTTGTGAAGATCGAAATAAATTAATTGTGTTGTTTTGAAACGAGTTTTCGCGTGTAATTGATTGATTTATTAGGTGGAATTTAGTATTCATTGTAATTTGTTTTATGGCTTTGGTTAAATGTAACTGTTCTTCTTGAGATTATTCGTTAAGTCTATTGTGGTATTCTCTTCATTGTTTTATTGTCGTATGGGAAAAACCCTAGGTTTACCTTACCTTTCGTAAGAGTTTAAGTTATTGTTAAGGGCTTCCAGAGATGGAATGTTTTTCTATCATGTTTCTTTTATTCTCCATGTTGAGCAAATGGGGTTAAGAGTCTACGTAAGTCTTCCAAAGAAGTTCTCTAGAATGGGATGTTTTGTGTAGAGGTTCAATTTGTGTATTGCCTTGGGAATGGTGTAGAGTTGTACTATGATGTTGTACCCGGTTTCCACGAATGGGGATTTGTGCCTCCTGAGAAATAGGAGAGGGTAATGAGATTTGTACCTCCTTTGGAAGGAGTGTGTTTTCGTATTTGGTTTCCTCTAGTGTTCGAAGTGAGTTCCTTGTTTTGTTTCCTCCTTGGATTGGAGAGGTTATGTTGTCTAGTTACCTATTGTGGTATTGTACCTTGTGTGTTGTCGATAGGAGAGTGGCTCTTTGTGGGGGTCTGGCACACAAAGGGGCACCAGGGTAACCTACCTAGAGTTTAACTAAGTGATAATCTAAAAGAATTAATGGGGATCTTTCACACTAATAAAGATTAAGAATGTCTCTCTCGTGAAGCAAGTGAATGATAAGGTTCGAGATGAGATGGGATGCATAGTTTTGCGTGAGGGTCCGACGGCTGGTAGAGGCAAGCCAGGGTAACCCAGGATGGGGGTCCGATAGCCTAGGAAGCTTGAACGAGGGTAAATCATGGAAATTTATGCATGACACTCTTCCTATGTCGACAGTTAATCAGTTATTGTGCGATGTTCATGATCTTTGTCCTCTGGAAGCATTGTAACCTCGTGTTAAGTGATATTGTGTTTATAGTTGTTATTTGACTTTGTGATTGTAGATGTTAAGTGATATTGTGTCTGTTGTGATTAAGTGATTTATTGATTTGTCTTTGGTTATTGTTGGAAGTAGTCTTTGTTATTATGCCTTGAGTTTCATTGATGTTGTGAGTGTGACTAGTTGTAATTTGGAAAGGTGTTTTATTGTTATGTGCAGAAGTGATTTGTTGTTGTGCCTTTTGGATTTGTTGTTGTGAGTTCTCTAGGTGGTCTTTTATGTTAGGTTGCCTGTCGAGAGTTAATATTGTGTTACTGTTAGGCATGATTTGTCGGGGACCCTTCCTTGTCTACTCTTAGCACGGGGGTGGTTGGGTGGAACGTGCTTCACACCCCGTTGGGTTTCCCTTTCTGTTGCAGTTGTATCTGTTATTGCAGGTTTTTGGAAGATGTTGGTGATCCAGTAATTCTTTGTACCAGATGTATGTTATACTTCAGATGTAATGTATTCATTGATGTATTGTCTCCCATGTGTGTTGGGATGACCTTATTGTAAATTGTATATGTGGTTATTGAGATGTATTTTCAGTCAGTTGTATTTTACTATCTTTTAGATGTAATGTTTATTCAGGCCATGTATTTATTTAGGATCATTTGTTATAGTTGGTTATGTTGAGTTGTATCTATCGAAATATGTAACACTTTATATCGTTATAATTACATGTATTGTCATATGTGCATATGTTATGAATATGGTTATTGTTTAATTGATATTTTAACTAATGAAGTGGGAATGAATAGATTTATGTAACTGGTTATCTTATTTTCGTTGTTATGGGTTAGTATAGTAATGTCACCCCGTGTACCCCAATGGAAATAGTCATGCAACTTAGTTCATTGTTATATTAGAATACTTAAGTATGTTTATTATATTCTTTAAAAAAAAATTGTTCCGTTGTTATTAGTTCCTTTGGGGTTCGCACGACGGGGCATTACATACGCCATCTATCCTTGATCTTGTGTAAATCCCTAATGTTGACACAACTTTACCTTTGAGAACTCCTTATAGAGTTTTTCATACAAAACCTAAATATTTGATTGATATTGATCCCAATGTTTTGAAACCAATGGCTGATAAGATTCCAAAATCTACATGTCAAAGATATGTGAAGAGGATATGGAGTTAATTTTTTGAGAATCTAAGTGAGGTTGGAAGATGTCAACTATTTTTTGAAATTATGAGGCAACTCAATTTTAGGTCCACCATGAAGATTCTTGGACGAAGAACATCAAAAGACTCAAGTGGTAAATCAATTGTAAATAATCTGATGAGTGTATTTAAGAGAGTGGGTTTTACCTCATGCATGAAAGATAGTTGTGCCACACGATGTGTGATGACAACAACATTTTTAAGAAGTCAAACCAAGAATAAAATGGACCTTACAAATATGAGTAAATCTTTGAAAATAAGTAGATAATCTCTAATGAGAGACAAACGAAGGTGTGAAAGAGTGGAGGATCCAAATATCAATGAGTTATGGGAATCCTTGGGTAAACTACCATGAAAAGATAAAGAAATTGCTCAAGCCTTGAGATTTCTAATACAATATATTTGGAAGGATAACACAAGGGTCTCTCCCAATCAAAGATATGTTGTAAGAATGAGAATTGGTAGTCAAATTTGTGAGCCCCATCCAAAACATATTTTGGATACCACTCAAACCCAAATGTTTACTAATTTTGTAGAGAGGTTTCTTCAAGTTAAAATATGTCAAAGGCTTTTTGAAATGCTAAATCCTTTTTATGTCAAAATAAATCACACATGCACTACTTGTTGTTGTACAATACATATTGATTTTTCTAACCATTACTATTTTTATCAATGTATATGTATAGATATGCATACTATGTTCGATGTTTTGCAGGAATGAAACATAAGGCCTCCAGCTAAATAGTCAAGGGATTTATTATCTAAAATTTTATGTGAAACAGTGGATGGTCAATTTTTTTTATAAGAAATCATCTTTTGATGGCATATGTGATCATTGTGGTGGCATGCAACATTTTACAAATTTCCAACACATGGCTAGTACACGTGCAGTTGGAAACAAAATTGTGGAATTTGTAAAATAAAAGACACTAGCCTATATTCTAAAAGATGGGAAATAAGCAAAAAACTATGAATTGGTTAGTGATAAGATTCCAATGTATTAGTTTATAGGCATTTTTTGTGATCATGTGGTCTATGAGTATGCAAGGAATACACATAGATCTTGATGGTTGGACTTGGCATGCAAAATTTTCCAATTTTCCAACACATGGCTAGTACACGTGCAATTGGAAAAAAAATTGTGGAATTTGGAAAATACAAGACACTAGCCTATATTCTAAAAGATGGGAAATAAGCAAAGAAGTGTGAATTGGTCAGTGATAAGATTCCAATGTATTAGTTTATAGGAATTTTTTGTGATCATGTGGTCTATGAGTATGCAAGGAATACACATAGATCTTGATGGTTGGACTTGCAATTGAAGTTATGCAAGGACACATTTATACTTCATAGCATTGTTTGAGTTATCAACTTGAAAGAGAACTACACACTACAACCATAGAATAAAGTACAATCACAATATTACAACTCCACATAGGTTCCTATATTTTTACATATAGCATTCATTCATGCAAATGATAGTACAAAGGATAACATGAAGGTATTGAGGGAGTATCACTTTTACATAAGTGATGATCACACACATTCTATAGAGTTTGTGTAAGGATTCTTTTAGATGTTCTATGTTGATTTGGCTAGTAGGGGCATATCATTTAGTTATCATATCATATGGTTAGATAACTATACATCACAATTTAAGAACTCCATAATGTTTTAATGGTTGAGTAGGATGCATTGGATAAGTGGTGTTTAGCATATGTGGTACTTCTCAAAGGTCGGGCATGGAAAGGGTGAGCATGATGGTGTAGGTGCATGTAGCAAAAGAGCCTTAGCATGAGAAGAGTTAAAGTACAAAGATAGTCCAAAGTTGAAAGATGAAAAAATAATTACATCTAATGGTGCAATCATGCAATGGGTCTAGGTAATGAAGGTAATTCTTTAGTTCATAGGTTTTTTTGGTTGGTAGATGGTACTAACATTATAAAATATAAGGGCAGTTGTACACTAACAGGATCAAGTGAGATACACTCTTTTAGAAGCTCCAATGTAGGTACATGGAAAATCCATACACATAAGATGGCATGCTTTTGTTCTATGTACACTTGAAGCATATAATTATTGCGACTCAAAAGAGTGGGTTGACAAATGGTCTATAAGAAGTCTAACCCCACTTACACATATCAAATCCTAATGGATCTAAAAATCATGGAGATGCAATCATCTATTGACTTTGATCATGTATCAAATCTACTAGAACTAGGTAATGTATCTTCTTGCATAGATAATACAAAATTCCTACTTTTATCTTACTTTGTTGTTTTATTCTGATGTTCATTAAATACATCTAACAAGAAACATATCAATGCAAAGAATGTTTATACATTGATTGCAGATAAATAAAATGAAGAGGGGACAAATTATTACTTATGTTGTTTTATCAAGGCCAAAAATAAATTGGAGGCCCCAATTGTAGATGGAGAAAACATAGAATATCCTATAGGTTCGGTGGTTGTTACTGGAACATGGCTTAGAAGATACCTAGTTAAGAATGCTCCAATTTGGTTGTTTGAAGACTTTGAAATGCATCAAAAGATTCTTCTCTACTCCAACCTTGTTGTCGCAATGAACATTCCTTTCATAAAAAATGGGGGTAGAATTGTGAACAAGAACTTGTGGAAGGTGCATGAGTCTGACCATGAGACAATACTTGACATAATAAAGAATAGAGCAAACCCAGATGGTTCATGGATAGATTTGCAAGTATGTACATTGAATTTGTAAAGTCATGTTATTGATCACTTTTTTCTTTCATATTTGGTTAATTTTAGCATATAAGGATTTTTATATAAACATTGATGAATGATAATATCTTTATCTGTAAAAAATTGGCCATGAATTAACTATCATATTTGATATATTTGATACATACAATTTAGATTTATTGTTTATTTAGCATTTGAGGATGTATAATAGCATTATGAGGGTTCAACTTTGCTATTTGGAGGTGTAAGTTTGATTGTACAAGGGTTTACAATATTTCATTATTGTTAATCAACTAGGGTATGACATCTACATTGGTCTTTGATTATTGTTAATCTTCTCTTAATTCATTTCAATGCATAATGCATAATGTTCATAGTTTCATTGATTTATTTTTTGTGATGTATAGGTATAAGGGTTTAGTCATTGTTTTGCTTATGACTATCAATGCATTTTCTTGAAGACTATGTTGCATTGAGTGCTTATTGCCCCTATGGAGGATAGTGGAATTTGAATATCTTCCATTATTCATCTATCTTTTATGCATTTGAACACAACATACTACCTTATGGGACTACTCTTCCCTCTTCAAGACATTTTCAAACTTTGTCATGTTTTCTTCTCCATGGATTTCCCTTCAATGCATTTTTACATAGGCCTCCTTGAAACACTAATGACACCAATGATTTATTTGTGATTGTAATGGCTATCCATTGTTCATATTAAGCCTTGAATCTCTACCTTTGTATCATTGCAACCTTCAAAGTGTCTTCTAGTTGCCCCCTTTCATCTGCTATGGGCATTGTACTCTCACCTTAATGTGTATTAACCAAAGAGCCATGAAGTCATACATCATTATATGTTGATATACGTATAAAATATATAAAAACTAGCCATATAGGATTACAAAAATTCCATATAGACATAGAATGTCAAATATGGGTGATCCCACAATACTAGTTTACAATTTTTGGCCAAACTGGACATTGAACTGAATTTTCTTAACTAAATCTTCTATTTCGGGCACCTATAGCTAGTAAACCATGAGGAATTTGAAGATTATGCAAAATAGTGATTTGTGACATTTTTCTATAGACTCTAAATATATATTTTAAAAAAATTTGGAATCGGATTGCATTTATTTTTCCATCTACTTCGAAAAATAGTTTTTAGCAATAAACACCATTTTTAAAGAGTGATGTTCACTGTATACAACAAAAACTTTTTTTATGAAGGATAAATTCTTTTTTTTTTGAATTTAGATTTGTAAAAATGATATATAGCACTTTCATTTGGTTTCATAGTGTTTAATTTGATACTTTTTTCTTAATTAAGTTTTGAAGTCAAACCAATTACAATTTAGACATAGGCAGACCATATACAACATAACATTTTTTGTATGTATCAAAATTCAATTTTATTCTTTTTGTTGGATCAAGGACATCAATATCTAGCACTCAAATATTTTTCAGATTTGTTTTGGCAATCTAATATTTTTCCACATGTGCAAAATAGAGAGCTTGATTTTTGGTAAAAAACCCACACTCAGAAAAATTAAAAAATAAATATAATAATCAAATTAAATATATTTAAAATTATACTTTTTGGAAGCTTATAATAAGGACAACATAATTACAAAAAAAAAAAAAAATTATTTCATTTGATCCCCCAAAGGGTAAATCAAAAGTGGTTTTTTATTAGCATTTTGATAGGTGTAAAGGAGACTTTGTTATATGTATAACTAGTTGGGTTTTTTCCAATGGCATTTGATCTAAGGTGGTTTGATCAAATTCTCTTCAATTGAAATCCTTTAAATGGAACTTTTCAAGGTTTAAATTATTATATTTTCTAAAAATATGCGATTTCAACAAAAAGCAAGATGTCCCAAAAAGTGTAAACCACTATTGTGGGATCACCTATATGAAATATAAAATATGTTCAAAAATTACATATAGGCATACAACAAAGGAACCAAATCAAAATTTATTTCCCTCTAGGTGAAGAAAACATATAGGTGGCATTTGTTGGTCAGGGGGATGGAGATGTGTAATGACACTTGTTTACTTTGAACTCGAGGGCTCCTCCTCCTATTTAGTTCCCAATCAAGCTTCAAATATTACAATAAAAAGTAAAGACATTAATATATAAATTACATCATAAAAAATAATATATTTAAAAAAATAATCACTTACAACATCCAAATTTTCTCTCTCCTCAATCCGAAGATCAACATGCTTAGGCTATGGTGTCCCAAAGTCCTATAAAAACCATCCAAATAGAAAATAATCTACAAATAAATAATCATTTGCTTTTTCATTAATAAACATCTATAATAATGAATGTAATTTGAAATTTACTAATCTACCTCATACCCCCATGAGAGCCATTGAGTTGTATATTGTAGAAGATACACCATGCTCCATTTCCCTATGAACATCGAGAGGTATTTCTTCTTGCATCATTTGAAAGTAAAATAACAAATTATTCAATCACAAAAAACTAGAATAGTGATGTAGGTCATGGCTTATAATGTACGAGATAATAAAAAAAAATTGAGTACTTATTGAACTATATATTTCTTACTATTATGCTTAATATTTTCCCTATCCATGGGATCTTCGAAAGCACATTTTTTAGGATTTTATCCACAACGGGAAGACAATGAACTATTTGAAAAAATTCCTTAAAGAAATGAAATCTCATGGTGATGGAATTCCATGAATTTTTTTTTTCCATGGAATTCCATCACCACAAGGCCACATTTCTTTGAGGCCTTTTTTTCAAATAGTTCATTTCCTTTTCTATGATATTATGTTGGGATGGGGTGGATGGTATAGTGTGGTATTGGTTATGAGATTGAGGGGGATCATGACATGAAGAGGGATGGGTGTTTTGATCATGAGGGGAAAAGGATCATTTGATAGGGGGGAAGGTGTATTTTGAGACCACATTTCAAAAGTGATCATACAATGGAGTGGAAGATGTACTTTGATCTAAACACAAAAGGATGTCATTAGATGAAGTGGGGAAGAGGGGATTGTGAGGATGGGATAAAGGGATATCTTGCTCTTGAGAAGGAAAGATATCATTATATGAGATGGAAGGGATATGTTTTTCTTGATTGGAAATGGGACCATGAGATGGAAGAGGATTATATGATGGAGGGGAATGGTTTCCTTGATCTTTATATGGATGGGAATCTATGTTAGCATGATTCAGAAAAGGGGATGGACATAGTTCATTTGATATGGATGGTGTGATGAGGGAGGAAAATTTGATAGTCTTTTCAACTTAGATAGATGAATTGATAGGGGATTCATAATATTTAGGGTATTAGGTTTTATCTTGATGTGGGGGTGATGAAGGTAGATGCATGATATGGGAAGATTGTACCACTTTTTTTTTTGCATGGGGAAACAACCACCTTTGCAAATAGTCCTTTGGAGGAAGTTATGGGATAATGGGATGAGACTAGGAGGGGAAAATTGGACAATACCAAGGGGGGATAATGGAACATAGGATGAATTATTATGTGTTTAGGGTTTGACTATAGCACATGGAGTTGGTTGTTGAGGTGTGCAATGGTAATGGAGAAGAGAGTTGTCCAATAATGAGTGGAAGGAAATATTTCTTTTCACGATATAATAGGATAAAATTTTGATGTAGGTGGTATAGCATAGAAGGGATAAAGAGACAAGACCAAGATGGGATAGTGGAATATATGGTGAAATAATAGAGGGTACAATGGGATGGGAGTCAAATGGGATAATGAAACATAGAATGGACTAGTGAGGGTAGTGGGATGGTACAAGAGGGGATAGTAGAACATAGGGTACAAACTATTATATTTTAATGGGTTGGGATTAGGAGGGAACAAAATAACATAAGGTGAATTAGGGGAAGATATTGGGACAAGACCAAGAGGGGATAATGGAACATAGGGTGAAATACGAGAGGGTAATTTGGGATGGGAATTGAAATGGATAATGGAACATAGGATGAACTAGTAGAGATTAATGGGATAGGCTAGGATGGGATAAGAAAATATAGTGTGAACTATTAGAGGTTAATGGGATGGGATTAGGAGGGAATAATAGAACATAGGGTGGATTACGAGGTTTTTAGCATTTGACTATAGTACATGAAGTTTGAACTAAAGGTGTGTAGTAATAATAGAGAAGAGTTTTGGTCAATAATGAGTGGAAGGAAAGGTTTCACATAAGGTTATTTGTATACGATGAAACGTGGACAAAGATGGTATAACATAGAATGGATAAAGGGACAAGACCAAGAGGGGATGATGGAACATAGGATGAAATAATAGAGGGTACAATAAGATGAGAGTAGAAGGGGATAATGAAACATAGGATGGACTAATAGATACTAGTGGGATTCGCTAAGAGGGGATCAAGGAAAATAGGATGAACTATTAAATGTTAATGGGATGGGATTAGGAAGGAATAAGGGAACATAGGGTGAATTAGGAGAATATAATGGGACACAATCAAGAGGGTATAATGGAACATAGAATGGAATAGTAGAGATTAATTGGATGAGCTAGGATGGGATAATAAAACATAAGGTGAACTATTATAGGCTAATGGGGTGTGATTAAGAGGGAATATTAGAATATAAGGTGAATTAGGTAGTATCTAAGGTTTTAATATAGGACATGAAGTGGGGACATGAGGTGTGTAGTAATAATGTATAAGATATTTGGTAAATAATGAGGATAAGGAAAGGTTTCTTGTAAGGATGTGTATAAGATGAAATATGGAGGAAGGTCTAGAATAATATATAAGGTGTTAAAGATTGGGATATATGATATAAAATGGTTAAAATATGTGTGATGATAGAAATGGAAGAATGCGATGGGAATTGAATGGTATATATATTTAGGATCTCACAAGACCAACCAAGCATGACATCCTCTTATAGATATGGAAAATAAGACATCATGGTAGATTCCTTATAACATAATTCATTCACATCACATGTCATATACTCTTCATGTTTGGTTAAACTATGTGGTGAAGAGGATGATACAAGTGATTGGTTATGGGATGGTGGAAGGTGGCAGTTAAATTGGTTGAAGGAATGAAGTAGCCTAAAAATGAGCATGAAAGAAGTTATGTGAGATACAATTTCCCACTATGATCTACCATCATAAAAAAATATTAGGTGTCCATAACATCTTTGTAAGACCCCACTTTGCATGTGAATAATACAATATTAATTTTGTTATATACTTATAGATACTTGGATATATTTCAGGCAATGCATAGTGTGATTTCATGAAAATGTGCTTGTATTTCATTTTGAAGTGTTTTATTATCATTTCCATGGAAGTATTAGGCACTTGTAAACTATGAATGTGAACTAGAATTTTAATGAAATGGTTGCACAATTAAATCTCATTTTAGTTACCAAATTAATGTGATATGATTGTTGCTTATGATTTCATTGGTAATGTGCAGGAAAGAAAAGAGGTGCTAATACGAGAACACAGAACCAATGAGAACAAATTGAAAGACACCATTTTGTGCTTATGAACTTGTTTTCCTTATTTTGGTGCCGAGGGAAAATAGTTACTATGTTTATTCTTTTGGGTTGAAAGGTTATTTAATTGTGTCATGTGAGATGTAAGTTGGGGTTAAGGTTTATGAACCCTTATCCAAGTGTGAAACTCGGATAGAACCTTAAGTGGGACTTTAAAGAGGGTTGTTGGTCAATTTCTTTAGTTGGGATACAAAGATAAACCCCCTAGGGTCCATACCATAGTTGTAGGGGATAGGTGGGCATGCATTATGGTCCCAAGGACATGATTTGACCCTTCAAAAGTCCACTTGAAAGGGAGTGACGAATTTGAGTCTTTGGGAGTTGGGAGAAGTGACTTATCACTTCCCCACCACACTCCCCAAAGTTCATTAATGAACTTGGAAAGAACATCAAATCTCTCACATGTGTGGAGCCACCTTGTAAGGGTCATTGGGTAGAGTGTCATAGTACCTTCCCCATCTCCCCAAAAGTATCACACATGTGTGAGAACTTGTGGGGATGTGTGTTGAAAGATCAAATGAGAGAGTGACAAGTGTCTCTCTCTCATTCAGGTGAATTCAAGTTGAATGCCTATATACTTGGATGGAAAAGATAAAATGGATGTTACCCACTTCTCCTTCTGGAGAACTTTAGTGGAGATGGCAGAAAGAATGAGAGGAGGAGAGGAATCCACCTCTTGAGAAGAAAGTGTTCAAGATGGCTTGGCTTAAAGAAAAGATGGTTGAAAGAGTTCAACCCCTTCACCAAATAGAAAGAAGATAAGTTCTTATTCCCATTTACTCTTGTGTATTTGTTGTAAGAATGTGGCATGTAGTATAGATCATGGTTGAACATAGAGATTAGAGAACCTAGATGCATGAGATTCAAAGCTATGTCATTATTGTTCCTTTGTAAGAATTTGAAAAGACTCCATTGATCATCTTGGAGCTAAAAGTCTACCTTGCTCGGGGGTATGGCTAGAGCCCATGAGGCTCCATGATGCCATTATGGTAGGGTGGAGAGCAAGCCCTACTGATTTGTGTGTATTTCATTGTATTAGTAGATATTGTTGTAATATTGAAAGTTAGTATTTTGCTGGAAAATGAGAAGATGAAAAGAGCAAGTTTTGTTCATTTGTGTGTTGTTCACTATTTTAAGGTTAGTATTATTTTGTAAAATGAAAGATGTAAAGAGCAAGATCTTATATGTTGGTATGATATTTGTTTCATTGATATGTATCATTTATTAAATGGAACATTTGAGGGAATTATACTTCGTTGAAAAGAAGTGAAGCCTTTATGTAAACATGTATTGGAAGAAATATCTGAAACAAAGAGTATTTTTAGATGTTCCAATTACTATGTAAGTTTAATTGCTTTCCCTTTTGTATTGTTTACACAAGTTGCCAAAAAAAAAAAAAGGGAAAAGAGGTCCTTATAGTCACTAAAGATAGACAAAAATGTGATAATTTCCTATGCTTGAGATGATAGAAATTTTCATTTATGTGAAGTATATATTATTTAAAAATCTGCAATGAATACAGTAAGCATTTTTGGTTCAGAACTAAGAATATATTATTTAAAATCTACAATTTTGGGCTTTAGATATAACCAATCTAAAAGGTTTAACCTTACAAATTCGCTAGTCAGATGAGGATGCCAATTTTATAAACGGTTCCATTTTTGTTACTTCACAGGGAAATCAAGGTATCCATTTAAACGGCTAAGAAACAAACTCATAAAAAAAAAAATCCGCTTAGCATATAAAAAAAAAAGAAGAAGAAGAAATTGATTCACTAAATGAATAAATGAAACGCAACCTCCAGAAGTTAAGTTTAGACTCTGTAAAAAGTTAATATTTACATGTGTTATTTGAGCAGCTGTGTGCAATGTGGGAGTGAAGCCTGCACCCTCGCTTGTGAAATATTAGACTCTGGAGCAAAGGCTTAAAAATAAAAAAATAAAAAAATGAATGAATAAAAACATAAGATAATCCTGCTCTATGCTCTTGGCTTGACCGTGAGAAAATGCAGAGACCTGTAGCTTTTGTTCCTAATGAATATCTTCTTACTACTACCTGCACTAGACAACATAGATATGAATAAATAAGGAAACTTAGCAAACACCTGTAAAATAATATAACAGAAAATAATATTGAAGGAGAGAAACACATGTAGCACGCTAGACAAGCATTCTCATGTTGTTTTAAGTGAAGGAAAGAAAATTGATATTGTGTTAAATGAATTACTGTACATAAATGAAACGGACCTACTCAAATCATCAAGTGTTGCATTGCAAACAAACAGAAAATAGATATCCTACCAAAAAAAAAATAGTGGTCAGAGAACTTCATAATTATTCACTGCTTGTTTACTAACCCCTGCATATATTATCCCATATAAATGAAAAATGGAGCATCTGCACTCAAATACATTTTAGAGCGAATGAAATATTAATAGCTCAGAGACCAAAGAAAAATTGATATCTCTAGCTACAACCCTAGAAATATTGTGGTTGTAACTAGGCAGCAAAGAGACTCCTCACGACCCTCCAATTTCTCCATATTAGCATTCTAACGATACTTGCATGCTGGTGTTATAGTTGTCTAATACCCTCAGACTGTGGCCTCTCATTGTTGCACCTTCTACTGCATGACTTCTGTCACGGGCATTCGCAACCATTGCCCTCTTCAAGTAGGCACTAAGTATATTAACTATAGGAGATGGTCTGTGGTCTGGCGTTAAGTGAGAAATTATCCGTCTAGTGACCAGTGATATCAATAAAACAAATTCAAAATTGGTCTATGATTGACATAGGACTCTGGCAAGTGGGATGTTAGCAATATTTGTAGGATAGCGACCCTCACCAATTTAATTGCAAGTACAACGCAAATTTTGAATCGAACCAAAAGCTGGAGACCAGTTTCAATTTCTTAGACGTCCCATCCATAGTCAAAGTTCTAGTAAATATCTTGCAGAGTGATGGGATACATGAGTTGGAGTCGAGATGATTACAGTCATCTACACCAAAAATATTAACTGCGGGATAGGCGTTCGGTGGGTAATGCGTGGAGTAAGGCAAGTGTCTTCTGGGCCGGCGTAGGAAGGCAAAAAAATAAATTAACACGACAAATACAATCAGTGATATTGACAGAAGACTGGGAATTCCCTGCTCTTTCTGTCCAATCAGCAGCGGCGGAATGTGTTTCCCAAGAGGTATCTCCCTTCCTATGAGTAGTTACGGGTCAATTTTGGTGTCAAAATATCTACTGCATGTAATAGGCTCCCCTCTTTTTGTATGGGCCACCTTTGCTATGGTGTGCAAATAATAAAATTTGTTGTCATGACTAACTGTCTAGCCTACAAATTTTGCTAGAGTTCCCTCTGTCATTGGCGGCTTGATCTGTACGTCTAAACCAGTCCTTAATATGCTTCAATCCTTATATGCAATCCGCATTTAATGCTAGATGGGTAGAGGGTTGCATGGGGAAATGGTACGTACAATTTATTAGAAAATCCAGGCATTATAGTAGGACTGCATGTGTAGGCAATTGAATAACAACTAAAACCAGAGGAGAGTTGACAGATAAAATGGGGCTGACCAAGCCTTACGTGCTTTGAAGGACATATCGCAGAGAGGCATATCAACAAATGTGGTGGATAGAAACATAGATCACATCGTGTTTACTGCCTCCTCCATTGCTCGTTTGGGGAGGAGAAACAGACACCTTGTCTTTCTGGGAGGCAGCAAATTATAAGAAGGTAGTATTTGTTTTTTTTTCTTTTTCTTTTTTTTTTTAAAAAAAAGAAGAGAAACTTAAAGTTTCATTTTATTCTTATATATGTCGTGGGATCTTTCTTTAAAGAAAGATCCTAACTAACTTAGGATTAATTATTCATTTTACTTTATATTATTTACCCATAAAAGTAGGTAAGTATAGTTATATGTATAAACTAATTTAATTTCAAATTATGGACTTTTCTTATGATAATATAAACCAATTTTAGTTAAGGATTTAATAATGTTAATAAAGAATTGTACATACAATCATGGTTATTTATATCAAGTAGATTATTGCGCGAGGGTATTGCATTCCATTGCAATATTTGAACTATAATTTGTTATTAGTTATAACAAAGCTTTAGTAATTTGTTGAATATATTATCTTATCGATATTTAATCACTTTTCTATAGGTCGTATGCCTTATTATTCCTTATGTTCAAATTTTTGTGGGTTGTGTCGATTAATAAAATTTGACTCCATAAATTTGCTAGAGTGTAAAAGGTTACCTAATATGTTCTATTAAATAGGTCCTCAAAACCAAACCCTATTTCTTGAATACCCTTATTGATAAATTAATATTTGAAAATAAAGAGGTTATTTTCAAATATAAACTTTTACTCAAAAAATAATAATTTAATAAAATCTTGTGCATCCCCCATAAAAGTCGTACATTAAATCATATAAATTCTATAAAAATAAAATAGTTGATATGGTATAATTGAAATAATTGAACATGTTCCCAACATAGTCCAAGGTGATAGGAGTTGGATTAAAACTTGGTGAGTAATGAAAATGACAAGAATGCTACTTGTTAAGAGGATTACTAGATAGATATTTTTCTTATATTAAATGACCTGGCTCATTAATTTAGTAAGTTATTATAAGTAAAGAAGATGGGTATGAAGATTTTAACTATCTTATCTGGTTAAACATGAGAAGAAACCCCTCTAAAATTGGAGGAGTAAAGTAAAGCAACTTAGTAATTTTCGTTGTTATTCGAAGAATAATTAGATCAAACATATTTAAAATTGGACTAGGAGAATCAGTCCACAAGTTTCTTTAGTTTGATAAATCATGAGTTGTGCCTCATCCTATTTATTATTATTAACTAGACTATTAAAGTTGTGTTATGTAAATTGGTGCGATGGGTATGTGTTCGGTTTAAAACTTTGTTTTAAAAAAAAAATGTTGGGTTTTCTAGCATAAAATTATGGGCATTACAATCTTGTACAAGGCAACTGGGTAGAGCTAGTGGTCATAGGGAAACCAGGGGATTATTGGAATCATGGGCACATAGTACATTTAGTGAATACTAGGAAAGGTGATAACTACACCCATTTGAGAATAAAAGATGTTCTTTGACTTATTTAATAACTAGCTATAAGTAGTAAATGATCAATTATAAACTAAACTATGAATATATTTTGTGAGGCTATAATATGAGAGTTGACAGCAAGAGAATATGCATTACACAGAGAAAATAATTTTAAGGTTATGTGGGCATGCTACAAACAAAATATCTTCCAACCTTGAACTATACTTCTTATGAGAGAAATTTCATAAACATTCAAAATTTATCAAACTATATAATATAAAATTGAGATGAAAAATAAGACATAATTTCAACTCCAAGATTTCAACTTCTTAATTGCACAATTAGTCTCAATCATTCTCCACTTTACGTTCCTCCAATGATTGTGTTTCTCATCGTTTTTCTAGATTTGTAAATGCAAAATTACCAAAACTAGCTAACATTGTTTTACAACACCATTAATGAATAAAGGTTACGTGAGTGAAAGTTGTTTGAGGATGTGAATAGGGTTGTGTGGATATTGATGGTCCACCAAAAAACTATTTGAAATACAAAGCATGTTATGAGACAATCATTCAAACAACATTCAACTATTCACATGAAATAATTATTTCTTTAATACTATTTGCATACCTGTGGACTAAACGCCAAAAAAAAAAAGGTCTGTAGGAATGGTGCACATATCATGAACACTCTAACCTTGAATTTTCATCATATTCATTCTACTAATTTAGTTATTCTTACATTTCAAAATAGAGTTTAATAAACAAAATTAAATGAATTTACTAAATTTTACCTGAGCATCAATGTTTAATGTTTCATTCAACAATGCACTTGACATAACCATCTATTCAATAGCTAATGTAGGTTATGTAGTTGCATCTCAAGCACTCTGATAATCATACATGCAAACAACACTACAAGAGTGACAATGTTGGGTGGAACTTTGGGCCTAGAAGTCTCATCAACATCAGGCTCTACTAGAGGCCTCACACACTATAAAATTCTCTAAGTGAGTGAGCTAATTGACTCCAACGTGTCCACCTCGACACTGTCCTTCACAAAAAAATGAATGGTGACATGCTCCACCATGGGTTTGGCCAAGGGTCTTGGTTCCAACTATGGATTACGTCGTGTAGTCAATCTATCATGTGTGTAGCCCCCACCTCTACTTATAAAGTCTAAAATGTCAAAATAATTTGGCACCTTATTGAGGACAAACTCACAATAGATCTTCCTCACAAAATATTGTGGTACCTCATAGTTATTGCATGGAGGCTGGTCAAAAAATAACTACCACCAATCCCAAAAATTTAATTTTTATTAATTCATGGTGGAACCAATGGATGGGAAACCTCCTACATGCATGTGATAAAGGTACATTGGTTCTTGGGTCTATGAAAAGAGCACACAACTCGGCTTTGCTATTTTTTTCTTTTTACACATTTGCATATGAAAGAACACTAGCATAAAATTAATTTTATTCATCCCTCTTATTCTACAAAAAAATAATTTTCTCTCATTTCTCCTACATGTGATACAATCGACTTCAACAATTCAAAAATCCCTCTCCTATAAGGGTGGGTTCCAACCTGATTAGTTAATCTTCCAATCAATTGCTCAATCTCTCTTTTGTTGTTTTCAATTTGATTTAAGATATTTTCTTGGGTTACTTATCGATGCCTAGGAAATAACAAATCGGTTTGAGGTTTTCTTGTTTAGGAGGCTCTTCATGAGGGGGTGATTGTGAATTGTTAATCTTTGGAGGTGGAGATTGATTTCCTGGAAATTAAAACAATTTTTTTTTTTAAAACCCATTTTGATCGATATTCTAATTTAAATTCAAAATTAAAACAACAAAATAACATACCTCTTCGATCTCTTCAAGCTCTTAGATGTATTGATGGCATCCTCATTAAGAATTGCAAGAAAAATTCAATATCCTTTTGGCAAGCACGAGTTGGAAGACCAAAAAATGGGAACTAGGGTCACGGGTTTGGAATAAAATGAGGTTGCAATGCCTATTTTTCAAATTACTTTTCCATTTGGTGAGCACAAAATTTGGCAAATTGGCACTCACCAAATGACTTAAGCATTTGGAACTTTCCAAATGGTGTATTTCAAGTTTTTTCCAAAAAATGGCACCTTTTTTGTGTCACAAATTGGTGCATTAAACCCTTTGTGTATGTTTTGTGTACTTTTTATGTTTGATTGCACATGATGCGATCTCTTGTGTTGTGTTGCTTGGTGTCTTTATGTTTATGATTTTTCTTTGGATTACCCTTATTAATATTGCTGGTAAAGGATATTGTCATGCCCTAAATTTAGCCACTAAAAAAAATTTACAATCACCAATTTTTCTTAGACTTGTGATAGTTACAAAAATAGTCAGTGTTTTTAAAGTTATCTAAAACTGATGACGTCATAATTGTGTTGTCATTGTATCATTTAAACTATCATGGAATTTCTCTTTTCCTAAGTAGTTTAAGTTCTCAAAATATGATGACCACCAATTTTCTATCTTTCTAATTCCATTGGTTCTTCTAGCTTAATGAGAGAAACATATTACTACATAGCCATATTGTCAAAAATTGCCAACTCTAACAACCACCATTATCAAAACAAAATTCAACTTGTGATCACCACTAAGGTAAAATTGAGTTCTAAAGTTTTATACTTAGGTTGTTACCATCGCACTTATGATGGCAACTCAATATTTTAACCAAGTTAACTCTCCCCTTAAAAAGAACTAAAACAAGTTAGGTTTACCCTAAATTACCATCCTAACATAAACATAATTATCAATTTTTTTCCTCAAACAATTACTACTAAGGTAGTAGAATTTCAAAATATATGTAAGTTTGATGACATAAATATCATTTTTTCATCCTAACCATCCAATACGATTTTGGTTTATTAACTAAATAACATACCCCTTTGATAATTATTGAGGAATTAAACCAGCTATGCTAAAATTTGAATCCTAACTTAGCCTAGATGTTTTAGGTACAATTGAAAGATAACCAACATAACTTAAATTAATGAGGGTTACCACTATCCTACCAATACTATGGTTGCATCCAAGGTGAGATTAAGTGGAAATTAAATTTAGCAAATTTTTGTTTGACTTATCTTTTAATTTTTTAATCTAAGATTCAAAAATGGAGTTTTAAAAACATGAATTAAGAGAAAACTCTCCAACTAAGTCTCATAGCCACTCAATTTGGATCTCTTTAAATGCTAATGCAAGTGATGACTCTTACTTCAAGAGCCTTACCTGAACCATACCTAATTGAAGGGACTATTATTCAATTCCAACCTTCTTACACTCTAAGAAAAACAAACTATTCTCATTCCCTAGGTAAATCACTAATGGTTTATCTAACACATTTTAGCCTTACCCCTACTGCCAATATAAAAATGGCCTCTTTGAATAATGTTACTATCTATTGCTTGTGTTACTGATACACTATACTTAACTAAGTAGGATAAGAAAATTAACATTAAATCAAAAGCTTCATGACATACAAATGTGAAGGTAGAAATTTGAAAGATAAACCTAAATGAGAAGGTGTATTCATTTATGACCTGCACACTTCCCTATTAAATAAATTAATTTAAATTCAAGTAGCATGCTAAACTCTATTCTAATCAGAATAAGTAACTACCAATTGACCCTCTCTAAAGGAATTTATTTAATTCATCTACTCATAGTTGATTGAAGTTAAATAGCTATTGACACCATTCATCTACCTCTAAATAGGCACAACATCCATCACACTAGATAGTTTTCATACACTATTCTCATAAGGTCACATATTTTAGTCTTACACCAATCCTTTGCATGAAATAAAATCTTCCAAGTTCAAAAGCCTTATCAAGGAAGTCCATCACTCATAGTGCCATTTACCTTGGCAATTAGGATGCTGAAAAATGATGGAATATGTCTATACATACCGATTGAATTACATGATATATATACATTCAAAGGGTTGTCTGCTTATCTGTCATTCCTAGAGTCTCTTTATCTATTAGTTATGCTATAATTTGTACCCACAATTAGATCTCCAAGGAAGTGACATTAATAACCTAAAAGGAACCAAGGACTTAACATGGTTGACACAATAGGGACTGCAACAAGTGACATAAAGTGTATGAAGGTGCCCTATACCCACACAAACTAAAAAATAGCAAATGCCATATCACACATAATGAACCAATTCATCTTGTTTTCATTTTATGCCTCCATATTTTTCCTTACCGACTCCTTTCCCAACAATTTAGATCTAGTGCATTTCATTGAACCCCATTATTAGATTAGCTTCTTATCCTTTAAGGAACTAAAGTGTAGATTGACATCTTAACTGATTTGGTTTATGTTAGCGATGATTGGACTACTGCCCGCATGGTTGAAAATTGAATGCTTCTGAGCCTCTTGCTCTCAGTTAGATCGCTTGCCTCACTACCTGTTAGGAGCCCCCAATTTCAATGATAGTTTTTGGGATCTTCATCCCTACAGCTCTTGATAGCCCCTGAAGATTTAATGTGTTAGGAATTTTTGAATTCCAAAATTTAATGTTGGTAGGTAATTTCAAATTTGAGAGGAAATGTTGAGAAGGAAAAAAAGAATTGAAGGAAAATTATTCTATCAGTTGAGGAGACTTAGTTCTTGTAGCAACGGTTTGAGAAAAGAATGTTTTTGTGCTCTCTGTGTGATTCAGAGAAGCCTATACACAACATTATCAATATTTTGTTTGTTTTGTGAGTGAGAAATGATTACTTCTGAAGAGCTCTATGTAGCTCATGCCAGTGAGCTCCTAGTAGCTCTTGAAGTTATCTATTTTTGGTTGAGTAGCTAATTGCTCCTAGCAGATTGCAATTCATAGCTTAGAGTAAGCTTTCAGTAGTTTTAGTTTTATCTATCCTGTAATGTTCAGTTCCATCTTATTGAATTCAAAAATAAGTTGCATGTCTCCTTGGTTTATTTGTTTATTCTGCATTTTTTTATTCCCTTGCTTGATTTGGGGAAATAAAGCAGCAACTCTATGCTTTCATTTTTTAAAAAATTTTTTGACATGGTATTAGAGCCATAGGCCCCATTTCCTTGTGAGTTAGGGAATTTTTTTTTCTAGGTATTAAGTTTTTTTGTGTAGGAGACATGGCTGGAGATGAAGGAAAAAGATGGCAGCAACCACCATCCTTTAATGGACAAAACTATGATGTTTAGGAAAAGAAGATGAAGACCATTATGGTCGCCAATGATTTTTGGGAGTTTGTGGTTAGTGGATTCAATGATGTAAATGACCCAACATCATATGTTGTGCTCACAAATAACTAGAAGACCTAGTTGAAGGAGTTGAGGAGGAAAGATGCTAAGGAATTGAGTTTGATAGAAGTAGCTAACTATGCAAAGGAAGCTTGGGAAATCCTCCATAAAAACTACAAAGGGACTAACAAGGTCAGATTAGTGAAGCTCCAGATGCTTCAAAGAGAGTTTGAGACTCTTGAAATGAAGGACAGTGAGTCCATCTCAGTTTTCCACACAAGACTCTCAGGTTTAATAAACTAGTTGAGAGTGAATCCTGAGATCATTGATGATCAAAGGATTGTGGAAAAACTATTCAGGAGCTTACCCAAAAAAATTTATATAGTGGTGATTTCCATTGAAGAGGAAAATGATCTCACAACATTTTCTATTGACGAGTTTATGGGTTCTCTACAAACCCATGAGCAGTGCCTAAATAGGTCTACAAGTACCTCCCAAGAGCAAGATTTTAAAGCTTAGTCAAATGCAAGAGGCAAGGGGAGAGGTAGAAATATCTCCAGATGTGGTAGAGGGAGATTTGGACATGGTAATGTTGGAGGAGAAAGCTCAGGTCGAGCAAGCAGCCAAGAGGGAGCAAGAAACTCTCAGACTAGCTCCCAAAGAGGCAAGAAGAACAATAGTTTGTATTAGAAGAATGACAAGAGCAATGTTGAATGCTACTACTGTCATAAGTTTAGCCATTATACAAGTGAATGCTGGAGAAAGCAACATGATCAGTTAAAAAAAAATGCAAATGTGGTTGATTTGAATGTGGCTAAAGGAAATCAGTCCACAACCTTCATCATGTGCCAATGAGCTCCTAGCAGCTCGTGAAGTTATCTGATTTGGTTGATTAGTTGATTTCTCCCAGCAGATTACAATTCATAGCTTAGAGTTATCTTTCAATAGTTTTAGTTTTATCTTTCCTATATTGTTCATTTCCAGCTTATTGAATTCAAAAAGAAGTTGCATGTCTCCTTGGTTTGTTTGTTTATTCCACATTTTTGTATTCCCCTATTTGATTTGGGGAAACAAAGCAGCAACTCTATAGTTTTGTTTTGTTTAAAATTTTGACATGGTATCAGATCCATAGACCCCATTTCCTCGTGAGTTATGACTTTTATTTCTTCTCAAGAATTCAACATCTTCAACTAACAAAACTAACTGCCTTCAATCCTTTTTATCTTTCAACTCATTCCCTCTCAAATTCAAAATTAAATACCAACATTAAATTTGGGAATTCAAAAATTTATAACACATTAAATCTTTAGGGATTGTCAAGAGCTATAGGGATGAAGATCCCAAAAACTTCCATTGAAATTGGGGGCTCTTGGCAGGTAGGTGAAGCAGGGGATCTAACATGAGAGTAGGAGGCTCAGGAGCATTCAATTTTCCAACAAGATAAAGGTTCAAAGAATCCATGGGTGCATGGATGTCATGATTTTAGAAGCATCAAGGAATCCATAGGGATGTAGAATACCTATGAGGGATATGGCTCATGAATTCCTCATATGCAAGGAATCAACAAAAAAATAGATTCAGAAAGGTAGGTCGTTCTTATAGTAATGAATTCCACTAGGGATCAATAGTATCTAGGCTGCTATTAAAGTTCACAACATAAAAGTTTGTGAAATCCTTTAACTCATGAAGAAGGCAGCAACATTGGTGAAGAAGGTAGCCCCGAAGTCTGGTATTTGGACAGTGGTTACAACAACCACATGAGTGGTAATGAAAGTCTGTTTTCTTTCATTGACAAAAATGTAAAGTTTGAAATTAAAATGGGGAACAATGGAGTAGTTCTAGTTGTTGGAAGAGGATCTATTATGATCCACATTAGGCAAGGTGAGAAGAAAGAGACACAAAATATATTTCTTTCTCCTAGGTTAAAGCATAACCTCGTGAGTGTTGGTCAACTGATCCAAAATAGATACAAAGTACTGATGGAGAAAGGTCAATGTGTCATTTATGACAAGAATGAGAGGACAGTGGTGTTTGCAGTAGTTCAAATGAAAAAGAACCGGATGTTTCCTTTGAATATTGAGACGTGTTTCTTATCTCAACCCATTGTTGCACCTCTCATGAATGGAAAATTCACTACACTACATCATGTAGCACTCAAGAGCACCATTCAAGACCCCTCCAAGCTATGGCATCTCAGGTATGGAAATTTAGGCTATGCTGGTTTGAGTATTTTGTCCAAGAAAAATATGACAGATGGTTTTCCAAGAATAGTAGATCCTAATGTTAGATGTGAGGCTTGCATTTTGGACAGGAAACATAGGCAGCCCTTTCAATTGAGCAAGTCTACAAGGGAAAGAGCACCATTGGAGCTGGTGCATATAGATTTGGTAGGCCCTATGCAAATCATTTCTCTAAGTGGTAAGAGTAGATTTTTTTATGACCTTCATTGATGATTACATCAATAAGACATGCATCTATTTTTTCTAACATAAATCTAAAGCTTTTGATAAGTTTTTAATGTTTAAGGTCTAGGCTAAAGAGGAGAGTGAACATGTGCTTAAGGTCCTAAGGTTAGATTATGGAGGAGAGTATACCTCTAATTTCTATGCCAATTTTTGCAAGAAAAATGGCATCAAGAAAGAGATAACAACTAGCTATAATCCATAGCAAAATGGAGTGGCCGAGAGAAAGAATAGGACCATTGTGGAGATGGCAAGGAGAATGATGAAAGCAAAGGGACTCCTTATTGAATATTGGGGAGAGGCTATAGAAATAGCTATTTATTTGATAAATAGAAGTCCAATAGAGGTGTTCTGTGACAAGATAACTCAAGAGGCATGGAAAAAATGCAAGTGGACAGTTGAGCACTTGAGAGTGTTTGGTTGTGTGGCATATGCCCATGTGCCTAAAGAAAAGAGGTAGAAATTGGATGACAAGGGTGAAAGTGTATTTTCACGGGCTATAGTGAGGATTCCAAATCCTATAGGCTATATAATCTAGTCACCAAAAAGATAGTGATTAGTAGGGACGTCAAGTTCCTAGAAGAAAAGTCATGGGTTGGAGTGGTATATTTTGACAACTCAGAATTGATCCTGATAACTCTTGAAGAAGCATAAATTGAACATGAAGTTCAACAAGAATAGTCTGCAAAATCTCCTGAAAGCATCAGACGAGCTCTCAAAAGCTCTGGAAGAGCTCCTGAAAGCTCCTAACAACTCTTGACGGCTCCTGAAGCTGAAAGATAGTCAAGAAGATAGTTACAGTCAGCCAGAGGTTGGATCCTGAGAGCACCGGTCGAGCTCCTAAGAGCTCTTGATAGCTCCTAAAATCTCTTGAAGTGAGTAGATAGAAAGGAAAAAAACTAGAGATAGCCAAAAGATTGGCTCCTAAAGAGCTCTTGAGAGCTCCTGAAAGCACCGATAGAGCTCCTGAGAGCTCCTGACAACTCCTAAACTTTCCTGTTTAGTAGAGTAGAAGTAGTATTGAAAGTTTAGAACCACCTCATGCCTCCCTAATGCCAAAGAAGACCAAGAGTCTAAGGGAGATCTACTAGAATGAAAGGTATGATGAAGAATTTGATGAGAGTGTGAATTTTGCATTATTTTCTCATAGTGATCTAATTTATTTTGAGGATGTTATGAAAGAGGAGAAATGGTGTGAGGCCATGGATGCGGAGATAGATGCAATAGAGAGGAACAATACTTGGGAGTTAATTGATTTTCCTCCCAACAAGAAAGTTATTGGGATGAAATGGGTCTACAAGACTAAATGCAATGTTGAAGGAAGGATAGAGTAGCACAAAGCAAGATTAGTTGTCAAGGGGTACAAATAGCAGCTTGGAAGAGATTATAATGAGACATTTTCCCCTGTTGCAAGGATGGAGACTGTGCAAGTAGTCATAGCCATTGCAACCCAACACAAGTGGAAGGTATTTCAAATGGATGTGAAGTCCTCCTTCCTAAATGGAGTGTTGAAAGAAGAGGTTTATGTGGAGCATCCATTTGGATATGAAGTTCCAGGTCAATAGCACAAGGTGTATAGGCTAAAGAGAGTTCTTTATGGGATGAAGAAAGCTCCATGGGAATGGTACAACTTGATTGACTCATATTTGATGAGCAATGGCTTTAGCAAAAGCGATGGTGAGCCCACTCCTTACATCAAGGAAACAAATGGTAAGGTTTTAATTGTTGTCTTGTATGTTGATGATTTATTTTTCATTGGGGATGATGATTTCCTCATTTCCGATTTAAAGAGGCCATGAAAAGAGAGTTTGAGATGATAGATTTAGGTCTCTTGAGATGTTTTCTAGGCATAGAAGTAAAAAAAATGTATGATGGTATATTTATCTCTCAAGAAAATATGCAAATGAGATCTTGAAGAGATTTAGGATGCTTGAAAGCAAGCCTACCCCAACACCAATATCCATAGGTCTAAAATTGAGCAAGGAAGATTGCAACAACAATGTGGATCTAACCTTGTTTAAGAGTTTGGTTGGAAGCTTAATGTATTTAACTACAACTAGGCCTGATATAATGCAGAGTGTGAGTCTTATTTCCAAATTTATGGAGACTCCAAGGGAAACCTATTGGAAAGTGGGTAAAATAGTCCTAAGGTATGTGAATGGCACTAAAGGATATGGCATTGTGTACACAGTAGAAAATGAGTTTGGGCTGGTTGGATACACGGATAATGATTGGGCATGAAGTTTGGATGATAGGAAGAGCACATCGAGCCATGTGTTTCATTTGGGATTGGGAGTCATTTCATGGGATTCCAAGAAACAACCCATAGTTTCCCTATTAATAGCAGAGGCTGAGTATATAGCAGTGAATGCAACAACATGTCAAGCTATTTTTCTAAGAAGAATCTTGGCCGATTTGATGGAAGAACAAGAGGATGGAACAATAATCTTTTGTGATAATGTTTCATCACTAGCCTTGATGAAAAATCTTGTGTTTCATAGAAGAATAAAGAAAATTGAAATGAGGTATCATTTTATTAGAGAGTTAGTTGAGAATAGTCAAATTAAAATGGCATTTTGCAGGTCTAAGTAGTAGCTAGCAGACATATTCACCAAGCCTTTCAGCAAGGACAATTTTGAGCACCTAAGAAGCAGATTGGGTATTGTTGATTTGGATCAAGATTGATCTTGTTTCATTGGCTTAGGACCAAGGGGTAGTGTTGGAAAATTGAATGCTCCTGAGCCTCCTGCTCTCATGTTAGATCTCCTACTTCACCTACCTATTAGGAGCCCCCAATTTCAACGACAATTTTTGGGATCTTCATCCTATAGCTCCTAACGGCCCCTGAAGATTTGATGTGTTAGGAATTTTTGAATTCCCAAATTTAATGCTAGTACGTAATTTAAAATTTGACAGGGAATGTTGAGAAGACAAAAAATAATTGAATGTATATTATTTTATCAGTTGAGTAGACTCAGTTCTTGTAGTAGCAGTCTGAGAAAATAATGTTTTGTGCTCTTTGTGTGATTCAGAGAAGCCTATACACAACTGTAGTTGTATTTTTTTTGTTTTGTGAGTGAGAAATGATTGCTCCTGAAGAGCTCTACGTAGCTCCTACTAGTGAGCTCCTAGCAGCTCTTGAAGTTATTTGTTTTTGGTTGAGCAGTTGATTACTCCATGCAGATTGTAGTTCATAGGTTCGAGTTAGCTTTTAGTAGTTTTAGTTTTAACTTTCATGTATTGTTCATTTCCAACTTATTGAATTCAAAAAGAAGTTGCATGTCTCCTTGGTTTGTTTTTTTATTCTACATTTTTGTATTCCCTTGTTTGATTTTGGGAAACAGAACAACAACTCTGTTCTTTCATTTCATTTAAAATTTTGACATTGCACCCCTTCCTATAACCACCTTTCGGTTTCATCATCCCTATCACCAAGGATAACCTACATGTAACTAATTCACCACCTTTGCTTCTAGATGAATACTGGCATAAGATAGTTTGCATGGAGAAGTAATAGATCATAAGAAACCCCCAACATTTACTCCAAAAATGAATTCATGAATGAATGATTCTAGAGTCAGACTCCTAAAGGCTTGCAGTGGTAGAATACAATGGTCTATGGAGGTGCAAGTATCAGAGATGCAAAAGAAGTAGGGGTATGGGTTGACATGCACCAAAACCTGTTGCATCAACAAAATCTACCCTATAGTCTCCTCTTGATGAAATAGGGTGTTAATAAATTATGCTAGATAGGTTCACGACAAGGTATAATGTTGTATAAAATTCATTGACTCTCTAGATATATGGAGAATTAAATTTCACACTACTTGAAGGAATCACAACTACACTAACCAAATTCCTACAAAGGATGAAGGATTTTTCAAGCCTTGTATATTGGTTTCCTGTTACTAATTATTCATAATTAAAATATGATTTAAGATCTAAGGAGCCATTAAGACTATATACTGAAACACCAATATGATTGGTTTAAGTAACTCAGTTCCCTTGCTAAAACTTGGACAAATAATCTGAACCTGTTATTGTTCTAGGAATATGGTGTTTAAATATTACATTGGTTGGACAATGTAATATTTGAGAAGGGTACCTATGGTGCCAATTTAATATAACCAACTAGATCCTCCTTTTATTCCAAGCACACTTTCTTTTCTTATTAACATGACCAATTATTGTAAAGCACACATGCATACAAAAAATAACCTTCCTTATTATGTTGCATCTCATCTTATAGGAGTCTATTTGGTTTTCCTGCATATCATAGTATTTTCTCTAGTAACATTCTTTTCCAAGTTACTTCAAATAAAATGCACATTTAGGTGCTACGTAATAACAGACTAAAGACAATAATTCCTACTTTATTTAATATTACTAAATGCATTCAGAGATAAACTAGAATTATTCAAGAATATTCCTTTTGACATAAGTTATTACAATTCCACACTATAATAAATGTTTTCCAAATCCATCTACATTATGGAATAAACTTTTAGTTTTAACATTTGACCCATATTCAACATCAAGTAGGTCTATCATGATATACACCAACCATATTGAAAACTACTAATAATAACATCATTTTTCTATCCTTAATTTAATGAATAAAATACACTTCTTGCAAGAGACTCAAGGACCTTGAAATGCAAGTCAAGCCAAATAAAATATCTTCTCTTGATTTCAACACAACTCCCCTTTCTTTTCAAGAGGTTTGCACAAACTTTCCATAGCCTCTCCAAAGAACTCCATAATAATCTAGAAACAAGAAAAGAAAAAACACATGACACCGATGGGATCTCCTCCCATCCATAGGGTTGATACATAGCCCACCCCTGAGCGAGGGTAACCACTTAGCCAAAACAAAATTTCCAACACAAGACCACATACATTACATAGTGAAAAAACATGAAAAGAACACAATTAAAAGTCTACCACATTGGTTTTCCCATAGGGAAACCACAAAAAGGGGAGTAGGGGCTCAACCAAAAGGGTGTACAAAAGAATATCATGATCACATATCCACATAAAAACACCACATAAGTTCCACACAAGCACTAGCACACCAATTGTGGACATATAAATTGTACTCCCTTGTTGGAGATAGTATGTAATCTATGACCTAATTTGGACCTATCTTGGGTACCTTTACATTAATAACCCTTTAAAACAACTTTTTTAGGCCCCTAAGATCCATTATTTTGGACCTTAAGGCTTATTCCACTTTAAAATCGTACAAATCCTGACAAATAACATTCAAATTATTCAAATTCTAGAAAACCCACCTCAAAAACCTTTGGTGGGACTAAGTTGCCCAGGGTGGCGACTTAGTCCCTTTTGGGGGTTTTTTCAATTTTGAGTAGGAAAATTGCCAACTTAATTCAAATTTTTGATGGATGTTAGTCTATGAGGTCTAAATAATGAACAATTAGGTATTCATGCCTATAAATACAAGTTTTTAGGTCATTTTTCTCAACATTTAGTCATTTCAACAAACAAATTCAAAAGACAAGTATTGCATATCTTTCACAAGAAGATTCATTACTCTATCTACAAAAAAGTTGAAGCTTTAGGGAAAAAAGCTAGGGTTTTTGCAGGTCTTCAAGATCACTTTTTGTCCAATATCTCACATTGCAAAGGGTTGATTATGGCTGCCTATGGAGAATCATGGAGAAATTTAGGAACTGGGGAGATGCAACTAGCCATCAAATCAAGCCTATGGACTTGTTTTCAAAGTGATTCCATCTTCTATTTTCTCTCTATATTTAGATTAAGGAAGGTTTGCATGTCATTTCTAATGTGATTTATTGTCTCTTGGAATGATTCTTGCATTGTTCTAAATCCATTTGTGCATCTTATTCTTGCATGATAGAATAGGGTTGCATTTTGCTTCAGATTTCCTAGTCTTAGACACACTTAGGGCTAGGGTTTTATGCAGATTTCATTATCTTTTCAAGGTTTAAATACCAAATAGGGGTTTGACCAAGGAATACCACCCATTAGAAACCAAATTATATTCTTTTTTGTAGGCATTTTCATAGATTTGGATCCAGATTTCAGTAGGAGAACAAAGTACAGACCAAGGGATTATGTTTCCACTTTTAGATTTTTAGAAAATCTAAAGTGGACTAAGTCACCAATAGTGGTGAATTAGTCCCACTGCATATGATTTTTAATTTTTTTTGTAGATCTAGATACCCATTTGGCTAAAACAAACTCTGGAGCAATTTTCTAGATCTAGGACTAAGTCGCCCAACTTGGTGTAAGTGTCCCAGTTGGCCAAAAACTAGATTTTCTAGAATTTTAGAGATATTTGTAGACTCCATTTCAGCCTCTGCCAATTTCCAGGTGTGCTCTTTCTATTTGGCTTCTTTATCTTGTTTTCTATTGCATTCAATTTATCTTTCTGCATATCACAATGTATTTCAAACACTTTACATTTCTTTAGTTTTCACTCATTAGTCAATATATTTTATTAGTTTATTTCATTTAGGACATTACATTTAGGCATACATCATTAATATTTGCATTAGTCTTGAGTGGGGACATTGCAATTTTTGGCATACCTCTCTCCTTTTAGGTGAAAAACACTAGAAGTGTTAGAGAGTCTTGTGGTGCAACAAAATTTATCCACATTTTGGTGAACCCAACTTTAGAAAATTTTACTTCTAATTTCAAGTGCATTTACATCATAGGAATAGTTTGCATCAACATTGGATTATCTATTTCATTGTTTTTCATTGTAGAGTTTTTAAATTTGCATTAGTGAAAAGCTCATTTAACCTTGCATTATTGCACTTTATTCCCTTAACCAGTAGTGAAATTTTTCATCTTCACTTTAGATTTGCATTGTATAGTATAGAGCACATAAGTATCCATCAAAAAATTCAGAAAAAAATTAAAAATACCCTACTAGGACTAATTTTCCACCCTGGGTGATTTAGTCCCAGTACACATTTTTCATCAGTATTTTCATAATTCAATTTCTAGTTTCTTAAGTTGTTTGTTCTTGTTACTTTTCTATTTTAGTTTAGTTATTTTCTGTTACATTGCAATAATTAGAACTAGCACCATTTCTTTTCATGGTGATTATGGATAGCATTATATTTTTACAATTTTCATTTTCAGATTAGTTCCTAGTTCATTTAGATCAGCTTCATCAGAAAATGCAAAAAAAACCTCAAAACATCCAATGAAACAATAAAAGAAATTCTTCATTTTAGAATTTGTTTTCATCCAAACCTTTTAGTATTGATGACTTAGATAAGTTAGACAAATCTCTCAGATCAGTTAGACAAATCTCTCTAGGGATTTCTCTTACTAGGTTCATCCACTAAGGTTTGTGATGAAAATTCCACACCACCCAATAATACCTTACCTCCCAAAGCTTTTAGTAGTGATGAATTTAACATGTTAGAAGAAGATCTTTAGGACTTCATCTCACAAAAGCCTTCCACTCAGGTTTTTTGTGAGAAACCTAAAAAAAAAGATGTCAATGTAATTCAACCTCAACTCATTCTTTACCCACTTTCACATAAAAATCAACCTCCAACTAAACCTGAGTTTACCCTTTACCCACCTAAGCATGATGTTGTTGCTCACACACATTACACTATAAATAATTTGCAACCATATCAACCAACCCCAACCTCCTTACCTTTTCCAAATTTTATATTTCCTAGTGCTCCTTGATTAACTTCACATACGAAGGAGTATGATCTTGTTGAACAACTTAAGAACACTCATACAAAGATATCCCTTTGGGACCTACTTCAGAATTCACCAAACTATCACTCTATGCTCCAAATAGCATTGCAACAAATAGTGGTTCCTCCTCGTACAAATGCAAATGATGTTGCAGCTCTAATACAAGGAATGAATACAGTTAATGTAGACATTACCTTCCATCAACAGGAGCTCCCTCCATTAGAATTAAGGAAACAAAATGAGGCCTTTATGATAATCACTCAATTCAATAGAATAGGTATCAAATGGACCTTTTTTGATAATGGCTTTTCCCTTAATGTGTGTAGTGTGAAGCTCCTAAATAGATTGTGTATAGAAAAATCACAAATCAAACCTGATTCCTTATCTATTAGGGGATTTGACAATATCACAAAGCAACCGCTCAGAGTAATTACCTTACCTATTATAGTTGGAAAGGCTACCTTAAAAAATCCTATTCATGTCATCCCTTATGATCTTTCATACAATATTCTCTTGGGAAGACCATGGATTCAAGAGATGCATGCGGTGCCTTCAACCATTCATCGTATAATGAAATATGTCTATAACAACAAAGTCTATCAAGTTGAAATATACCCCACACCCGAAAGTTTCTTACAACTTGAACAAGGAGTAACAAGTCCTTTGAATACGTTGATTCCCATGTCTAACATAGAACCTCTTGAGGTTGAAAAACAAGAAGATGAACCAGTGTCCAAATTATTAGACAATGATTGGAGTACATTGGAATTCACACCCTCATTTATGGGTGAATATATCATCACAAGAAAAGAGGATGAAAAAAAAGAAAAACCCATCATTATGTCCAATCAGAATACGAAAGAACCTTCACCAAAATATACCTCATCTACTTTGGTAGGAGACACAAGCTGCTAATGGAACTAATTCTTGATGAGATAGACATAAAAACCAATTCAACCCGGAAGAGCTCTGAGATCTACGGACTTATGCTATATGAGCTCTCTATGGAAACAATTGAAATATGGTAGCAAGCGATGTAAAGAAACAATAAGTATTTGGAGTCCCAGAACCTAACACACAAGTGAGACGTGAACTAGGTTGGGCTTATTCTATTTCTCTGTGGTATGACAAATAAAGGAAACCCAATGACCATCATTAAAATCAGATTCAAGCCAGAATTGTAAATCATTACTCCAAACCAAAACCACCAAATCAATGTCAACAGCTAATCTTGTGCTAATTTGAAATAGACTTACCACCATCGAGTATGTTGTAGAAAGGTGATGAAGATTCTAACCAATTGTTAGAGTTTATGGTGGGCATATCCTCTACTCCTCCTAAGAAATGGAGCCATTATTGGGGTTTCTGGCTCAAGCAATAGACATAAGTGCATAAGCCTATATGAGTATGGAACCATCTTGGATCTCAATTTCCTAAGCCAAATGGAAGAAATCTCCCTTTAGGATACTTCATTGATATAATGAATGGACATAGATGATAAAGAAAAGCTCATTAAGATTGGGAAGTGCCTTGATGATGAAGAACAAGAGGATACCACAACCTTGCTTCATGAATTTCCTTAACTTTTTGCTTCGAAATATTCAAATATGCTAGGAATAGATCCAAAGATAGTAATACACAACATTATCCTTTCTGAAAATACTAGTCTGCTACAAAGACAACACATTTAAATCCCAAACACAGTAATTGTTTTGTTAGAAGCTATGGAGCCTTGAAAACCTCGGGTTTTATAGTCTCACTCCAACCTGTATTTTCATTATTCTCCTTTGATCTCAAAAATCTGTTGGGTAAAAGCAAAACCCGAGAACTATATTAGGATGCGCCAAATTTTCTTCAAGTGACTTTATTAGCTTTTCCTCTTTTGAAGGATGATTTTCCCTTCCTAATTATCACCATGGATTCAACTATAGGACATGCTTTTTTTTCATTCATAGATGGATTTTCTAGTTATAATCAAATCTTTATTAACCCACAAGATCAATATAAGAGAAAATTTACATCCATTTGGGGAAGATTTTGTTGGGTTATGATTCCTTTTGTCTTAAAGAATGTAGGTACAACCTAGCAATGATTGAACATTACCTTTCACACATCTCCTCAAAAAGGATGTGCATTTTGATAGGAATGAGGATTGTAAATAGGCCTTTGAATGTTTGAAAGAATACCTTGCAACTCCACCCATTTTACAAACCACTATGCCAAACAAACCATTCATCCTTTATATAGCCACATCTGCCCTTGGTCTTGCAACATTGTTGGCTCAACAAGACAACAATGGTAAAGAAAATATTTTTCATTACATTAGTCAAACTTTAATAGATTATAAAACGTGATACACACCAATCGAAAAAAAAAAAAATGGCTCTTGTATTTGCTACCAATAAGTTGCAACACTATTTACTAAATGTAGAAATACAAGTAATGAAAAAATTTGATCCTCTTAAACATCTTTTTACTAAAATAGACTTATCACGACATTTAGCTAAATGGGTAATGTTGTTGACTGAGTTTGACCTTAAGTTTTCTTCACTAAAATAAATCAAGGGTCAATCCTTGACTGACACTTAGTTGATGCTCCTTCTCCTTTAGAACTACCTAGCAATGACTCTTTTCTCAACGATAGTGTGTTGACAATAGAAATCCCTACTTGGGAATTATATTTTGATGGATACAAGTGTAGAGCAAGCTCTAGCATTGGAGTTATATTAATTTTTCTTGTAGGAAAGCGTATTCCCTTGTCATATCAATTAAATTTCCTATGTAAAAATAAAACAGTTGAATATGAGGAATTAATTACTAAATTTTGTGTTACTTTGATCATGGGTGTCAAAGATATTAAGATCTTTGGTGAATTGCAATTAATAATTAAAAAAATAAATGGAAAATATCAAGCGAAGCATGAAAAATTATCCAAATACAAGGATCTTATCATACACTTGTTACATAAGTTTCAGTCATTTACCATTGATAACATCCCACGAAAGGATAATCAGATTGAAAATGAAATGGCAAGTGTTGCTTCTCTAATATCACCTCAAGATCCTTCAAAATATTTTCCATTCACTATTCACCCAATCATGACCTTCTAGCAGTCATACAACAAAAGACATTTTAATGAAAAATGAGGTTCAGACTCGAGTGAATGGTATGAAACATTATTTAACTATTTAAAAAGCGGTACCTTTCCCGAGCCAATGACTAAAAACCTTTGTGCTTGTTTATGAAAGATTGCATCTAAACATATAATTATCACTGATGTGTTGTATTGGAGGTCATTCCATGGTCTCTTACTTAGATGCTTAAAAGAATCTAAGATACCTATAGCACTACACCAAGCCCATCAAGGCGCTTGTGGTGGATAGTTTGGAGGACAAATATTGGTTCAAAAACTTATCTGTAGCGGGTACTATTGGTGAAACATGGAATGTGATTGCTTCAATTATGTTTGAAAATATCATAAATGTCAACAACATAGAAATTTTAATCATGGTCCTACTAGTGAAATTCAAACTCAAGTTTCAATATGGCCCTTTTCGGTTTGGGGGTTAGATATTATAGGAAAAATATCACCCCCTTCTTCTGCTAGACATACCTTTTTCATCACTACAACTGATTACTTCACAAAATGGGTAGAGGCCATTCCTCTTCAATATACAATAACTAAGGTAATATGTCATTTCATCCTAGAACACATTATTGCTCGCTTTGGACTCCCTTCCGCATTAGTCTTTGATAATGGTACACCATTTAAGAATAATGATGTGAAGAAATTCTTGGAGACCTTTAATATCCAACATCATTTTTCAACACCTTATTACCCACAATCTAATGGTTAAGATGAATCAACTAATAAAGTCCTTGAACAAATCTTGAAGAAAATTGTTAATAAACATCATAGGGATTGGCACACACAATTACACTATGCGCTTTGGCCTTATTGCACAAGTGTTTGATCTTCCACAAGGACCACATCTTACAATCTTGTCTATGACAGTGAAGCGATAATGCACTTGGAGTTAGAGATTCCCATGCTAAGAATAACTCTTCAAGAACTTATTGACAATAGACACTATAAAGAGCAAATATTACCCCAGCTTGGGATGCTCAATGAACAATGCATTAACACTCTTGAAATTCTTCAAGATTATTGCAGAAGGAAACAACGTTATTACAATCTTAATTTTATCCCTCGCACATTCCAAAAGGGTGACTTAGTCCTATTTGAAAATAAATGCAACATCAATGCTGACTCAAATGAAAGAGGTAAATTTAGTTCCAATTGGTTAGGACCATATATCATTGATAAAACTTTTGGGTCTAGTGCATAAACGTTAACAAAACTAGATGGCACACCCCTCAAGGAACCTATCAATGTTGTGCATCTATGTCAGTATTATGTCTAATCCATTTGAATAGTATGAATGATAAAGTAGTGTTGTTAGAGCTAATGGGTCATATCCTATATTTTTTTGCATTGCTTCATTCTTGACAGGCAATTATGCGTGTGTCTTGAGCACTAAAGTGATTATTTAATTTACTTTTATAATTACTTTAGGTTTCATACTATTCAAATTCACCTTGTGTGTTATGTTGAGTTAAATCATTATATACATTATAAGTGCATTTAATTTAACATAACTAATCACAATGTTGTATCTAAGAGAAAATGAAATATGTTTTAATTAGATCACATAAGATGCATTAAATCATGAAGATAATAATTAAATAATTTTACAAAGGTTATTTAATTAATCAAATTATCATTTAACATTCAAACACATTACAAGATGTCATAAAAAATCAAATATTCATATATATATTATTTTTTTGTACATGTCATCAATGTATATAATCTCACTAAGGTTTGTGACTATGTGATCCCTCTCCTCCTATAGTCGCGCTACCTCTACTTCTAGTCTCTCAACCTATGCTAGGGTCTGGGATGAATGTGCCTCTGCTAGAGTCTCGGCTTGGTAGAATCATCTCCTCAAACTCTCATATGCTACCCGTAATCTCACAAATAGACTGAGTGATTCTCGATCCTACTCCACAATAGGTGGGGGCACATAGTCTAATTCAATCTCCTCCTCATCGATAGATGTTGGCACTATCTCTGCAATTGCTCAATAATAGAATTCATGATAGTCTCTCAAGGCTCCTACAAAGTAGAAACAATACACAATCAGTACACATCTTGATAGATATATATAAAGAGCATAAGAAGTTATATAACGTACATGCATAAAATTAAATATCATCACCTATATCTTGGGCAGGTTGAGAAACATCAACATCATCCTATGTAGGGGGCATGGAAGATGTGTTGGCTCCTCCATGACTATGGGTACTGATGTTGCGGCTGCTACTTGTAATCTAGTCATAAGAATGGGCAAGGGATCTCCCAAATCATGTTGATCCTCAACCACTGCCTCATCACTCTCACTTAGGGGTGGATCCTTCTCCCCATCCTCCTCCTCGTCATCTTCCTTGTCATCCTCGTCTCCTCCATCCTACCCATCATAGTCAAGATCTACATCCTCATCATAGTCATCATCAGTAAATATGTTTGCAGCCCTGTATCGTGTCTCCTCGGCTTTTTCCTCTCTATGATCTCCCTCATTTGGTAGTGGTCCTGCATCCCCTATAGGCTCATCAATTGGATAAATAGGAGCTAGTCGTTATACCTGTCCACCACTCCTCATACTCACCTGTTGCACCGATGTCATCTGCATCATAGAGTAGAGGCTCATTATGATTTGAGTAATCAGAGTTACTGTCCACAACATTGTCTAGAGTGAACTATACTGTATCACCTGGTCTCCGGGCACTCCACATTGACCTCTTGAAAAAGGGTCATGCCCTTGGTGGTTGTTGAATCTATCCAAACTACCACATGACTCGATCGTAGTAGAAGGGACATACTACATGTTCATGTAGGCCAATCATAAACCTGTTGAATTGTAATATCCTCAACTACCTCATGTTATCTGGCCACTGTAGTGTCAACTAATAAGGTCTCCACAAGATCTTGTCCTCCTCTATTCAGTCAAATTTCACTCTCCAAAAAGTAAATCCTTGTACTGCTACAACCACCATAGAGGATAGCCAAAGGCCCAAGGATACCCCACTACTGTCAGACATGAGAAGCTAGTAGGTCTAGTACACATGATATGCTCAAGGCACCGAACCTATAGAAGCGTGTAGTGCACAATGTTGTCTACCTCCCAAAAAATGAACCGACCAAGATCATAATATAAATGCACTATGATATAATGCCCTGAGGCATATATAGTCATGTCCTCTACAATCCCATGTACCAAGTGTACTATTCCTCCCTCTAGGTGCACTGCCCGCCCATATGGGATGAGTACTAGTGCCATTGTGTGCATCATGATCTATCTCACAACTGGGGCTCATGAATAGAGGAACATCACTAGATCGATCCATTATCTCACCCTCTCATCGTGGATTGGCCCATCTAGACAATACCACATATCAACCTTCTGCTCGTAGAAGGTACAATCTCTCTAGAAGTGTATCCGCTTTCCCTAAATAGGAACTCAGAGAATGTAGTGCATTTCCTCTAGAGTAATTATCATCTCACTAGTTTGAAGGTGGATGTACACGTGTTTGCATCCTAGCACTCACATAGTGCCATCACCATAGCATCATGGTACCTCATGGGGGGCATGAGGTATGCCCAGTACATACCCAATGCCTGCAGGTACTTTGTGTCCTCTACTGTAAGTGTCAGGGCTAAATCTCTTAGAAAACTCAGCTACCTACCCCACAAATGCTGACGCGAATGGGTGGGAACCTATCAAAAACACAATAATATGCCCTATAAACAATCTAACATCTTTAATTTTTACTTTATTCCTCATGAAAGTATACTAAATTTTTTCTAGTGTTCTTTCCTAAAGGCCTTAGACACTTTAAAACCCTTTTGGGACACTTCACAAAAAAACAAGACACTTTGCAAAAAAGTGGAACACTTTGTGAACAAAAGGGACACTTTACGAATAAATGGGACACTTTGCAAAAAAAATCCAAGATCCTCAATTAACCTAGAAATGCATAAAAATAATTAAATAATTGCATAATAAAAAAAGGGAAGGTAATAGAATCTACTCACCTCATGATGATGCTTGTTGCATTCCACCTAGTTTCATAGCACATCCAGTCTCATAGGTTCGTAGCCCCATCTGCTCTACATCTTTCACTATTCTATCATCAATCTCAAACTACAAGAAGGTAAGATGACAAAGTAAGTGACAAATTACTTCACTTTTAACTCTTTTAACTTTTTTTACTTTTATATATGAAAATAGGGTTTTTACTATCTTTAGGGTTAGAAAAGTGTTTTTCATTCAAACCAACATAATGGGTGCTAGTGAACTATTTTTTCAATGCTGTTTGTTGCATTGGAATTATGATTTCCTCCCCGGCATAACCAATTGTCCATTATTATGTAGTATGGTACTTGGAAATTCCCTACAATGAGATTGGTCTTATTCGACGTGGCTAGACTGCTACCTTGATTCCACCTCCATAAAGCAATCGAAATCAAAGGGGGGATACATATACCCTCAAATTTCATTTCTAGAAGTTAGATAAAAGGATTTTTGGACAAATAACAAATTTTTGTTGTAGGATGTGGTTCCTAATGTTGTGGTTTTGTAGATAATGATACTAGGGGTTTCATTCTCCTGTTATCTGAATGAGTATCCTTTTATGAAATAAAATGCACTATTTAGAGATCTTAGGCTTGCATATGCTTGTAGATTCATATGGGTGCTAAATTGGGGGTTAAATGTGGACACAAAAATTGTACTCCCTTCTCGGAGATTGTATAATTTGTGGCATAATTTGGACCTATCTTGGTTACCTTTACATTAATCATCCTTTAAAACAACATTTATAGGCCCCTAAGACCCATTATTTCAGACCTTAAGGCTTATTCCACTCACAAATCATACAAATCCCGATAAACAACATTCAAATTATTCAAATTCTAGAAAACCCACCTCAAAAACCTCTTGTGGGACTAAGTCCCTTTTGGGGGATTTTTCAATTTTGAGTAGGAAACTCACAAAATTAATTCAATTTTTTTATGGATGTCAGCCTATGAGGTCTAAATAATGAACAATTAGGTATTCATGCCTATAAATACAAGTTTTTTAGGTCATTTTTCACAACATTTAGTCATTTCAAGAAACAAATTCAAAAGACAAGAATTGAATATCTTTCACAAGAAGATTCATTACTCTATCTACAACAAAGTTGAAGCTTTAGGGAATCAAGCTAGGGTTTTTGCAAATCTTCAAGCTCACTTATTTTCCAAGATATCACATTGCAAATGGTTGAATATGGATGCCTATGAAGAATCATGGAAAAATCTAGGTTGAGGAGATGCAACTAGCCATCAAATCAAGCCTAAGGACTTGTTTTCAAAGTGATTCCATCTTCCGTTTTCTCTCTATATTCAGATTAAGGAAGGTTTGCATGTCATTAATATTCATTTATAATGTTATTTATTGTCTATTGGAATGAGTATTGCATTGTTCTAAATCCATTTGTGCATCTTATTCTTGCATGATAGAATAAGGTTTCATCTTGCTTCAGATTTCATAGTATTAGACACACTTAGGGCTAGAGTTTTATGCAAATTTCATTATCTTTTCAAGGTTTAAATAACAACTAGGGGTTTGACAGAGGAAAACCACCCATTAGAAACCAAATTATATTATGTTTCACAACCATTTCATAGATTTAGATCTAAATTTTAGAACAAAGTACATCCCAAGGGCTTTCATTTCCACTAAATTTAGACTTTTAGAAAAGCCAAAGTGGACTAAGTCACCAACAGTGGAAACTTAGTCTCACTTCACATTTTTATTAGAAGTTTCTATAGATCTAGATACCCATTTGGCTAAAATGGACTCCGGAGCAATTTTCTAGATCTGGCACTAAGTCGCCCAGCTTGGCATAAGTGTCTTTGTTGGCCAGAAAATCAAATTTTCTAGAATTTCAGAGATATCTATAGTCTTCATTTCAGCCTCTATTAGTTTCTAGGTGCACTCTTTCTATTTGGCTTCTTTATCTTGTTTAATATTGCATTCAATTTATCTTTCTGCATATCACAATGTGTTTTCAAACACTTAACATTTCTTTAGTTTTCATTCATTAGTCAATATGTTTTAACATTTTATTGCATTTATAACATTACATGCATACTTCATTCATATTTGTGCTAGTCTTCAGTGGGGACATTGCAATTTTTGGCATACCTCTCTCCTTTTAGGTGAAAACCCCTAGAAGTGTTAGAGAGTCTTGTGGTGCCAAAATATTTGTCCACACCAATATACCAACCATCATATCACACCATACCAACACCCCTCATCCCTCCACTCATAATTATGTAAAGAACAAGAGGATTCTCACATCCCATGAATAGAAAGGGTACTCATACCTTGGTGATGGCCATCACCTAAGAGGGATACTCATATCCCAGAAAGGAAGCCCTTGAGTGTGGGAGCCACACCCACTCAATACCCCTATACTTGTAGGACCAAAATCTCCTCTAAATAGAGGGATTCAAATACTATAAAAAAAATTACACAACAATAATGGAACAACACATAATGACAAAGAGAACAAGAAAATTACACATGAAACCATCAACAAAATCCTTCATAACAATTTTCATATGGATATATGCATACAAGAATAAAAGAGAGGAATACCTTCAAGAGAAATGATCCCAACAATGGATGAATCTTGTTTTCCCTTCCAAGATCTCCTCCTTCTCCTCTCCAAAATCTCCTCAAACAAGAAAAATTATGCAAAGAGAGAAAAATGACCTAGTCACCCCCTCCTCAACATAAGGAGGGATTTATAAAGTGAAGGAAGAAGTACTTCTTCCCAACTAACTCAACCACCAAATCCATTTCTCCATTTTTGCCACTTTTACAAAGGGGACATAAAAAGGGTCCTAAACACTTATAAAATTGACACAAATGATAAGAAAAAACTTCCTAACCCCTATACCTTAGGCATAGGATATTCCCTAAACATTAAATGCACCTTTATACTTCTTAAAGTATTCTAAAATTCTATTTGGAATTTCAAGGGTAAAATTTACACAAGACAACCAAAAATATAATACCAACATGAAATCGTTCTAACATAACATCAAGACTTATGGACCAAGAACTGGGATGAACATAATATATACAAGAAGAAAGGTGGCTAAGTGGAACCCTTATATCCATCGATATTAAAACTCTTGTACACGCCATAAAATATGTTAGTACGATAGGAATATGTATATAAATGTACATAATAAAAAAATGCATTACATAATATTGAAATTATCGAATAACCTACACAAAACATCATATATATCCCATTGTGATAAAGTGCATTAGTCAAAAATCACATCCAAATTATCATAATGTACTAAAACATGACATACATTAACATCACATCTGAAATATAATAGATCATCATCATAATCATCGTAAGCACATATAATTATAAATGAATTGATCAACCATAAGGCACTGACATGTACAATACATCACTTAGCAAATAAAACAATTATAATAACCATACCATGAATTACTATGTGCAAAATATAAACATCATATCCACAATTCTATTAATACCTTCCAAAATATGCATAAGTTAAGTCATCAACCATAAATTCTAATATCGTCTCAAATACCATCTTTAGTGAATGAATATGTATCTACAAAATAATAAATATCATCTTGACTAAACTTCTCATGAAGCACACATGTGCATAATCAAAAGGATGCATCTAGTTATCATAGAGAAATCATGACACCATTAAATAGGTCAAACTTTGTAGTCAACCATATCCTAACTCTGCCTAGTGAATGACCATCTTTTCTAATTCAGGTATAACACCCAATATCAAGGGACATGGAATTTCGGACTAAGATAATCATAATGTATTTACCCAACATGAACATAGAGGGCCGTGTCTTACAAATACAAATAAAATGAATCTATTGTCAAATCCATTTTGTATCTTCATTCTTCTTTATGTCGTAAACAATTTTTGTTGTCTTGTGTCTTCCTTTTGGGGATGATGCAAGTTGTTGAAAAATTTATGTCTCTTCCATGTTGAACTGAAGGGTTTTTTGTCATCTATATGCATATTTATTCTACTGTTTTTGTAGTTCCATGAGTATATAGGGGAATAATGTAAAATTTGAGCCTAATCATATTATATATTATCAAAGGTCAATACTAAGCATGGATCTGTGGATCCCTTATGTGTCATTTTTTGTCTTGTTATGCGCCTTTTTCTTGGGGGCTACCCCTTGTTATGAGTCAACCCTATTGGGAACATATCACTAGCATAGGGTTTTCCCAATAATCTCTCATGACCTTTGTTTTTCATATTGCATTTATCATCCTACTTAATTACCTTAAAGAAAGTGAACATAGTTGGGGTTTAGCAATTACTTTAAGGTGGGGTATGTATTCCATTATGTGATTCACTTTGTTCACATACACTAGACTTAGTGATGGATTGACTTGAAATTTTGATAATTTGTGTAGCACCTTATCATAGTTATTAAGACTACAACTTTTGGTATGGTTGACATGGGATCACACCTAGTGAAAATGGTCCTCACTAGCCATTGTGTGTTTCTCATTTTTCAAATTTCATAAAGTTCACCTAGTCAATATCGAACTTCACTAGCCTGTGGTACTTTGTTTCATGGTTCACCTAGCAAATATCAAGTTTTGTTATCTTGTGAATCATGAATGCCTCCAACATGGATCCTAGTAAAAAATTTATGGATCTTACTAGTCTATAATTATCATACCCTCCTTCGCACGTGTACAATATGTTTGCATTATTTTTACATCATATTTTCTATTTTGTATTGTGTTTTCATCATGTACATTTTTTTTCATGATGCATCACATTTCATACATTCTTATTCCTTCATCCTCATGTTGTCTTGCCATATGATCTTCAATCCTAGGAGCTAGCACATCATCCTATCTCAAGTCAATATGTGGATAATTGAACCCCTCTTAACATATCCATACTTTTTTGTGTCTAAGAATAATTTCATACTCTCACTAAAGTGGGGGTTAAATGCAGTATTGAAAAAATTCACCCTTGAAAATTTTAGACCAGGCTTAGCTCCTCCTATGTGCTTGGACCTAATTATTCATAAAATACCTATTTTATAGATATTCTTGGAAAATGAAACATGGGAAATCAAAATATGCATTTAATATTTTTCCCCCAACACGTTTAATACCTAAAAAGAAATAATATATTCTAGGAGAGACTATGCCCTAGAACACCTAATTTGGCCCCAAGTTTAAATATGTCAGTGTCAATAATTTATTACTTTAGTTTCCAATTTCATATGTTAGCTATTGATATTTAATTTTTGGTAAATTACAAGAATTGCATATAAATACAAAGTATTTTCACAATTTTAATCCTAGTGAATTCAATTTCGAAAATAATATGTTCTAAAAATAATTCAAGAGTAGTCAAGAGTAGAATTACAAATATCATTGTATCATTTCATCTTTAAAGCATCATTTCATGTGTTATGTAATTTTGTCATATGTTTTGTATGCATTTTGTTTCTATGTACTAACACTTGTAGGTTATCAAATAAAATCAATTCAAGCTATAATTGAATCCATGAAGGTGATGAGTGCCACTTCAATCCATCAAGGAGAACAAATTTTAGTGTTGATTTGCAGCAAGTTGTCAATACATTACTTATTTTTCAATTAGCCTCTATCCATCCACGGATAGACTCTCTTTTATCATAATTATCCATTGTGGAGGTAGAAATACCACCATGGGGTTTGACTTAAGAAAGACCATATACGGCACAACCCTTCCTCTCCTATTATGTTTATAGGTTGCAAATTTGAAGTGAGCTAAAGGAAGATTGAAGGATACTTGTTCATTCATGCACCCTAACCCTACAAGTTTTCAAGTCATAGAATCTACATTTTCTCATCAATAGACTATAATAATTTGACAAGTTAATTCTTGAAAGACAAGAGTTATATATTGGATTCCTCAAGTCTATTATTTTAGTTCCCAAAAAATGGAGGACAATCTAGGGGATACTACACCCTAGACCAACTAGATCTACTTCAAATTTTAATACTAGGTTCTTATATGTCTACCCTCTACATTTTTGGATCTGAATTTTCTCTTTTGCAATTAGTTTGTTAGAAATCATAATAGACTGTTGCATTTTCATAATTTTCATAATTAGATCATTGCATTTGGAAATTAGTCAATTAATCATCATTCTAATCACAATATCAACACACATCACATCAACCCCAAAATTAAACATTGGATTAAAGCTTTGATCTACCATTTTGGCTCTCCCCAATAGGTTTTTTAGCCAAGTGGTTCTTCAGGTTGTCTTTAATCCAATTCAAAGTATTTGAGAAGAGGTTCTTCATCCTTTTCCCAATCAAACAATTTTCTAGGTCAGTTAAGGCATCATCAAAGAAATTTGTACAATGTAGGTCTCCATCTCTAACCATTATTAGGTGTACCTATACATAGGTCAATACAACATGAGAAAGCTATTGCACCTGACCAAACTATCTCATCACTTTCCAATAATAAAATGATACAACAATATGATCATATGTGCCAATAAAAATTCTATCGCACTGCATCTTAACCATTTTCCTAAAAAAAATTGGATATTATTTCATCTATTTATAGGGTCACCCTACTATTTTGTGTTGTGTATCCTATCAAAACCTTGTATCCAATACACAAAATATTTAAACCTTTAGTCTTGATGCATTAGGTAGGCTTGCGCTAGAGACTTGTGCATCCTATAAGATCTAGCTAGGATATCTAATATGTCTCATACATGTGATGTTCTTGAATTCCCATAATTGTGGAATCATACATGTTATTAAGATCAAGCCCTTGTGGTACAAAAGTGATCTATATCATAGTATAAATGTACCATCATGTTGCATCCCCATGTGAGCACTATCATATGCCCCTTCATAGACCAAATGGTGTGAACTAGAACCCCATGAAATTGAGTTTTATGTTAATCTATCACTACCCATGTCACTATGGTAGTGATCATAATCCTTCTTACTAGTGGCATGAATAATGATCCTCACTCTAGCCACTATACATAAATGTATCTCATTGTGTCAATCAAAATATGTTGATCCAAAGCCTAACACTAGCCCTCCTAAATAGTGGTCAGTGACCTCTTCTCCTTTATGGTTACTATTTGACCACGAAGTAGTAGTCTAAGAATGTGATAGACATCCTCTATACTCAATATCATCTCCCCTATTATGAGAATGAATATAGAGGTGTTCAGATCCCACCTCTCCATCAATGTCATCAACATGTCAACATGGAAGCGTAACTTTGGGAGAAAAAATACTAGAAAATCCCCAAATTTAAGAGCAATGTCACCTTATCTATTGATAAAGGAAAAAAATGAAATTGTAGAAGAGAGAAAACCACTTCAACCATAGGCTCACACATGGTATCCATGAACTAAATATAGCTCATAAATTTTAAAATTCTAATAAAAAATCTCCAATCACTAAGCTCATTTCTAATATTTTTTTTGAAAATAGTTAACTTTTCTAGGAAACTATTGCTCTCAATAAAAAATAGCACATCCTCAGAATCTAGTGTGTAAGTCAGATGCCTATGTGAAGCTCAAATGACCATGAAATGGTTTGATGATAGTGTGACTAACGAATTTTAACATGTGTTGTAAGGTCCATTAGGATAAAAAAAACACAAAAATAACACAAAATGAAAGAAACATTGCATTAGACCTCTCCTTTCTTGACTCCCTCTTGGATATTGTCTAACATAGGTTGTCCAAAGTCCCATCTACATGGAAATTTTTTCTATAGAATATCACTTAGAGCTCCATGAAGTTCCTAGGATGAATAGTCAAAGTGTATAGTAAAAAATGATTTTCTATCATACATAATTAATCTTTTTTTTAGAATTTCTTTAGTGGGGAAACTAACATTCCTTTTTTCCTCTCATTGTGTTGTAAAAAACATGAGGGGCCACATATTCACATTTCTCTAAGTTTTTATTTTGAAAATTTTACCAAATTATTCTTCTATACATGTTAGTTTCCTTTGGTTTTGTAAACTAGCATATATCTAATCTTGCAAAAAATATTAATTTTTATGTAACATAAAATGCTCCAGGTTTATTAGAATTGAGCATTATGGAGCTTCATAAAACTCAAATCTAGGGGCATCACCAGTCTACTTAAGTGACTAGTTACATCCTCTATAATATCCTTTTTGGAGTATCCTTTGTATATTTTTTGTAGTATATTATTTACTTTAGTGTATTATTTCTTAATACAACCATCTTGCTAAAATGGGGGAAAACCATAGAGTTAAAAAACAAATGGGAGTGTAATTTCACACTTATATTTTAAATCCTCCTTAGCTTAAGATTCAATGATAAGTTTTTTCACTCTCATATCAAATATTTTATCTTGCACTTGAAAAACATGAGATATTACTAGCATGTGTCCTTTATTTTAGTAGATTTCTCTTGGAAAATAACGCTATGTGCAAATATCTACATGACGCACTAGCATCTAGTGAATTTTTGAAATTCAAATATATAATATTCATGTGTTTCATTTATGATGTGTTTTGTAACACCCAAATGATTAAGTAACACCTCATCCTTCTCGTTCAAGTGAACAAAAATCTCTCCTTTACCATTTTTGAGGATTTGTTTGTAAGTTTTTCACACATAGCTCTCAAATTTCATACCTTGGGGAAAATATACTAAAACTGCTAGAAAACATTGCAAGTGATTTAAAAAATGTTCTAGTTCTCATTTTTCTTCTTGTACATCAACAAGGACTCCTCAACATAAAATCTTCATTGTTACACATTAACATCCATTGAGAGAGAGAACCCTTGGCTATAAGTAATCTCTCTAGTTTTAAATTATTGTAAAGATTTTTTTTTCATTTTTTTTAATAGAAAAATAGTTGAACCAAATATTTTTGTCTATTGGCCTCTATTACACTTCTAGGGTTTTGAACCTAAAAGGAGGAAGGTATAAAAATATTAATGGCTCACTCAAGAACAAACCATTGATATTCCAATGCAAAGGTGATTAAACTATGTAAAAGGGGATTGTCCTAAAAGCTGAAAAATAATAAAAGAGATTCACTACTAATGCAACACTTGGAAAATGCAAGATGTTTGAAAACACAATGTGAAATGAAAAAGACCTAAATGACCTATAAAATTCTTTGAAAATACAATCGAAACAAAATAGGAAAATATAACAGTAAATTATGTGCACCTAGAAATTTGTTGAAGGATGGAAATAGCTCTGAAATTCTAGAATTACTACCTTTTAGACCTGGTGGGACTCATTTTCCATTCTAGGAAAATCAATCCCAACTCTAGAAAACTACACCAGAGCCTATTTTAGCCAAATGTGTATCCAAATCCATAGAAATATCTGAAAAATAGGTATAGTGGGACTCATTCACCATTCATGGAAAATGAGTCCACTTTAACTTTTTTGAAAACTCAAAAGTGGAATTGAAAACTCTCAGTCTGCTCTTTCTGTTCCTCCAAGTGTCCAGATCTGAAACCCTAATTTTTGGCACTATAAGTGGCTTTTTTGAATATTTTGAAATTTCCAATAGGGAGATGACTTCAATAAGTTTGTAACTTATTCTCCAATGATCTCCAAGCCTTCAAAACACCTATATTTGCAACCACACAAAGAAAGAGAGAAAATATTGATTGTTAGGGAATGGGGGTTTTCCTTGGTCAAACCCTGTTTAGGTAATTAAACCAAAATTATTAAACAAGATAATGAAGAATGAATATGAAGTAATGCAATCAAAAACTTTCCATGATGATGGATCTTGAATTGCTGAAATAAGGGATGAAGAATCTTCCCTTGAATGTCTAAAAAATGATCTCAAATGTTATCTTGATGATTTTGTGAAGACTTGAAATACCTAACACTAGCTTGCTTGACTTGAATGCATGATGAATGAATGAAATAATGATTAGAAGTTTGTTAATATAGGAAATCCATTCAAATTCCCATTAATTTAATCCCCAAGGTTGACATTGAAGAAAATTAAAATTAAAACCTAATTTTTCCCACTCAAACCCCTAAAATAGCTCAAATGGGACTCATTTGCCATTCTGGGTGAATGGGTCCCACAGGGGCTCTTTTACTAGCTGAGATGTTGGGGGATGAAGAAATTAAGCTTTTATGTTGATTTAGTTGGGTTTTTTTTATCAAAATATGCCTTGGGATGTACACTATCGGGGCATAGGGGCCTATTAATGATGATATAAACTTGGGTGACTAGCGCTAAGGACACAAATTTCAATGTGAAAGTGTGATTAAATACACTCTACAACATTAAAATGAGGTCCCCATAGCCTAGAAAGACATAAGATATAATGTAAATTTGTAAAACACATTACACCACTAGATTAAAATTAGGTTGAATTTACAATCATTCTACGTTAATGTGAAAATGTAATTAAATACATTTTATAACATTCACGTAAAGGAAAGATAGGCCCATTAGACTTAAATGCTTAATAGAAATCTAGAAAAGTGTGAAATTCATTTACAATGTACTTTGCAACACCTTTACAAGACATGTATTTTTTTTAGTTTACAAGGTCTCAATACCTAATGTGAATGTGTTATTCACATTACAACATTAAATCAAGGAAAAACTAATCCAAAATCCACAAGAAGGACCCAAAAGAGTGTGAAAATGTCCAAAGATCATTTTTTCTATGCTATATTTAGCCCCCACTTTAGTGAGAGGATGAACTTGCTTCAAACTTAGAGTAAAGTAGAATTCAAGAGGGATACAATCGTACCAATGTTAATGAAAAAGGATGACAAAGATTGAGGAAGCGGTCAAGCCCCCAGGATTTAAAATCCTAAGCCAAACCAACATAAGCGCAACAAGAAAAAGTGAAATAAGAGATGGGATCAAGCTTCGATCATTTGTCCAACATGATGTGGATCATATCTAGGTTGCTTGTCCAAAAAATGCATGCTCACTCTAAGGTGACAAAACGCATGGTTGTTCAGAGGGTGAGAAGTCCTCAAAGGTGAGAAACATACAATCATGGATGGTATGCACTCACACACACGTAAGTGGATATGGGGAAATTTAAGCATCGGATAGGGCTTTCCCCTCAACCATACCAAAGTTATACCTCCTGATAACTTTGATAAGGCGCACAATGAAAATTCTTTTGAATGTCATCTAAAAATTTTGTTAAAGGGGATTTTTCTTTGTTCATGTAAGGCCTTATTCTTACAGAGCATTGTGCCTAATGTCTCCAAGAGAGGAAAAGTCAAAGTGTAGAATCATTTCCCATGGGATGCCTCATTTGCATCATGCCATTTCAATAGATCTTACACTTTTGTACGACATCAAACCCAATGAAACCACCAAGAAGAGGACACATCACAAGAAAAAAGAAAAAATCATGCCATGCAATTTTTTCCAAATAATGTCATCATTGTATGCCCCTACTTTAAAGTAGTTGCAGCTACATCATCACTATGAGAAATTTCTTTAAAGTAGCTAATGATAAATGAAAGAAGACATGAGAGCCAACTTGGAAAGCCCAATGCCAAGTCATATGTTTCCAAATTGAGCTACATTTTGCATTAGTATGACACATGCAAGTCAACTTAAGGCATGTTGTCCACATTCCAAGCTTTCTCATATATGTTCACGAAAGGTTAACAACTAGCCAAAAGAGACAATGACAAGTGTATGTGTATGATCATCATGGAAATAGCAAGCCCTTAAGTGGCGAAAAATTTAAAAAAATCATAGGCAACTTGACTTAAAAATTTAAAAAAGTTATCTATATAATTTCATTAATATGTAAGAATAGAATCTGTAGCAAATTTAATGTAGTTTCTAAACTACTAAGTTTATTTAAAAAATATAAAAATCTATTTGGTGAAAATTTGAAATTTCAATGTAGTAGTACTTAAATTTTAGGGAAAAAATAAGGTGTCTATCTGACCACCCTAACCACAATAAAATGATAATATTTTTATATAATATTTTATATATAAGTAGATTACTCATGTCCCAATGTGATGCATATTTTTTTATATTTTTTTCCAAGTAAATAATTAATTATGAATTTTTTATTACAACTTTTAAAAAATATAATAACTTGTATGTCTAACCACCCTAACTTGGTCAAAATTTCATGAAATTCATTTTTTTTTTTTAATCCTATAGTATGCAAACCATAGAATGTGACACGTGTTTTGGATTCAAAAAATGTGATACCATTTGAAAGCTATAGATGTTTTTCAATCAGCCTATCAATCAGGACTTTAGTCATAATTTAAATAGAAAATGAATAATAATTATTTATTAAATTCAAAGTAAAGCATAATTTATATTGATGGAAAGCTGAGAATATCCTTTAGAAACCCTTTTCATTTCATCAATTTTGGGTAAAAAAAAGTCATTAGCCACATGGACCATTATATCACTTACATATTGCAAGTTTTTGGCCGATCATGACCCTGCACATACCCACAAGTGACATACAAGGACAAGGCTACTTAACCCATTTTCCCCACTTAGTTTAGGAGAAAGGTGAACCTCGAATGGGTGATGATATGATGCTCCTTTCAATAGTTAGTATGCTATGATCCTACAACTATTACATGGCAAGGAGCAACAACTAATGTTATTTATTTTGATAAGTAAACAAAGTTTCTGCTTGATACATATTTAATGAGATGTCTATCAGTTTAGGATGTACCAAGGTTAAAGTTGTCTTGGGATGATATCTTGCAATAGGGTTGACATTGGATGAAGGATTTTGTTTTGAGGGACAATATCCAAGATCATTAGTCATTTCTTGCATTTTAGACATTATAGCATCACATCCTTTCTCAAGTTGCTTCAGAAGTTCAAAACATCTTTGAATTTTTTTTGTTACTTTTATTGGATGTCGTGGTTGTTCAATTGCCTCAAATTTTTTCTTGTATGTTGTCTTTTCCTTTAAGGGGGTTGAAGTGAATGTTTTTGAAATTGCCTCTTTTTCTCTTCCCTTTTTAGATTCTTTTTTTATGATCATGTACTCCCACATGGATGTAGAAATGAAATCAAATATTTTCAAAGCATCTTCCAATATCTTTGTGGATTCTTCAATTTGTTATGATCATTGCTCCTTTGAGAGGCATCAAGAGAAGGATAACTAGGAGTTTCATGGTTACCAATGATTAGAATTTTTTGTTCAAATATTTCTTCCCAAATGGTAGGGGCATCAGGAAAGGGATGAATACGATTCTCATGAGTCTCAATAATGATATCTCCTAACACTAAACTATCTTCTTCATGTATAGAGAAGATATTAGGAGAAGGAAGGGTTTGATTTTCAAGATTATATACATTTACATTCCCAAATCCTATAATTAATACTTGAGTAGGAGCAGTAGGATTGTCATAGCTCTCAAATATCAACATATCCTCCACACAAATTTGTTTGTCATGATCATTCATGATTGTATCCTTATTTAGTAAAGTATTTTCACAAGTAGTGAAGGTGTTGGGAGATGAACGAAGACTAGGTAAAGTAGTGTTAGTGATTTTAGCTTCATGTGTCATAATGTCTTTGTAAGGGGGAGGAGGAGAAAGACAAGAAAGCTTTCATGATGGTCAATAATTGTATCTTCTTACACTAAGATACCTTTGTCACCAATGGGAGAGATAGATGAGAAGAACAATTATGGCTATCATGATTATCAATGCTTGAATCCTTTTGTGTCAAATATTTATTGGAGGATCCTAGTGAGAGGAAGTCCTTAAGGGCTTCATCTAACGTGTTTAAGTCATCACTACTATTTAGGGCTTGGATGATATGGCTTTTCTAAATTGAATCATTTTTTGAATTGTTTCTTTTGATGTTTTTTAGTTTTTTATTTTTATTTTCTAATGAATCTAATCTAAATGAACTAGGAACTCATGCTGAAAATGAAAATTCCAAAAATCTAATGCTATCCATAATTTCCATGAACATAAAAAATGCTTAATTCTAATGATTTAAATGTAATAGAAGCTATGCAAACTTAAAATTCAATATAAAGACATAGGATAACATGCAACTTTTCATATTTCACACAAGGTAATGTATTCTTTATATTATGCAATGATCTAAAAAATGAAATGTTTTGAGTGCAAAATTGAAATTATAAAATGCATGAAATGAGCCAAATTAAGCTAGATTTAGTGAAATGTATGTAACATGAACTTAACCAACTGATACAGATAGTTAATGACAACAAACATAAGTGTAGAAACAAGGTTTAAAGTGTTGTGAAAGGAAGTTTTAGGGATCGAGGGACTGATTCGCCCAAGGTGGAAAATGAGTCCTAAGGGGGAGTTTTTCAAAAATTTCAAAAATTTTCAAATTTTTTTAAGCTTTTTATTTTGTATTATGTGTAACCCAAGTGAAAATGAAGTTTTTAGATGGTTTTCAATTATTTGATATGCAAAAATGCAACCTATATGCACTTTCACTAATGCAAAATTTTGAAACCCTAGAATGTCAATTAACTAATGCAAACCCTAATGCAAAGCTAACGAAAGCTAAATATAGGATGATGATGGACTCCAATTTAGAAAAAAAGGTATTCTAAATGTAGGTTCACCAAACTGAACCAAAGTTTTTTTTATGGGCCTCTTTTGCACTTCTAGGGTTTTGAACCTAAAAGGAGAGGTACAAAAATATTAATGGCTCACTCAAGAACAAACCCTTGAGATTCCAATGAAAAAATGATTAAAATATATCAAAGTGGAATGTCCTAAAAGCTGAAAAATGACAAGAGATATTCAATACCAATGCAAAACTTGGAAAATGCAAGATGTTTGAAAACATAGTGTGAAATGCAAAAAGACCTAAATGACCTATAAAATGCTTTGAAAATAAAATCAAAATAGAACAGGAAAATATAACAATAAATGAATTGCACCTAGAAATGTGTTGAAGGTTGAAAACAACTCTGAAATTCTAGAATTACTACTTTTTAGACCTAGCGGGACTCATTCGCCATTATGGACGAATTAGTCCTAGTTCTAGAAAATTGTACTGGAGCCTGTCTTAGCCAAATGGGTATCCAAATCCATAAAATTCTCTGAAAAACAAGTACATTGGGACTCATTCAACACTAATGGTGAATGAATCCACTTTGATTTTTTTGAAAACTCAAAAGTGGAATCAGAAGCTCTCGATCCGCTCTTTTTGTTCCTCTAGGTGTTTAGATCAGAAACCCTAATTATTGGCATTGTAAGTGGATTTTTGTGAATATTTTTACCTTTCTAATAGGGAGATGACTTCAATGATTTTGTAACTTATTCTTCAATGATCTCCAAGCCTTCAAAGCACCTAGATCTGCAACCACATAAAGAAAGAGAGAGAAAATGTTGATTGTTAGGGAATGAGGGTTTGCCTTGGTCTAACCCCGTTTGGGTAATTAAACCAAAATCATGAAACAAGATAATTAAGAATGAATAAGAAGTAATTCAATTAGAAATTGGGCTTGATGACTGATCTTGAATTTTTGCAATAATGGATGAAGAATCTTCCCTTGAATGTATAAAAAATGATCTTGAATGATATCTTGATGATCTTGTGAAAACTTGAAATACCTAATCCTAGCTTGCTTGACTTGAATGCATGATGAGTGAATGAAATAATGATTATAAGTTATTTTATATAGGTAGTCCACTCAAATTCCCACTAATTTGATCCCAAAGGCTGACATTGAAGAAAATTAAACTTAAAACATAATTTTTCTTGCCCAAACCCCAAAAATAGCTCAAATGGAACTCATTCACCATCCTAGGTGAATGAGTCCCACTTGGATGGGACTCATTCACCCAAAGTGGCAAATGGATCCAACAGGGGCTCTTTTGCCAGCTGAGATATCAGGTGATGAAGAAATTAAGCCTTTATGTTAATTTAGTTAGGTTTTTTATCAATATATGCCTCGAGATGCACAATATGGGGTCGTAGGGGCCTATTAATGATGATATAAAGGGTGATTAGGGATAAGCACACAAATTTTACTGTGAAATTGTGATTAAATACACTTTACAACATTAAAATGAGGTTTCTATAGCTTAGAAAGGGACAAGATCTAATGTAAATGTGTAAAACACATTACATCACTAGATTAAAATTAGGTTTAATTTACAAGGATTCTAGATTAATGTGAAAATACAATTAAATACATTTTATAACATTGAATTAAAGGAAATGTAGGTCCATTAGACTCAAATTCTTAATAAAAGTCTAGAAAAGTGTGAAAGTCATTTACAACACTTTACAATACATTTACAAGAAATGTATTTTGTTTAGTTTACAAGGGCCCAAGACCTAATGTGAATGTGTTATTCACATTACAACATTAAATCCAGAAAAAAACTAAGCCAAAATCCACAAGAAGGACCCAAATGAGTGTGAAAATGTCTAAAGATCCATTTTTTATGCTACATTTATCCCCCACTTTAGTAAGAGGATGAACTTGCTTCAAACTCACACTAAAGTAGACATTCAAGAGCGGTCCAATCATACCAATGCTGATGAAAAAGGATGAAAAAGATTAAGAAAGCATTCAAGCCCCTAGGATCCAAGATTCTAAGTCAAACCAACATAAGTGCAAAAGGACACATAAAAGGTGAATGATGTTGCAATAGAAAAAGAAACACAATCATACAATGACAATGACTAAAAGAAAAAGTGAACTAAGATATTAGATCAATCTTCGATCATTTTTCCAACATGATGTGGATCAGATCTTGGCTTGTATAAAAAATGCATACTGACTGATGAGCCTTAAATATGCTCATAGTTTGAAACTTTTGATACTCTTACTTTTGTTATTAATAGTTGTTTAAACCTATTGATTAAAGACTTTTCGGGTAGTATCCTGTAGCAACGAATTCCATATTCCTTCAACTTGACAACTTTATTAATTACCTTTTTGACCTTCCGCATGGCTGATGTATGCTTATGATTTTGGATAATGGAATAGGATTAACGTGTGATTAATGAATGGATGATGTGTCACTTGTGTGTATGCTTTCCTTCACCTATGTCACTTATTGCAAATTGTTGGAGGGAGCAGGAGCTGATCAAGCGCAAGAATCTCAACTCTGTTGAAGAAGTTGTTCCAGTAATAACTCTTTGACTGAATCTTTGGGAAGATGCTTTAATGGTCCTTTGATTTAGGGAGTGTGTAATGCTATATTTTCTCTGGGTTGCATCGAGCAGATAGACTTTCATTTATGAATATCTGTTCCACGGATTCAAAATGTATTTATGATCATGACTCCCTCTGTTAGTTAGTTAGTTGCCTTTTTCATTTAAATAATCGTTCCTCCTGCGTGAGTGAAGGATGATGAAATAGTATGTGTTAAAATTAAGTTGAATAAGAAATAGAGTTATGTGTTAAGTTTTATTTTCAAACAGAGTAATCGATGTATCCTGGTTCTGAATATGAATAAAATCCGATGAAGCTTTGAGTCAACTTCTTGTGTAATCTAGTTGATGCTTGCTAAGGGGGCCCACTTAGTAAGTATTATTTAGCAAGTTGTTGTAGTTAACTATTCATTTCATGTTGATTACTAGTTAGAATCGATTTATGTAGATTACCATGCAAACTTAGCTTTGTATTGTTCCTGCAGCATTGGGAATCCATCCCTGTGTCTATTCCTGCAACATAAGGCCAGTTCATAGTTTGTCCTTTAATAATAGGTTTTATGATTTTTGTTTTAGCCGAAGTTGTGTGTGAGTTAAAAATCTTTACATTGCATTACTTTTAAGCATTTGTTTTCTATAGATGGTGACTAGAAACTAGTTCTTAGTGCACATACTGTGCTACTCCATTTCAAGTATATGTTCCCTGGTTTGATAAAGTAAATGAACGACCATGAGAAGATGTTAGTCGCCTGTTGGAATGTCCAATTCTCAGGTTTAGTTATGTTGTGACTTTTATATCCTTTTGTGGGGGTGACCATTTTTGGCGCCGTTGCTGGGGATGGTGTCAATCTAAGAACCTGCTATAGTCATTGTTAGCAGTAGTTTAGTTAGTTGTTTCAGTATTTTCAAGTTCTTTTCAAATACCATTTATTCTATTGCATGCATAGAAGAAGAAGAGATGCACTGGAAAGGTTCCTCCCTGAAAACCTGTTTGTTGAATTACCATTTAACCCAGCTAACGCAGAACCTGAGGAAAATCCATTTGCTCTGATATTCCAGTAAGAAAATATGGCAAATAATCCACCTAATCCACCTCCTGCTTTTGAGTTTCCCATTGTTCCCCAGCGAGATATTGACAACCTTAAAAATATTCCTTCCTCATTAATTCCCAAGTTCTACGGCCTAGTTACGGAGGACCCAGAAACTTTCCTGTTTGAGTTTGACATCCTCTGTCGCAGTTATGACTACACTTCAGATGCTCACAAGCTGAAGTTGTTTCCTTCCACCCTGAAGGAAGAGGCTCTTAGATGGTTCATGAGTTTGGGGAGAGGTGTTGTTGATAGTTGGGCAGCCATGCAAACAAAGTTTCTTGACAAATATAAGGAATATTGTAAGAGTGGCAGTAAGGGAGATGATATATTCAGAATTCAGTAGAAGGAGGATAAAAGTTTGGAGGATTATATCTCAAGATTCTTGTTTTCCCTAAAAAAGAATTCAAACCATACTCTCAACAAAGAATCTCAGAAACTACTTTTTCTAAGGGGAATCAGTGATACCTGTATAGATGCCCTGGACCTAATAGGAGGAGGTGATATAACCCAACTGCCTTGGGATGATATCAAGAAAATATGTCGCAATTACTCTCGAGCAAATGTGAAGAAGGGTAGAGGTCATCAAGCTACAGTGGGTAAGTCTTCTTCCAATGGAGTTTCCCGGATGGAGATAACAAATTTGCTGTCTGATTTCAAGCAGGATATAATTAACAATATGGCTACACAACTAGACACTATGCAAGCTCAGAAGAAACATGATGAAGCTGAAGCAATCTTGGCCGAGTTCTGTCCACATTGCAGATAGAAGAAACATGACTGCAGATGCAAGATGGTGGCTAATCTAGAAGCTAAGCAATTACCTACTGACTTTAAGCCAGTAGAAGGTGATGATGATCAAGTGTTCTTTGTTGCACAAAGGAGACCATGGGCTCAAAGACAAGGTATGCCTCAAGACCCTTTGACTTTTGGTAATCCTTATTCTAGCTATAATAACCAATGGAAACCTACATATGGACCACCACCACCTTGGAATACATCTCAAACAAATTGGCCTAACTATCAAACCCCTCAATGACAATCTCCTCAAGAAGGTTGGCAGCAGCCACAAGGACAATAGACCCCACCCCGAGGTAATTGGCAGCAAAATCCTTAATGGAGAGGTTCTCTGCAATGGCAAAACCAATCCCCTAGGTTCCTGCAGCTTCCACAACCACAACCTCAGGCCCTAATGCCAACTCCTACAACAACTGCCACAAATACTGGCCCTCCAAAACAAATTCCTATGCCTACTTAGCCGTTGCCGAATCCCAATAATAAGCAACTGCAGCAGCCTCAGCAGCCCATGTATTTTGCTGAAGCTAACCAATATCCAACTTATGCCTTAAACATTCATGATATCCATTTGAGGTCCCGAACCACTCTTCCTACTCCACAACCGCCTCTAATTACTGAGATGTCAGATTCTCCCATTGAAGAACCTATTGCACCTGCTATTCCTACTGAGCATATGCTTATAACTGATATGGTTTCTAAAGAGCCTGTTTTGCAAAGTCAAGACAAACCACCTTTTCCTTAGAGGTTACAAAGTACCGCATCTAAATCTATGGAAGAACCCACTTTTGACATTCTGGATCAGCTAAAGAATGTGCAAATTCAAATTCCTTTATTTCAGGCCATTAAAGATGTTCCAATTTATGGAAAAGCTATTAAGAAGGCATGTTTGAAGAAACCTGGTTGGAGGAAAAAAGATCCCCAAACAATTCATGTCTTGGGGAAATTGGCTGATATAATGTTGGGAAATGTAGTCATTCCAAAGTACATTGACCCTGGCAGTCCTGTAGTGCAAATACATATAAATGGCCAAATTGTAAAAAATGTTTTGATTGACCTTGGTGCTGCCATCAATGTCATGACTAAGCATACTATGGACTACTTGAACATTTTAAATATTCGGCCTACACCTACAGTCCTGTAGCTTGCTGATAGCTCCACTATCACACCTGATGGAATGGTAGAAGATGTAATTGTCACTCTTGAATCTTGGGAGTATCTAGCTGATTTTACAATATTATCTATTAAGAAAAATTTAGGAGGATACCTTGTTATCTTAGGTCGACCATGGTTAGCAATCGCTGATGCTTTTATAGGATGTCATTCTAGAGATATGACTATTTCTGATGGACAGTCCACAAAAAAATTGGGTTTGTATCTGCCTGCTAAACCTTAACCAGATTTGTCCCAACCTATTTGGCCAGATGTGGGGGAAGAAACTGAAGAAGCCAATTCATTGGTTCAATTAATGATGCTTCAAACTGATCCATTCTCACAACTTTAGAATGAGGATGCCTTGTTTTTTCAAATTCTGTAGTCTAACTTTGATACGGGTAGTTCATCTGATCCAAATAGCAGTCATCTACAAAGTTTCCTGCAACAACTAAATTCTGAGAGTTCGCTGCCTAAATTTCCTGCAAATTTTCATAACTTGCTTCCATAAGACGTACAAACATCACCTGTAGATTCTATGAGTGATCTCGCTAAATAGATAGAATTGTCTCCAAGTCACTGTTTGAATACCAATAGCAAGTTGTCACAATTTCAACAAGTTGTCCTATTCAAAATGCTACAAGATCAACAAAAAACTTTTGCATGGGAATATGGGGACATGCAAGGAATAGATCCTCAAATTTATACTCATAGGATCTATATCAAAGAAGACTGTTTACCAGTTAGGCAACCTCAAAGAAGAATAAATCTAGTGCTCAGAGAAATAGTTAAGAATGAGCTTCAAAAGTTGCTTGATGCTGGTTTTATCTATCCAATTTCTGACAGTCAGTGGGTCTCTCCGTTAGTTATTGTCCCTAAGAAAGGTGGAAAATGGAGAGTGTGTGTAGATTACAGAGAGTTGAACACTGCCACTAAAAAAGATCACTTTCCACTACCCTTTGTAGACCAAGTGCTAGACTCATTGTCTGGTAAAAGATATCTTTCCTTCTTGGATGGCTACAGTGGGTACAATCAGATAAAAATTTCCCCTGAAGATCAAGATAAGACCACTTTTACCTATCCATGGGGGACATTTGCTTACTCAGTCTTGTCTTTTGGTCTATGCAATGCGCCATCAATATTTCAGAGAGCAGTAATTAGTATTTTTACTGATATATTTCATAACTGTATGGAAATTTATATGGATGGCTTCACTACCTATGGGGTTACATTTGAAGAAGCACTGGTGAATTTAGAAAAAGTATTGAAAAGGTGCAGAGAGCAAAATTTGTTTCTGAACAGTGAAAAGTGCTTTATGATGATGCAAGAAGGTATTGTTCTAGGCCATCATCTCTCCAAGGATGGAATTCAGGTTGACCCTGCTAAAATTGAAGTTATTCTGAATTTACAAACTCCTACAAAACAAAAGGATGTCAGAAGCTTCCTTGGCCATGCAAGGTATTACAGAAGGTTTATAAAATATTTCAGCAAAATTGCCAGTCCACTATATGCCTTATTAACTAAGGATTCTTAATTCAATTAGATAGAGGCCTATGAAAAATCTTTCCTGTAGCTAAAAAACTTGCTTACTAAAGCCCCTATTCTTCAAGGTCCAAAATGGACTCTGCCTTTTCACATACATGCAGATGCTTCTGATTTTGGCATAGGAGCAGTCTTAAGTCAAAAAGAAAATTCAATTGAGCATGCTATTTATTTTATTAGCAAAAACCTTCAAGGTCCTGAGCTAAACTACACTGTCACAGAAAAGGAGTTGCTAGCAGTAGTGTATGCTTTGAATAAATTTAGGCATTATGTCACAGGTTATCAGATATTTGTCCACACCGACCATGCAGCAATTAGGTATCTGATTTTTTTATCACGGCTTCAAATAACTGCACCTGCTGAACACGAAGTCATTAATGATAGGTTCCCTAATGAACACCTATTTTCCATTGTTGCACATACTCCATGGTATGCAGACATTGCCAATTATCTAGTAGCAATCAGAATACTAGCTCACTTTTCCCCAAAAGAAAAGAAACTGTTAATTGAGAAAATTTTTAATTTTTCATGGATTGCAAATTGTCTGTTTTACACTGGACCTGATCAAGTTATGCGAAAATGTGTAAGAGAAGATGAGACTTATGATATCTTACATGCTTTCCATGATAAACCATGTGGGGGACATTTTGCAGCCAAGAGAACATCAATGAAGGTTCTTACAACAGGATATTATTGGCCAACATTACACAAGGATATTGTAGCTTATACAAGGAAATGTGATAGATGCCAACGTATGGGAAGACCAACCAGGTCAGATGAAATGCCACTATATCCACAGGTAATTGTCACCTCCTTTGATAAATGGGGAATGTATTTTGTTGGACCAATTGATCCACCATCAAATGGTAAGTCATACATTCTAGTTTGCATGGATTATGTAACAAAGTGGGTTGAAGTAAAGGCAATGACTCATGCTCGTGATAAGAAGGTTGCTAAATTTTTGTATGAAAAAATTTTCACTAGATTTGGAGTTCCCAGAGAGCTTGTAATTGATCAAGGAGCTCAGTTCACATCCAATTTGATCACTGCACTATTGAATGACTATAAAATCAAACATAGGAAGTCTAGCCCCTATCACCCTCAAGCCAATGGTCAGGCGGAGGTTACAAATAGGGAAATTGAGGCAATCCTAACAAAGACAGTGCAACTCCATAGGAAAGATTGGAGCAGTAGACTTCCTGAAGTAGTCTGGGCCTACAGAACTGCATGGAAGACAACAACTGGGTTTACACCTTTTGAACTGCTTTATGGGAAAACAACTATGTTACCTATTGAATTTGAACATAAAACTTTGAGGGAAACTCTCGAACTCAATATAGAAATTTCTGAACCACAGAAGGAATGTCTCCTACAGCTGAATGCCTTGGATGAAATGAGAAAAGATGCCCTACAACATACATAAGCGATCCAACAACAAAGGAAGAAATGACATGATCAACACATCAAAACCAAGCAATTCTTTGCTGGTGATTGGGCTCTGCTATATGATTCCAAATATCAAGAAAATCAAGGTAAGCTCACAACACGCTGGCTCAGTCCCTATGAAGTTGAGAATGTGTTTGACAACGGATCAGTATAGCTGGCCACAATTGATCCAATCTGTTTCAAATTGCTAGTTAATAGACACCGACTGCGGTTATATCATAAGCCGACATCAAAGGCAGAGTTCCTGAAAAAGTTTGTTTCTACTGATCTTCCTACAGTAGAAGGCTTAGGCCTTTTTTTTGTAGCTTCTCTTTAAGTATCGTGTTGACCGCCCATAATAAGTTTTCTTTTTTAAAGAAAACCACTTTTCTCCGTTTCTTTTCATCTATCACATCATTCATTCCTTTATCTGCCACATCATCCATATTGCCACTCCGCATCATTCATGCATTCAATCTCCCAGCTATCATTTCATGATCTGTTGTTGTCCTTTACGACATTCCCGAGAACTAAATTCAAGGTACACGAAATCTTTTCATTATCGCATAATTTATTCTTTTTGTCTATTCATTAATTGTAATGTATACATCAGCCATAATTGCATGCTTTAATTTTATCACCCTGCACATGTGAGGACACATGTCAAATGCTAAGTAGGGGGCAGGGGTATTCTAATTTGAAATTTTCCTGTGCCAAATTTATGTTTTCCAAAATAGTTATGTTCTTGTACTTTATAAAAGTACGATTGCGAAGCCATATCCTAAGAACAAGTTAACTACTTAGTTTAAGTAGTTATTAAAATTATTTTTTGCAAAAGTCTAGTTGTCATTCTTGGTAAGGAAAATAAAGGGCAGTAAGGAAGAAGAGTCTTTTTCAAGCTTTCAACTTCAGTCTGAGTTTTTTGTTTTAAGGATTTTTGATCATGGGTGGCCAACTGGTGAGGCATGAGCCTGCGGCTCATGACGCGTTGATACATGATCCTCTTTTAATGCAAGAATTTGTTAATTGTGGATGGTTAAATTATTTCTTGAGAATGGATTCTTTTGATGAAGAGGCTGCAGATGAATTCTTAAGAACATTTTCAGAAAATGAGGCTACGGTATGGGGCTTGGTTGTGGCTGTGATAGAGGAAAGAATTGCTGAAGTTACTGGATTACTGGCAGTTGGTGAAAATTTTCCTGTTGGAAGGGATGTTGTTTCTGCTAGGGTAGAGTTTACCCTACCAGCTGATGGGCCTTTGGAAATCTCAAAGCAAGGGTGCAAAAGAATGTCCCTACCTTATCCATACTCTGAATACGCCATCTTTGTTATCAGGTATTTAACTTGTGAAGGGCATTTCTCTTACCTAAATTCATATCATTTCAAATTGTTAAGTCATATGAGACATGGACTGGTACTGAATGTTTCAAACTTTTTGTTAAACCTTTTGCAAAGTAGTGCACATGAAACCCAAAAGGGTAAAGAAAACTCTATCACTCATCATGCCCTAATAAAACTTTTGACTGAGCGATCTTCAAGGGATGTTTCACCTCTTTCCTGGAATGAGTTTGTTGCCTGAAAAGGTCTTCAACCGCCTGAACCCCCTAGGGTACTACCTGTGCAGCCTAGAAGAAAGAAAATGAGAATTGAGTCCACAAGTACTGAAATAGAGAAAGAATCCACTGCTCCTACTGCGCCCAGTCCTGCAGCTTCCATAGTGACGTCCTCTACCGATGTGCAAACAAGGTCTGCCACTAGGAGAGAAAAAGGAATGACAATTGTAGGTGAGTCATCTGGGGTAGGGAAAACTCCTGAGTCGGACCCACATACTCGAAGACAAAAACTTTTTGCCTCATCCTCTCCTATGAAGTCTTCCCCTGTTTTTGTCTCTCCTGCAGCAACACCCGTTAATACTCCAATTTCAATTTCTTCTTCCCCTGCCAAGTCTGGATCTTCAAGACCAGCTAGGAAGAGGACTGCTAAGGAAGCATCCTTTGTTGCTGCTCCTTCTGCAAAACTACCAAGAAGGAGTTCATTTAGAAAATAGTCTAAGCTTGCTACAACCTCTGTTCAAACAGAAACTGTCATAATATTGGAGGAATCTGCTGAATCAGGTCATGATAACTCCCTGGATATGTCTGCAAATGTTACACAAAGCTCCTCTGCTATTCCTGAGGTAGCACAACCCAGTAATGTTGATAAGGGGAAAATACTGAGTCTGGACGACTTGGCTTGTGCAACTGAGAAAATTTCTGAGGAAGAACAATCTTCTCCCGTGCAGCAACATGGCTTTGTCCTGCAGCAAGAGGATTTTGTCCTACAACAAGAAGAAGGTGTGCTTGAATTGCCTGAAATACCTTATGATAATCCATTTCCCACTAAAGTTTGCATAGATTTAGTTGTGTATAAAAGGACTCTACTGATTGCATACTTAGAATTTCTGAGAATTAAGAGGACGCCTATGTCATTCCACACTTTATGTTTTCGCCATCTCGCCAAAACTGAAGTCCAGCAAAGTTTATGGGATGAGGAAAAGAAAAAGCTGCAAAGGGAAATTGAAAGACAAAAGCAAGAAATTCAAGATATGCAGAAGAAAATGGATAAAATGATGAAAATAACTGGACAGATAATGGAGTGTAGGCCACCACCCAAAGTATATGCAATGTGCCTCAAGGAACAGTTTCTTTGGTTCAAATTAATGAGGATCTCTAGAAATTTGGATCTCGATATTGAAATAGCCAAGGAATTATATGATGCCTATGAAGTGGCCCATAATTGGTTGAAAAACTCCATGTGTGAACTTTATTTACATGGTTATTTAATTCATGTAGAAACTAAATGGAACCCACTCCTTTATATAGGTGATATCCATCTAAGAGCACTTATGTCTTGGGCTACAAATGAGGTCAATTATGGGAGGCAATTGGAAACATATGAAGAAGCAGAAAGAGATGAAACTATTCTTCTCAGAGCTGAGAGTTCAGATCCACACACAGTTTTAAGAACCTGGTTTAAAGTTACTTATGGATGCAATCACATTGAGGAAAGAGAGAAAATTTTTGACATCAGAAAACAGGTATACAGTGAGTTCAAAGAGCAGAAATATACATTTTGGAAACTCGCCTCTTCCAGGATTGAGACAAGGTGGGAGAGATTAAAAGTTGGTCTAAGAAAGACAGAGCCTCATAGCCCTTTGAACTTCACAGCAACACTAAGGAGAACAGAAAGGTACATGCAATTGGGTTTGCAAAGTAAATTTGAATTATGGATGCCACTGACCTTCCAACCTCTAGTTTTAATGTGGCCGCTCTATCCTTACCAAGCCAAGGAAATCAATGAAGAAATAGAAAACCACAGATTTGAAAGATGGGAGTTTACCAGAGGTTTTTACTTCAAGTTTGGAACTTCGCTGCAGGGTCATGTTGCTCCAACAAATTTTAGGGAAATAACAGGGAAAGTCAATGCTGGAGGACTAGCATCATGATAAGTAGGGGGCAGAATAATGAGCCTTAAATATGCTCATAGTTTGAAACTTTTGATACTCTTACTTTTGTTATTTATAGTTGTTTAACCCTATTGATTAAAGACTTTTCGAGTAGTAGCCTGTAGCAACGAATTCCATATTCCTGCAGTTTGACAACTTTATTAATTACCTTTTTGACCTTCCGCATGGCTGATGTATGCTTATGATTTTGGATAATGGAATAGGATTAACGTGTGATTAATGAATGGATGACGTGTCACTTGTGTGTATGCTTTCCTTCGCCTCTGTCACTTATTGCAGGTTGTTAGAGGGAGCAGGAGCTGATCAAGCGCAAGAATCTTGACTCTGTTGAAGAAGTTGTTCTAGTAATAACTCTTTGACCGAATCTTTGGGAAGATGCTTTAAAGGTCCTTTGATTTAGGGAGTGTGTAATGCTATATTTTCTCTAGGTCGCATTGAGCAGATAGACTTTCATTTATGAATATTTGTTCCGTGGATTTAGAATGTATTTATGATCATGACTCCCTCTATTAGTTAGTTAGTTGCCTTTTTCATTTAAATAACCGTTCCTCCTACGTGAGTGAAGGATGATGAAATAGTATGTGTTAAAATTAAGTTGAATAAGCAATAGAGTTCTATGTTAAGTTTTATTTTCAAACAGAGTAATCGATGTATCCTGGTTCTGAATATGAATAAAATTCGATGAAGCTTTGAGTCAACTTCTTGTGTAATCTAGTTGATGCTTGCTAAGGGGGCCCACTTAGTAAGTATTATGTAGCAAGTTGTTGTAGTTAATTGTTCATTTCATGTTGATTACTAGTTAGAATCAATTTCTATAGATTACCACGCAAACTCAGCTTTGTATTGTTCCTGCAGCATTGGGAATCCATCCCTGTGTTTGTTCCTGCAGCATAAGGCAAGTTCATAGTTTGTCTTTTAATAATAGTTGTTATGATTTATGTTTTAGCCAAAGTTGTGTGTGAGTTAAAAAGCTTTACGTTGCATTACTTTTAAGCATTTGTTTTCTATAGATGGTGACTAGAAACTAGTTCTTAGTGCACATACCGTGCTGCTCCATTTCAAGTATACGTTTGCTAGTTTGATAAAGTAAATGAACGACCATGAGAAGATGTTAGTCACCTGTTGGAATGTCCAATTCGCAGGTTTAGTTTTGTTGTGACTTTTATATCCTTTTGTGGGCGTGACCACTGACTCTAAGGCAACATAACTCTTCGACTTTTGTCAGGTGAAAAATCATAAAAGGTGAGAAACATACACTCATGGTTGGTATGCAGTAACACACACATAAGTGGGTATGGGGAAATTCATGCCTCAGATCGAGTTTCCCAGTCATCCATATGAAAGTTATACCCCCTAATAACTTTGATAAGGTACACAATGAAAATGCTTTTGTAAATGCTTCTGAATTTCATGCAAGGTTTTCTTCTTAGGGAGCATTGTGCCTAATGTCTCCAAGAGAGCAAAATTCAAAGTGTCAGATCATCACCCATGGGATGCCTCATTTGCATCATTACCTCTTAGTAGATTGTACACTCTTGGATGACATCAAACCCAATGAAACCACCAAGAAGAGGACACATCACAAGAAAAAAGGAAAAAACATTCCACAAAATGTTTTCCAAAGGATGTCATCATTGTATGCCCCTACTTTAAAGCACTTGAACTACACCATCACTATGAGAAATTTCTTTAAAGTAGTTAATGATAAATGAAAGAAGACATGAGAGCCAACTTGGAAATCCCAACACCAAACTTCATATGTTTCTGAATTGAGCTACATCATGAATAAGTATGACACATGCATGTCAACTTAAGGCATGTCATCCACATTCCAAGCTTGCTCTTATATATTCATGAAAGGTTAACGACTAGCCAAAAAAGACAACGACAAGTGGTATATGAGGGCAAGGATACTTAACCTCTTGCCCCCACTTAGTGTGGGACAAAGGTGAGCCTAGAATGGATGATGATATGTTGCACCTTGCAATAGTGAGTATGCTATGATTCTACAACTATTACATAGCAAGGAGCAACAACTAATGCTATTTATTTTGATAATTAAACAAAGTTTCTGCTTGATACATATTGAATGAGATGTCTATTAGTTTAGGATGTACCAAGGTTAAATTTTCCTTGGAAAAATATTTTGCAATAGGGTTGACATTGGATGAAGGCTTTGTTTTTTAGGTAAAATATCTTAGATCATTAGTCATTTCTTATGTTATAGGAGTTATAGTATCACATCCTTACTCAAGTTGATTTAGAAGTTAAAAACGTCTCTGGAAATCTTTTGTCACTTTTATTGGATATGGTGGTTGTTCAATTCCCTCAAAGTTTGTCTTGGATGTTGTCTTTGGTTTTAAGGGGGTTGAAGTGGATGTTTTTGAAATTCCTCTTTTTCTCTTCCCTTTTTATATTCTTTTGTTATGATCATGTATTCCCCCATGTATGTAGAAATGAAATCAAGGTATTTCAAAGCCTCTTCCAATAAATTTGTGGCTTCTTCACTTTGCTTTTGTCTTTCTATATCATTTTTCTTGGTACTAATCATAGCACATGTAACCCTTTTGTTTTGAGGAGTAGAAGGAGACTTATCATGAACTCCTAACATTTGCTTCAAGGATTGATCCATATCAAGTATTTTTGAATGTTGCAAAGTGAGGTTGATTTTAGGTTTGCATGTGATAGTGTTGATGTTTGCTTGCACCATGATAGCTTCCCTATTAGGATAGTTTTTAGGATTACTACAAACTAGATGTTCATGACATTAAATGTTTGGTTCTTCCATATTCAATCCATCACAAGTAAGGGAATGATCCATGGTTGGATTTTCGTGTTTGGAAATGATGGTGTTTCTTTGTTGAATGAAGTTTTCCTCATAATTCTCATTGATGGGATCTTGTAACACCAAAATATCTTCTTCACCAATAGAAGAGATATTAGGAGAGGGGGAAATTTGATTGTTGTTATTGTCGATGATTTCATTCTTGTTTTCTAAGGTCTCATTCTATTATTCCATAGAATCTATCCTAGTAGGAGAGCTTCTAGGAAAGTGACAAACAATAGGTTCATCAAATTTCATGGTTCGATTTGGTAAAGTAGCTTCATTTCTCCTAGGAGGGGAGTCAAGAGAAGGATAACTAGGAGTTTCATGTTACAAAATATTGGAATTTTTTGTTCAAATAGGGATTCCCAAATGGTAGGGGCATTAGGAAAGGGAGGAATAAGATTCTCATGAGTCTCACTAATGATATCTTCTAACACTAAACTATCTAAACTTCATGTCTAGAGAAGATATTAGGAAAAGGAAGGGTTTGGTTGTTATGATTATCTACGTTTACATTCCCAAATCATATAACATCTACTTGAGTAGGAGCGGTAGGATTTTCATAGCTCTCAAATATCAACATATCCTCCACACCATTTTTTTTTTCATGATTGTTCACGATTGTATCCTTATTTAGTAAAGCATTTTGACAAGTAGGGAAGGTGTTCAGAGATGAATGGAAACTAGGAAAAGTAGTGTCCATAATTTCAACTTCATATGTCATAATGTCTTTGTAAGGGGGAGGAGGAGTAATACAAGAAAGAGTCTCATAATTTTCAATGATTGTATCTTCTTTCACTAAGATACCTTTTCCACCAATGGGAGAGATATCGGGAGAAGAACAATTATGATTATCATGATTATCGATGCTTGCATCCTTTTGTGTCAAATATTTAATGGATGATCCTAGTGAGAGGAAGTCATTAAGGGCTTCATCTAACATGTCTAATTAATCACTACTAAAGGGATTTGATGATATTCTTTTTCTAAATTGAATCATTTTTGAATTGTTTCATTTGATGTTTTTTAGTTTTTTATTTTTGTTTTCTAATGAATCTGATCTAAATGAACTAGGAACTAATGTGGAAAATGAAAAATGAAAAAATCTAATGCTATCCATAATTTCCATGAATGTAAACAATGCTTATTTCTAATGATTTAAATGTAATATAAGCTATGCAAACTTAAAATGCAATGTAAAGATATAGGATGACATGAAAATTTTCATATTTCATAGAAGGTAACGTACTGATTATATTATGCAATGATCTAAAAATGAAATGTTTGAAGTGAAAAATTGAAATTAAGAAGTTCATGAAATGGACCAAATTAAGCTAGATTTAGTGAAATGTATGTAACAGGAACTTAACCAACTGATACATATAGTTAATGGAAGAAAAACAAAGTGTAGAAAAAGGGTTTTTAGGGTCATGAAAGGCAGTTTTAGGGGTGGAAAGGGATTGATTCACCCAAGGTGGCGAATGAGTCCCAAGGGGGATTTTTTCAAAATTTTCTATATTTTTCAATTATTATTTATGCTTTTTATGTTGTATTATGTGTAAATAAAGTGAAAATGTAGTTTTCATATGATTTTCAATGATTTGATATGCAAAAAATGCAACCTATATGAACTTTCACTAATGCAAAATTTTGAAACCGTACAATGTCAATTAACTAATGCAAACCCTAATGCAAAGTTAATGCAAGCTAAATCTAGGATGATGATGGACTTCAAATTAGAAAAGAAGGTATTCTAAATGCAGGTTCACCAAAATGAACAAAAGATTTTATGTATAGGCCTCTTTTGCACTTCTAGGGTTTTAAACCTAAAAGGAGAGAAGTATAAAAATCTTAATGGCTCACTCAAGAACAAACCCTTCAGATTACAATGAAAAGGTGATTAAAATCTATCAAAGGGGATTGTCCTAAAAGCTAGAAAATGATAAAAGAGATTCACTATTAATGCAAAACTTGGAAAATGCAAGATGTTTGAAAACACGGTGTGAAATGAAAAAAGACCTAAATGGCCTATAAAATGGTTAGAAAATAAAATAAAAATGAATAGGAAAATATAATAGTAAATAAAGTGCACCTAGAAATGTGTTGAATACTAGAAACAACTCTGAAATTTTGGAATTACTATTTTTTAGACCTGGTGGGACTCATTTGCCATTATGGCGAATCAATCCTAGTTTTGGAAAATTGTACCAGAGCCTATTTTAGCCAAATGGGTATCCACATAAATAGAAATCTATGAAAAATAGGTACAGTGGGACTCATTCACCACTAATGGCTAATGAGTCCACTTTAACTTTTCTGAAACTCAAAAGTGGAATTGAAAGGTCTCGGTTTGCTCCTTCTGTTCCTCCAAGTGTCCAAATCTAAAACACTAATTTTTGGCACTGTAAGTGGATTTTTGTGAATATTTTATAACATTGAATTAAAGGAAAGATAGGTCGATTATACTTAAATGCTTAATAAAAGTCTAGAAAAGTGTGAAAGTCATTTACAACACCTCACAACACCTTTACAAGACATCTATTTCATTTTCTTTACAAGGGCCCAAGACCGAATGTGAAATTTTTATTCACATTAAATCAAGGCAAAACTAAGCCAAAATCCATAAGAAGGACCCAAATGAGTGTGAAAATGTCCAAAGATCCATTTTTCTACGCTATATTTAGCCCCCTCTTTAGTGAGAGGATGAACATGCTTCAAACTCACACTAAAGTAGACATTCAAGAGGGGTCCAATCATCCCAATGCTAATGAAAAAAAGATGACAAAGATCGAGGAAGTCGTCAAGCCTGCAGGATCTAAGATCCTAAGTCAAACCAACATAAGCGCAGAAGGACACACTCACTCTGAGATCAGATCAAGCTTCAATCATTTTTCCAATACAATGTGGATCTGATCTAGGATGTTTGTTTAAAAAATGCACACTCACTCTAAGGTAACAAAACTCTTGGTTGTCCATTGGGTGAGAAGTCCTTAAAGGTGAGAAACATACACTCATGGCTAGTATGCACTCACACACACGTAAGTGGCTATGGGAAAGACATGTATTTTATTTTGTTTACAAGGGTCCAAGACCTAATGTGAATGTGTTATTCACATTACAACATTAAATCAAGGAAAAACTAAGCCAAAATCCACAAGAAGGACCTAAATGAGTGTGAAAATGTCCAAAGATCCATTTTTCAACACTACAATAGTTTTTTTTTTTTTTTAATAAAAAAACATATTTATTTACCAGTTTATCAAGTTTTTACCAACATGCAATGGACTTTTTCTCCATAGACTAGGGTTAACACCATTATTCATTTTCATCTTTATCTATTTTCTTTTAGCCCTTAATACACCTAGGATTTAAAATGTTTTTATAATCTATATCTCTTTGGCTATTCATGGAGGTCAAAAGATCAAAATGAGGATTTAACTAAGGCAAGCCCCTAAACAACCCCAAAAAAAATTCCTCTCCATGTGTGCAAATTAAGTAGGTTCTATCATTCAAACCAAACATTTTGAGAAGTTTTAAAATCATTGGTGAAGGATAAAAATTTATTTTACAAGGATGTCTATGCTACCCATTGACATCTTGGATAAAGAGCTTTCGTGTTTGGTGCTAGTTTCCTTTATGTTTGTTCTTATGTTTTCAATAGAAAATAAGTTTTATTTATCTTAGGAGTTTTAGTAAAAAGACGTTTTTAAAATATTTCCTTTGTAGTTTATAGTGTTAAAATAAATGTAACTTTTTGTTTAGGCACTTCTCTTGTATATGTTATTTTTGTTTTATTAATCCTATACTTGGACATAATCATTTTTTTTCAATGACATAATATAAGAATTTGATTTGTGTAAATTAGTATATTTATTTATTGTATCAAATTCTCACCAATATGATGGGAAAGAATGTACAAGAAAGAATACATAAAAAAAAAAAAAAAATGCACCAAGAAAATTTTGTAGCATCGTAACAATTTGTAGGTATTTTAACCTTGAACTTAGTTTTAAAGGAATAAAAAATTCATGTTTGAATTAAAAAATGTGCTAGCAATAATATGGATGCCTAGTGTGCTTATTGAGTGCTACTTAGACACTTGTCATTCCAATATGTAATTTTTGTACAAGGTATAGTTGCATATAAAAATTATAAATAAGAAAGTGTTCCAAATTACAAAAGAGTACAGAAAAATAAAACAATCCTACACTAGATTTATCACACATCAAACATGATAAAAATAATAGATCAAAATAAATTTTACAAATTTAAAGATTATTAAAAGGATAATGTTGATCACAAGAACTCTTTAAAATATTATGTTGTGTTCAATGTTTTGAAGTTTTGTGTGTTTTGAAATGTTTATTCTCATTATATAATGTCTATTGATTGGAGAATGCCAACTTTTAAATGAGTCATTAAAAACATTAAAATTCAATATAAGTTAAAAAACCCATCCTTAACCAACAAAAACATGACAAACTATTTCCAACATTCTAGATGCACAATTGATCACATTTATTAATTAATTAAAATTCAGAAACATTTATATTCTGAATTTCTTTTAATTAATAAATTAAAATTCAAAAACACTCCCGAAGGGAATTCCAAACGCATTTTAAACGACGTTTAAACTTCCCCTGCATAAACCAAACCTTATAAATTACAATCTCTACACATCTCGTTTTACCAGCTAATCCTGTCTGTTTATCAAACGAGGGCAAGTTTTCTAGTCATTCTATTTTGGTATTGTTGTCTTCGTTGCTTCAAAATGGAGATACGCTTCCTGATAAACACAAAAACTCGACGTATTGTATACGTTGAGGCCGGCAAAGAGTTTGTTGATCTTCTGTTTTGCATTCTTACTATGCCCATCGGTTATATAGCCGAATTTCTGTCTGAATGGCAATCCGAGAAGAAAGTTGGCTCTGTCACCAATCTGTATGAGGGCAGAGAAAAACTGGACAAGTTCTTTTCATGTCAGAGTAAATATATGTGGAAGCTCCTTGACTGCACATATAAAACCACCTTTTCTAAAGATGCCAATTTGGTTGGAGACGGAATATGTTTCGTCTGCGCCGAGAGTGAACAAAATTCTAAAATGACTCACAATATGAGCGTTGAAGCAGGACTGGAATGTTGCTGCGGACAGACTATGGAAAAACTCGTTGAGCTGCGGGACGGTAGCGGTTATGTAAAAGGGACGGCGACGTTTCTAATAACTGATGACTTGAAGATAACATGGAGTTCTATCACCAACTGCAGAAAGATACTCAATCAGCTCAATATCAAAGATTTAACAGACCTTCAAGATCGTACAGCACAAATTGGTCGCAACGAGGTCAGAGTTATTAGATTTATTTCAATTTTCTTCAGCAATTAGATTTATTTCAAATTTCTTCAGCAAAGTTTCTTGGTAGATTTTGTTACAATGGAGCACTTTTAATGATATTTATGGCAATAATAATAACAATTGGCAGGCATGTAAACTTGTGGAGGCTTCTTTGGTTTCGACAACTGTGTTTACCGATGTTTTCGGAGCTGAGCTTTTCCAAGGTGAAATTAATTTAACATTTCCGTATCATGGGGAGATCAATCATTTTCATTTTCATAATATTTCAGTACCTAGTAATTTTTTTTTGGTTTTGCAGGCCTTTGTCCCTGATGATGCTAAAACCAGAAAAATAGTGCTGTATAAGAGGAGAACTCGTTGTTGAGTGATTTTTGGAAACAGTAAAATTTATGTGTAATCCTAAAAATAGTCAGTTTCAGTTTTCTTTGATAGAATAGGATTGAAAGTTGGCTACTGAATTTGATGATGATAAGCTACTTTGGAAAATGTAATACTGTGGAGTCTGGACTAGCGCTTACTATTTTAATGTCTTTATCTTACTAGCATATATATATTTAATGATAAGTTACTTTCTTTTTACAATTAAACACAGTGAAATGTAATAGTGTAGACCAGTGCTGTCTGATGTTTTGTAAGGCTTGCAGTTTTATCAATTATTTTGATATCTTTATCTAATTATCATATATATTTAATGACTAGTTACTTTCTTTTCACAATTAGATGTAGTAAAATGTTATGGTGTGGATAAGTGCTTTCTATTTTTATTTTTTTTAAGACGTTACCATTTTGTCAGTTATTTCAATCTTTCATTTCTATACATTTTTTGAGTTGTTTTTATAATATTTATCTATGTTAAATATATTTTGATAGGATTTTTTATTGTATTATATTGATTTTATTAATTTTTTATAAATTTGTAATTAAAATATACAATATAAAATAATTAAAATAAATATTATGACAATTGGCAATATCTAAATATTGTTTTTTGTAATTTTATTTTTTTAAATCTTTAAAAACTCACACATAAATTTATATTATATTAGTATTAGGATAAAGAATTTTTTTGAATAATCTTTAATTTTTACATGAATATATTACTAAAAGCTATTACAATTTAAATTGTATGTCCTCTATTTCTAAATAAAAGGAAATGCAATAAGAGATGAGATGAAAAGAATAATAATACAATTAAAGTTCAAAATTAATGCAATGAATGATGAGATGATTCATATGATTTAGTATTGTATTTCTAGTTTTTATTTTTTTTGTAAGTAATTGTTTTTGGTATTTAGATGATTAAAGTTAGTTATGTTTAAATTTTGTGTGAAATTGATATTTTTTTCGCTTTGATTAATGTTGAGATATGATTAAAATTTATTTCAATTTCATCTTTGTCTTTTCGTATCCACTCATACATACATAAATACTAATTATATAAAATTTAATTTGGCTAATATTAACAATATTTAATTTATTTTTACATGTGAGGTATAAACTCTATTTTAATCATGTTTCTTTAATTATAACTTAGAATTGCTTAAAAATTAGATGTGGTTTTTGTATAGCGATGGTGTCTTTCATGACATACATATTCATATAGTTGTACGTTCATCCTATAGAGTATTGTAGGAATCTTTGGGGACTTTTCTTGAGGAAGTTGAGTGACATAATATATATATTTTAATTGCAATAATAGTTTAGAAATATGCATACATGATGTGTGTGCAAAATCTTTCTTTTATTGATTGGCATGAATGCACTTATAATAAAAAAAAAGATGTTTTTGGAATTAATTAATGCTATGAGATTTCCACAATCCATAATGCTTGTAATTTGTTATTTCTGGATTTTGATTGTGTTCAAGTTTTTTCATCAAACACAATCGGTTAGTGTGTTAAGTTTTTCACTTAGGGTAAATTACTTTGATTAGTTTCTCCCGGGTGGGTTTTTCTCATATGGGTAATTTTCCCACTTGTCACATTTTTCATGGTTTTAAAAGCATGTACAGTATATAAATTAATCATCTAATTCATTTTGTTTTCTTTGGTGAAATAGCCTGTGTGCTTCTCTTGTGCATTCGTGAAGGTTTATTCTACAGATGATTTTCCTGGGTTATTTTCTCTAACATGGTATCAAAGCCACCCAATTTGAAACTCCTTCCTTGAGAGTTTCCATTGGAGTTTTTTTTAATCATTATTCATTTTTTTGGCATTTCAATTTTTTTCAAATTTCAAAGTTTCCTATCTTATGTTGCTGGAAAATTCCATTGAAGGCATCCGTTTGTGATTACTAAGGTGTTCTATTTTCAAACACCGTGGAGTTTTGGAGAAATCATGTTTGAAGACCTATCGGTTGGCACTTTTTTTCCTGTAAAGGCCAATTCTGGTCACTAAATGTGATGTTTTTTCTTGTGAAGAATTGATTTGAAGGCATGATTTCCCCTTGTTGGAGGCACAACTATAGTCATTCCCATTTGAGGATTAAACGCAACTCGGAGAGAAGTCATGATTTTCTCATTGGAGGCAACCACTAAAATTAGAGGCTAATTTTTTGATAGAAAATTCACCTATTGAGGGCCGATTTTTCTTTTACTATGTTGGGAGGCATTGGAAAGTGGTAAAATAGGAGGCTACGATTGAAATTGAACTATATATTATTTGCACCATGCACCTTTCTAGCACTTCTAGGGTTTTTCACCTAAAAGGAGAGAGGTAGGGCCAAAAATATGAAGCGGTTCCTTCAAATTATGCAATGTATGATGTTTATATGATTAAATAAGATGATCTAAGTGTAACTAAGCTATGAAATTGATCAAATATGAATGCAAAACCTAAGAAACAAGTGATTTTTGAAAACACATTGTGTAATGCAACAATGAACTAGTAACAAATGCAAAGCTAAATAGAAATGAATGAAACTTAAAGTGTGAACCTGAAGGCTTGAAGGAGACTAAAAATTTCTTTTGAAACACTACTAATTCTGATAATTTTCTGGCTTGGATGGACTTAGTTGCCATTCTAGGCGAATCAATCCTAGTTCTAATAAACTGAGTTGAAACATGTTTCTGTCAAAAGGGTGTTAGAAAATGCAAAAAACTCAAAACTAACCTGGAAATGGGACTCATTCGCCGCCCATGGAGAATGAGTCAAATTTTGAATTTTTGAATTTTCAAAGGTGGATTCCAAAGCTTCCGATCTGCACTTTAACTTCCTACAGGTGTTCGCTTCTGAAACTCTGCTTTATGAGTCTGAAAATGAGTTTTTGTTGATATTTTGACTTGTTGAATGAGGATAAGAATTGAATAAATTTGCAACTTTATCTTCAATGATTTCCAAACTTTTAAGGGACCTAAATTTGCAAGCACACAAGAAGAGAAGAAGAAATGTTGAATGTTACGGCATGGGGGTTTGCCTTGGTCAAACCCCGTTTAGGTAATTAAACAAAATTGATGAAAGAATGTAATGAATCATGAAACAATGGAGTTGTTACCTTGCCATGATGATTTAACTTGAATGTCTGCAACAAAACATGAAGATTCTACCCTTGAATGTTTGAAAATTTCTACCTTGGCGACTTAGAATGACAAAACCCTAGTTTGCTTGACTGGAGATGGAAGACAAATGATGAATGAAGTTAAGTTATGATGAATTAGGATTTAAAAGGTTGTATTTATAGAAAATTCACCTTATTTTCCTGTAAATTGGACCCCTAAGGCTAACATGAAGAAAAATTGAATAAAAACCATAATTTTTCCCGCTCATACCCCAAAAATGGCTCAAATGGGACTCATTCGCCACTAATGGCGAATGGGTCCAACCTAGATGGGACTAATTCACCACTAATGGTGAATGGGTCCCATAGCGGTCATTTTTGCTAGTTGTAATTCCAAGAAGTAATAAAATCAGGTTTATATGATGACTATGTTGGTTATTTGATCAAATTATGTCTCGAGATGCACAATATGGGTTAATAGGGTCCTATTAGTGATGAGGTAAATGTCAATTAGGGCTTGGGACACAAAAAATCAATGTGAAAGTGTGATTAAATACACTTTACAACACTAAAATGAGGTCCACATAGCCTAGGAAAGCACAAGAACCAATGTGAACATGCAAGACACATTACAACAGTAGTTTAACATTAAGTCTAGCTCAAAAACCTTCTCGATTGATGTAATAATGTTATTAAACACATTTTATAATGTTGAGTTAGGGAGAAATTGGTTCATTAAGTCTAGAAAAGTGTGACAACATCTTACAATACCTTTACAAGATGTTAAAAACATGTTATTCGATTTGTAGGGGTCCAAGACCTAGTGTGGTCCATTTTATCATGAATTAATCCCATGTCAAGCAAAGGGTACTTTTTTCTATGACACATTTAGCCCCCACTTTAGTGAGAGGATGAACTTGCTTCAAACTCACACTAAAGTAGACATTCAAGAGAGATTGACATGTATAGATGTAGATGACAAAGAATGACAAGGATCAAGGAGGTGGCCAAGCCCCCAAGATCAAAGATCCTAAGTCGAACCATCAAGATACAAAATCATGTAGTGGCAAGAATTAAGAGAAATGAAAGTGAGGTGCTTCAATCGTTTGTCCAGCTAGTTGTGGATCAGATCTCGGCTTGTTTGCTCAGAAATGAAATGTGTACTCACTATGGGGCGACAAAACTCTTGGCTATCCATTGGGTGAGAAAACCCAAAAGTATACTCATTGTAGGGCCATGAAACTTTTGGTTGTCCACAAGGTGAGAAATCCTAAAAGTATACTCACTTTGGGGCCATGAAACTTTTGGTTGTCAGCAGGGTGAGAAATCCCAAAAGGTGAAATACATACGCTAGTTGGTATGCACTCACAAACACAAAGGTGGCTATGGGGAAAGTCGTTTCGCTAGATGGGCTTCCTGCTCAACCATATCAAAGTTATACCTCCTGATAAATTTAATAAGGCACCACAAAGGAGAATGATTTTTGAGCTCTATGAGGTAAGCAAAATTTTGTATGCTTGACACTCATAGACATTGTTAATGCAGAATAGTGTAAGGACTATTCAAAGGGATTTTTCTTTGTTCATGCAAGGGCTCATCTTTGGGAACATCATGCTTAGTGTCTCCAAGAGAGGATAAGTACAAAAGAAGTATCACGCTCTTGGAGGGAATCAAACCTAATGACTCCACCAAGAAAAGGATACATCACAAGAAGAAAGAAACCACACAATGAAATGTGAGTGGTGATGTACATGTCCCCACTTTAAAGTAGTTGCAAGCACCCATACTATAAGCAGTTTCTTTAAAGTAGAAGAAGGAGACATGAGAGCTTACTCAGAAAGCCCTATGCCAAGTCATATGTTTCTGAAAAGCTATGTCATGAAATGGGGAGTATGACACATGCGACTCAATCTTAAGACATGTCATCCACATCCCAAGCTTTCTCTTATATGTTCATGAAAGGTTAATGAATAATCAAAAGAGACAATGACAAGTGACATGCGAGGACAAGGCTATCGAACCCCTTTCCCCCACTTAGTGCAGGACAAGGGTGAGCCTAGAATAGATGAAAGTGAGTATCAAGTAGAGGAATTAGGTGCTCCCACATAAGGAAGAGCACCATACTCCTTGAGAGGGTGATTGTTATTGTTGTGGAAAGTCTTTAATGAAAGTGGCTCGATAAGTATGATATGTCCAATTTATTTGTGTGTTCATTGCACCCATATGTGGGAGGAAGGTTGTAACCATAATAGGGTATGTGCAGGATCATGATGGGCCAAAAAGTGGCGATATGATGGGTATGTGTAGGATATGTGGCTGATGACTTTTTTTTATCCAAATTTGATAAAATGAAAAGGATTTTTAAAGGAGATTCTCAGCTTTCCACCACTATAAATTATATTTTACTTTTAATTTAATAAATAATTATTAATCATTTTCTATTTGAATTATGACTAAAGTCTTGATTGATAAGCTAATTGAAAAACATCTATAGATTTCAAACAGTATCATGTTTTTTGAATCCAAAACATGCATCACATTCTATGATTTGCATACTATAGGATTAAAAATAAAATGAATTTCATGAAGTTTTGACCAAGTTAAGGTGGTCAGATGTGCGAGTTTTTAATATTTTTTAAAGGTTGTAATAAAAAATTCATAATTAATTATTTACTTGGAAAAAATCATAAAAAAATATGCATCACATCAGGACATGAGTCCTCTACTTATATCTAAAATCTTATAAAAAAATATTATCATTTTATTTTGGCTAGGGTGGTCGGACACACACCTACTTATTTTTTCCTTGAAATTTAAGTACTACTGCATTGAAATTTCAAATTTTCACTAAATAGATTTTTTTTTTAAAATAAATCTATTAGTTTAGAAAATACATTCAATTTTCTACAAATTCTATTGTTACATATTTTTGAAATAATATATATAACTTATTCAAATTTTTATGTCAAGTTGTCTTACTATGATTTTTCTTATTTTTTTGCCACTTAAGGGCCTATTTTTTCCATGATAATCCTACACATACCCAACAATCTTCCAAGTTAGATGAAGAGGGTGTGTGTTGGCGAGAAGGATTTGTTTCTTTACAAGAACACAAATCCTTTTTAATGTGATGTGTCATTGCTTCATGAGGGATGGGAGTTATATTACCCCCATCACCACCATGAAGTAAGTTCGCAGAATGAAATTGAGTGAAAGGAACACAAAGGTGTGTGGGTGGAGATTGGCATAGTGCACACCCTCCCTTAAAGGTGGGTTTGAAACTCCAATCACTACTAGAACTTTTGTATGAAAATGAATCATTTTCATATAACTCTTTCAACCACGAGGCTTAGATTTTGGAAATATTATGGGAAGGAGGGGTAGAATCTAATCACCCCCAATTATCAAAAAAGAGTTGTATTGTAGGTGAAGAATTAGCATCAACTTATATAGGTTCAAGTTTTGATCTAGGAATGAAAGGAGTAGGGGAGTTGGAAGTGTTGTGATCATTTGACACATAGCTTCGCTCATCTCCATCAATCTTGTATATCTTGTTGTTGTATTCAAACTTCATGACACGGTGAAGGGTAGATGGGACTCCTTTCATGGCATGAATCCATGGTATCCCTAGGATAAGATTGTATGGAAGGGCTTCTTGCATGATATGAATAGAGGTAGGAAACACTACAGGTCCAACCTCAATAGGTAATGGGATCATCCCTAGTGGTTTCCTATAAACATTGTCAAAGCCACAAATATGAACATCATTAAGTTGAATGAGTTTTTTGTCCATGCCAAGTTTGTGTAGGAGGTCCATGATGCTATAAACATTAATTTTTTATCCATTATCAATGAGAGTGTGTCTAACTAGAATTACATTAATGATCACCTTTATCATCAAGGGATCATTTTTGTTTTGAATTGCAAGTGAGGGTAATTCATGTTTAGGGAATGTGATTTATGAGTGGGTGTCATGCATGGGACTAGAGGAGGATGTTACATGATTCATTTTTATGTAATATTGTATCTCTTCCTTCTATATTTCAAACATTTCATGGAAGAGGAGTTTGACTATTGGTGAAAGTTGAATGAGCTCCCATATAGATATATAAGCAGGAGTCTTTTCAAGATCGTAAACACTAGGAACTTTTTGAAGAAAAGGTAATGGTGTAGAAGTGTCGTGTGGTCCTCTAGATGTTTGAGTCACTAAGTTACAAATTAGTGGTTACAAAACATTGTTATGAGTAGATTGCATCATGGATTTTAAGACATCTCTAAATTTTTTGTGTTTTGCACTAATGGAAGGTGACTTAGGAATCTCATTAATTAAAGAAGATCCCAATTGTGTCGTCATAACATCAAGAATTGTATCTTTATGGGAATGATGTGTTGGTGAAGGGGATTCTAATGCCACTTCAGTATGCTGGTTGAAGGATATGTGTCAATGTTCATATGTTTGTGTACCATGAGATTGTCCATAGGAGGAGAGTTTTTTGAAGAACAACAAGCCAAATGTTTGTGACATTCATAGGTTGGCTCTTCTAAAAGGACTTCATCACAAGTAGGGGAATGATCAATGGTTGAAGAGTGTTTTTCAAGAGGGGTTTCCCTAGGTGAAGGAGGAAAACTAAGCTATTCATGACCTTCATTGATTGTGGTGTCTAACATCGAAGTATCTACTTCACAACTAGGAGAGATACTAGAAGAAGAACAAATGTTCTTGTCATGATCATCTAAGGTTATGTTATGTTGGTTTTGAATGTGTTTTCCACTAAGAGAGGTAAAAGGATAGAAACAACTAGGATTCTCAAAACTCTCGTTAACTAATTCTTCTACTAAAATATCTTTGTCACCAAGAGGAGAGATATTATGAGAAGAACAAGTATGATCATTAGGAATGGACCAAGTTGTAGTCTCTTTCACTAAAACATTCTCATAGGGAGGGGATAGGAAGTGTTTCTTAACATGTCTACATATGTAAGGTACTAGGATTTCTTGAATAAGAAATATAAGTACATGTAACCATTTCATGTAATGTTTTAGCAAGATGAACAATGTATATGCAAAGATACAAAACATTCTTATCCAATATATACAATATTTAGAAAATGCAAACAATGTACATGCAAGAATGAAAAGAACTTTTAACAAACTTATGCAAAGTTTTAGGAATAGAATCATTGTATATAGAAAAGTGAAAAGTACTTTTATCAATGTTATGGAAAATTGTAGAAATGTAAGCATTTTCAGATTGAATGGTGTTTGCAATTGAAGTGATTTGAAAAATGAGGAATCTAAAATGATATTTTTGAGTTAAATGCATAAAACAAATTTTCAAGAAACTTTCCAGACTTATACTATATGATACTAGGAGGCTTATGAAGCACAAAAATGAGATTTCTAATGCTGTAACAGTCAGTCAAGAATATGGATAGGGACTAATTCGTTCAGTATGGCGAATGAGTCCTAGTACTAGTATTTTGCAAAAAAAATAGAAATTTTGGATTGTTTTTTTATGTTTTTTATGTTGTATGATGCAGAACTAAGATGAAGATGCAAAATTTTAGAAATTTTTAAGGAAATTGCATGAAAAAATGCAAGCTAAATGCACTTTTTTTCTATTACAAAAATATTAAAAACCCTAGATGCAAATTAACTAATTCAAATCTAATCCAAATTCAATAAAAGCTATGATTAGGATAAAAATGGACTCCAAATCAGAAAATAAGATGTTCAAAAATTAGGTTCACCAAAATGAACCATAGATTTTTGGCACCATGCACCTTTCTAGCACATCTAGGGTTTTTCACCTAAAAGGAGAAAGGTAGGGCCAAAAATGCTAAGGGGTTCATACTAAAAATTGAAGGAGACTAAAAATTGCATCTAAAACACTGGTGATACTGATTTTCCAACTTGGAGGGACTCATTCGCCATTTTAGGCAAACAAGCTCTAGTCCTAGTAAACTGAGCCGGAACCTGCTTCTATCAAAAGGGTGTCAGAAAATGCAAAAAACACAAAATTGGCTTGGAAATGGGACTAATTCACTACCCATGGTGAATGAGCCCACTTTTCAAGTTTTGAATTTTCAAAGGTGGATTCTAAAGCTTCTAATATGCACTTTGAGTTCTTATAGGTGTTCGATTTTGAAACTCTAATTTATGGGTCTGAAAATGATTTTTTGTTGATATTTTGACTTGTTGAATGAGGAGAAGACTTGCATAAATTTGCAACTTGATCTTCAATAATTTCCAAGCTTTTAAGGGACCTAAATCTGTAAACACACAAGAAGAGAAGAAGAAATGTTGAATGTCAAGGCATGGGGGTTTTCCTTGGTCAAACCTCATTTAGGTAATTAAACCAAAATGATGAAATAATGTAATGATGCATGAAAAAATGGAGTTTTTACCTTGCCACGATCATTGAACTTGAATTTTTGTAGCAAAACATGAAGATTCTACCCTTGAATGTCTGAAAAGTGGTACCTTGGTGACTTAGAATGACAAAACCCTAGCTTGCTTCTCTTGAGATGGAAGACAAATGATGAATGAAGTTAAGTTATGATGAATTAGTTTTTAAAAGGTTGTATTTATAGGAAATTCACCTTATTTTCCCGTAAATTGGACTCGTAAGGCTGACATGAAGAAAAATTGAATAAAAACCCTAATTTTTCCTGCTCATACCCCGAAAATGACTCAAATGGAACTCATTCACCTCTAATGGTGAATGGGTCCCACCTAGATGGGACTAATGCACCACTAATGGTAAATGTGTCCCACAAGAGCCATTTTTGCTAGTCGGAATGTCGAGAAGTAAGAAAATTAGGTTTATATGATGACTATGTTGGTTATTTGATCAAATTATGCCTCGCGATGGACAATATGGGTTAATAGGGTCCTATTAGTGATGATATATAAATGTAAATTAGGGAGTGGGACACATAAATCAATGTGACAGTGTGATTAAATACACTTTACAACACTAAAATGAGGTCCACATAGCCTAGGAAGGCACAAGAACCAATGTGAATGTGCAAGACAAATTACAACACTAGTTTAACATTAAGTATAATTCAAAAACCTTCTTTATTGATGTAATAATGTTATTAAACACATTTTATAATGTTGAATTAGGGAGAAATAGGTTCATTAAGTCTAGAAAAGTGTGAAAGCATCTTACTGCACCTTTACAAGATGTCATTAAAAGCATGTTATTCGATTTGCAAGGGTCCAAGACCTAGTGTGAATGCATAAAATGACTCACAACACCTGAATCAAGGCCTCATTAAGTCCATTTTATCATGAATTAATCCCATGTCAAGAAAATGGTACTTTTTTCTACGACACATAAATCCTATGCACATCTCATGAATCTGTATTTGGTGGAAGAGAAGGGCCACAAGTTTCTGTGAAGAAGCCATATTTTTTGTTGCTCCAAATTTTCAGATTGGTGGTGCATTTAAAATATGTAAGGGGCACAATTTTCAAGCCAAAGGACCTACAATTTTCATTTGAAAGCCACATTCTCTGTGGAGGAAGTGTTTCATCTCTACTAGGTGCAAATTTCATGTGACTTGGAGGCAATTTTTTGTTGCTGCAAATTTGTTTTATGGATGCAAAAAATTTCAAACTTTATACTTTATAAAGTTTAAGGAAAAATATTTATTTAGGGCTTTTGTAGTCGAAGTGGAGGTGGGCCCCTAGTTTTTTGAAGTTGTGTTTTTGGTAAAGTTTTCCCACATTGGTTGCAAGGGGAAGTTTTTTGCTCCTTAAATACCTTTGCAATGTGGTTGCTTAGTGTGAGAAAGACTCACAGAGGCTTGTGGTGTGCCTTGATTTGTGGAGACTTGTCCAAAGATTTGTATTTCTAGTTGTGTGAGATTCTACAAACAAACAACAAGGTGCCCATATTTTGCTCAATTTTTTTTCCAGTTTTAAATAATCAGCCTTTTTTTTACTTGAAGTATTTTGTGAAAGTGGTGAAATATAATTTTTAGAGGCTGCATTAGTAGGTTTTTGGAGGTTTTAGTCAATTTGGTGTATTTTCTTTCCTTTTGTTGCAATGGCCACTCTTGAATTTATTAAATTGTTAACTCCACATAATCACCATACGTGGAAAATAAAAATGTCTAGGTTGCTTCAATCTCAAGGTCTGTGGTCCACACTGAGTAATGTACAACCCACTCTTACTAAGGAACTTGAAATATTTTCCTATAGAAATAAGTGTGACCAAGCTATGGGTTTGATGAAATTGAATGTTTCTAATAGTCCCCTCTTTCATATTGATGAGTTGGATACACCCAAGGAGATATGGGATAAGCTACATAACCTATTTGGTTAGGTTAGTAAGTTTCATGTCTTGCAATTGGAGGTTGAATTAACTACTCTTATGGGTGATCCCACAATACTAGTTTACAATTTTTTTCCAAACTAGACATTGAACTGACTTTTTTAACAAAATCTTCACTTTCAAGCACCTATAGTTGCTAGACTATGAGGAATTTGAAGATGATGCAAACTAGTGATTTGTGACATTTCATCTATGATTCTAAATATATTTTTTTCATTTTTTTTGGAATAATAATGGACTTCTCTTTCCATCTCCTTTGAAAACTAGTTTTTAACAATAAACACTAGCTTTAAAGAGTGATGTTACTGGCTAACACAAATTTTTTTTCTATGAAGTATAGAATTCATTTTTTTTTCAAATTTAGATTTGTGACTACAATATGTAGTGCATGCCAGAATTGGTTTCATAACATTTCATTGAATATTTATTTTCTTAATTAAGTTTCAAATTCAAACCAATTATAATTTAGACATGATTTATTGGCTAAAACATACCTTTCTTATGTTGGATCAAGGACATCAATATCTAGTGTAGTGATATTTTTCAATTTTTTTGATAATATGCTATTTTTCCACATGTGCAAAACATAGAGCTTGATTTTCAGTGAAAAATCTACATTCAAAAAAAATAAAAAATAAATATAATAATCAAATTAATTATATTGAAAATTATACCTTTTGGGAAGCTTATAATAAGGACTGCATACTGACAAAAAATAATTTTTTAATGAATTCATTTGATCCCCCAAGAATAAAATCAAAAGTGGCTTTTTATCAACATTTTGATAGGTGTAAAGGAGATTCCATTATATGTATGGTTTAAAACTAGTGGGGTTCTATCCAAGGGGGTTTGATCTAAGGTGGTTTGTGTTGGTACTCAAATCTGCTATCCACTTGAATCCTAAAGGGTTTCCATCCCTAATGGTTAGATTCAAGGAGAGATTTGGCCAACGAACATGAGATTGAATTTACAATGCACTTCTCCCCTGCACATTGTGCTCTGTGAGACCTAGGAGGGTGATCCCAATAGTGTACTTTTAGATACTTGTGTGCTAAAGTATCAAACACAAAGTCAATAGATAATTCTCCTTTATATGCTTAATAGACATAATACATTAAAGGTTTGGCTGACCTTCATGGTAATGTCTAATTCAAACATAAGAGATGTGGGTATGTGCAGGATCATCATGGAAAAAATAGGCCATTAAGTGGCAAATTTTTTTAAAAAATCAAAGTTAGGCAACTTGACATAAAAAATTGAATAACTTTTCTATATTATTTCAAAAATATGTAAGAATAGAGTCTATAGAAAATTGAATGTAGTTTCTAAACTACTAGGTTTATTTTTTTTCTAAAACTAATTGGTGAAAATTTGAAATTTCAATGTAGTAGTACTTAAATTTCAGAGAAAAAATAAGAAGTAGGTGCCTATCTGACCACCCTAACCACAATAGAGTGATAATATTTTTTTATAAGATTTTAGATATAAGTAGAAGACTCATGTCCAGGATGTGATGCATATTTTTTTGTAATTTTTTTCCAAGTAAATAATTAATTATGAATTTTTTATTACAACTTTTAAAAAATATAAAAACTTGTATGTCTGACCACCTTAACTTGGTCAAAAATTCATGAAATTTAATTTTTCTTTTTTTAATCCTATAGTATGCGAAGCATAGACTATGACACATATTTCAAATTCAAAAGATGTGATACCTTTTGAAAGCTATAGATGTTTTTCAATCAGCCTATCAATCATGACTTTAGTCATAATTCAAATAGAAAATAAATAATAATTATTTATTAAATTCAAAGTAAATCATAATTTATATTGGTGGAAAGCTAATAATATCTTTTAAAAACCCCTTTTGTTTCATCAAATTTGGGTAAAAAAAAAGTCATCAACCACATAACCTACACATACCCATCATATCGCCACTTTTTTGTCCATCATGATCCTACACATATCCATGTAATACATTACATTCAACACACATTCATACAGAGATTGATAAGTAAATTTAGATTTAAAATGCAAATACTCACAAACAATCTCAAGAAACTATAACTTTAAAGACTAGTGCCTAATCCCATGATGGAGTCACCTAAATTAAATAATTTCCAACATTTCACAACATTGATTCTATCATAACTATGCTTATTAGATGATGCATTACACCATTGATAGTAGAAACCAAACTAGAGTCATACTTTATTAATCCAAGTATACAGTTGTACAAACCTCTGTTTATGTTCATACAATTTAATTCATTCTTTGAATGAAAGTGGCAACACAGAACAAACATTCATGGAAAAATTAGAAGAAAAATAATAAAAACTCTTGATTCCATTTATTCATAATTTGTGTGATGTGTATAATGGAGACAACTAACTCAGAATATATGACCATTTACATGCAAATATAATATTGTTGTGAATAATTTCTTCATTACATGAATCAGACAACGTCAGAAACCTAAAACCACACTATATATTTCAGAAACTATTACAAAAGTATTCCCTTGAAACAAAAAAGAATGAGCAACCTCCTTTTTTGAAATAAAAAATCTACACTTAAGGAAAGTGAAAAACCCTAAATGGAGATCCACTGTAGACACCTGGAAAAACCCATCTCCATAGATCAATAACTACCTCCATCACTTGAAGAAAAGACCATCTACCCTTTGATTCATGCATCTTTCCTTTGCCTCGTAATAGAAAATATTCCCTTCTCGAGCAACCTCATTTCTCATCATTCTCTTTTACCTGCAGTTGATAAATTTCTATTTGTGAAAGAATTCATTCTTCTTTCTACTATAGAAAATTCTTCTTTACCTATTTATTTAGCCTTCTTCTCACCCAACAATACAAATCCTTGTATCATTCTTATGAAAACCATTCACATTTTACTGGGCAAATAAAAAACTCACTCACCTGGGCACCTTTATTTTAATTTTCAGCACTTTAAAAATTAAAACGATTATAGAAAACCATTCACCTGTGAGTTCACAATGTAAAATTCCCAACAATAAAAGCTCTTCATTTATCTTGAAAATTTTAAATTTATTTCACTCAAGAATTTATCATTTGATTATTTTCCACCATCAAAGCTTTACATAATAATGCCAACAAAATTTACACATGGGTCAACCCAACCACTGTTTACTCCCACACTTACTCAACATCATCGCACATATTTAGTTTGATGTGAAAGATAAAAAAATTATTAGTGATGAGCATAATTCTATCGTGTAATAAAAGATTTGTACCCAAGCCTTTATGTTTTGATTTTCCAGCAAAGAGAGTGTTTTGTTTTCACTTAGTGAATATTTAAATTCACCTCTACAACCATTTTCTTGTGTATTTCATATTTTGATTTTTACTTACCTTTATAACATTATCACATGATAATATTAAAATGAGTTACAGGGGCCCACCATCATTTACTCCAAACTTCCCATTAGTCATTGCATATCATGAATGCAAAGTGAAAAGGTGAAAATAATTAGGAATTGTTGTGAGCTTTATATTTCTCCTCCAGCAAAGAAAACCATTGTTCTTATCTTTGAAAATAACCCATCAAATACTAATGTGTGACATTGATCATGTGCCCAACTACTACTTTACAAACTTTACCGAGATTTCATCGCATATCGCAAATGCAACAAGAGAGAACAAATGTAATAATGATGGGAAATATGCAGCATATGGCATCACACATCATAAATGCAAGAAGAAAAGAAGATACAAAACAATGATATGCAATAGAGAGGACTCAACATCACGCATCACAAATGCAATAAGGAAAAAGACCTTTGAATCAGTGATGGATGAAGCTCCTCCTCGTTTGGCTGCACCAAGCAACCCTATCTTCTTCCATGAAAATTGTGCATACAACAAGTTCCAATTCATTTTTCCCAATTCATTCATAGCTAGGTCGTTTTTTGGATGAAAGGGTGTTTTAACAACTGTCGACAACCAAAATTCATCATAAACTTGCTTAAAATCCTTGCCCAAGCATTAGGAATGGTCATGGGATGAAATTAAAACATGGAATAGTATTTTTTAGCTCCAAAACACCCCCAAAAATGTGCTGGAAAGCAAAAAACGTGATCAATATTCCTCTTTGCATAATACACAACTGAATCTTCCAAAAATGCTTGAGATGAACTACCATGAAGATCAAGAGGTGTCAAATCGTTGATGCAGAATAAAAAAAATGTCAAAATCTTCCCCGGAATGGTGATTTCACACCATCATTGATAAGATGTGAGAAAGATTTTTGAAATCATGATGAGCGACAAAAAGTTGAGAGCATGCTCCATCGCCAATGTGCTAAGGAAAAAATCCCTTAAATCTGTGATGGGCAATGAGAGAACACAATATCGCTCCATCGTTGATTTGGGATGAAAAACTAGAATGCAATAGCGACAGGTGATGAGTTCTGCGTGAAGCAGTGAGTGTCGCTTCTAGACCAATAACAAGCAAGAATTATACTTTCTTTGATAAAATAAATTTGGAAATGTATTTTATTTTTCCCTAAATGCTCCTTTTACAAATGCACGATATTTAAAATATTCACAATGTTTTAAATATTAACATTTGAAACTTTAGAAAAATTGTGACTTTTAATTACACCTATAGACCAATGGAAAAATTTATTGCGGGAAAATGGGGACACCTGGAGCTGAGAAAATTTGTGTAGGAACATTATAAATTATTTAGAGAAAACCCATTTCTTCAAAAATTGCATCGTTGAAAGATTTCTAGGACCTCCCTTGTAAACTACCCCCGGGACGTGTTCACCGAACCCAAAATACATTAAAATAATGCATCAAATGACCTCCATTTTTTGATGAAAATGAAATTGTAAATACTTCAAACCAAAACAAGAAATAGGTTTCCTTTATATTTTCAAAATTTGAAACTTTTCGGAACACCAATCTTGGCCCTGTCATAGTAAACAACACATTAATTAACCAAACAAAACTCATCCCGGGAGCTTGAAACTAAGAAAGAATGTAAAAATTTGACCAATAAATCATTGTATAAACATCTTGGCACAAAATATCATGAGGTGCAAGACATTTATTTTCAAAGTAGCTCACTCGGGCATTTCTGCAATTTCACCTACCAGAAACCAATTTGAGCACACCAAGTCACCTCCTTGAAAAAATGTCAAATCACCTTTTGGGAAACTACCACTGGACACACAAAATAATTTAGGTTCATTGAGCATGTGGGCAAGAGGGATTTCCCTCAATCATCATTCTTCATGAGATATTAAAGGTCAAAGTTGACCACCTTGAAGCATTCTGAAAATGCAAATGTAAATAGTGAACAAATTGCATTTGCTTTTAACCTGGTAAAAATATCAAATCTGATCATGAGACTTTGAAATTAGACAAGGGAGCATATGAATGTGGGGGGAATGCAAGGAATCAACCCTTTTTTCACGGCGATCATCTATTTGTTAGGTTTAGAAGGTAGATATCTAAAAGTTAAATGCAGATTTGATCAATAAAATAGAGAAATAAAACACACAAAAAATTATAGCAGAAAGAAGACAACAAAGAGAATTTAACATGGTTCACCCAATCTGGGCTTAATCCACAAAACCATATCCATCCAATTATTTTATTATCTAGTGCAAAATATATTGCAATCTTGCGAATAATTGCCTTTTCCTACATACTATAAACCCCATCCCAATCGCTTATAACAAGCTTTTTAGAAGCTCCCAGAATTAGGGTTTTAAAAAGTTGGCTTTTTTTCTTTTCAGTGATTTTCCTTTCTCGGTGATGATGTGAAAAAACTGGGAAAAAAAAATTTCTCGAGGGCTCTCGCCCCCAAACCCTTGCCTAAGGCTCTGCCCGGCCATAGACCCCAGTGAGGATACATGTCGAGGTTGTATAGTATAGCAGGATCAGTCACCACATACCAAAAATATCACACTTGGAGATTGATTAGGCTCCACACCAACACACCAATTTCAAAATATCAACTCAAATAGGAGACCACTTTGCAGAACTGAGACTCCACAAACAACAAAACAGTCCCAAAACCTTCTAGCTTTGCACTTTAAAACCTTATCAAAACTTATCATAGGGGGCTAAAATATGACATAAATGTTCACATATGTCACATGAGTATGCCTACCAAAGGATTTGACATGCAAATCAACTGGCTCTAATTTATGACCCTCTAAAGTAGGTCACTGGGGAAGATTTTTGAGGTGTGTTTCTTAGTGTGTGAATCAACTTTTCACATCATGGGCACTCAAAATTTGAAACCTTTTGAGGGTGCCATTAGTTTTTCAAATCATCTTCAATTGTAATACTTTAAATGGAACTTTTCAAGGCTTAAATAATTATATTTTTTTAAAATATGTGATTTCAGCAAAAATCAGGATGTCCCAAAAAGTGTAAACCACTATTGTGGGATCACCCTTACCCCTAAATAATTTCCTTCTATTGATGACTTTCTAGTGAAATTAAAATCTTCAAGGTCACAATTAGCAGGATGTGGGACTAATAAGGAGTCCATCCTTTTTATCATGTCTACATTGAGAGGCCCATTTGTTGTGTTTTCTTCTACCTTCTACTCCACAATTGATGTTTTGGGTAGTGCATTTCAAATTCCTTCTTTTGAGACTTTCTTTGACCATTGAAAAGGGAGCAAGCCACACTTTTCTAGTTGGAGGGGGTCCCTATAAATCATGCATTTGTTGCCCAAGAATCTAAGAGAAAAGGGAAGAAGAAATCCAAACCTAAGACAAAGTCAAATGAGACTTCCACCTCTTCAAAAGAGGACAAGCCCAAGAAAAAGAAATTCACTTGTGTGTATTGCAAAAAGAAAGGGCATGATGAGCATCATTTTTATATGAAGAAGATAGATGAGCTCTCACACCCTCTTCAGAAAAAAAAATATTCCATTGTGATGGAGAGCAAGGTAGATTTCAAGATTTCAACATCTCACAACAAGATTTGATGTTTCTTGCTTATAGCCTTCAATGAATGCAAACAAGGATTCAACCCCAAATGGGTCATTCATGCTTCAAATAGGTAAATTAACACCAGGAGAGCTCTCAATGGAATGAGGATGACAAACAATAAAAGTTAAAAATGCACAATTACTTAGGGCTAGGAAACTTTAATTGTTCTCTTGCCAAATTTACCCTAGCCCAAGTAGGACAACAAATTAGCTTTTTCTGACATAACTTTCAAAGCAAGCCTCAAACCCACAATATAAAAACTATTTTTAGTACTCTTTATGGCATTTGAAAACATACCTAATTTTTAGGTGGGAGTGTTTTGGAACACAAAGGACAAAATTTGACTGTTACACTTGGAATTAGGCTTGCTTCACTAGGTCACAACAAGGTTTTCACACTCCAAGGTTAAAATCTCCATGAAAATGGCTCAAACTCATCATTTGGTGTACATCAAACCCTTTCTAAAAAATTTCAATCACTACTTAATATTTCTTCTTCAAACCCTAACTCCTATGCATCTCTTATGCCTAATACATGAGGTTAATCAAGCTAGGGCATCACCAAACCTATATTTACCACCATTCCCTACTCATAAAACATTGAGAACATAAAAAAAAAAAACATATTTACACCCATTCCACAGAGTTCGAGGCCTATTCATTGGTGGAATAGGAAAAAAATCATTTTTTTACAGTCAAGGCACACCCTAGTAAGCGTTTCAAACAACTTTCAGTAAATATGCTCTTACTCCAAACTTGATGAAATTAGATGAAACCAAATGTAAATGAATAATAATTCAAATCCCCATTAATTTTAATCAAATTTTGTTCACTTCTAGGCCATATAGAGCCATATAGACCAATTTAGCATGAAATTAAGCCTCTAAAAATGTAGAAAACATAGCACTTTGTTATTGAAATTCAAATTCACAACAACTGAACCTTCAAACAATGTTCACAAGATTTTTTAAAAACATTAGAAATAATTTCCAACCATTTTCCCACCAAAAACCAAGCCCCAACCATTCAACTTCCAAAATAACCCAAAAATGCAAATTTTCTTGTGCAACTTTTGCAACTTTTTGCAAAATTGGCATTGTTTACATAATTGACCCCAACTAACTCAAAAACATAAAAAATTATCTTAAGAGACCTTTTTACACAATAATAACTCAAAAAAAAAAAAAAAAAATTAACACTTGACCACCTTTCAACACATGGGTGCCCCTGCACCATACTCTTGGGGTAAAATAGACTCAAGTCCCATTGAGGATAGTTATGCAACAATAGATTCATGCTTGATCATATCATTCTCTAACACCCTAGTGACATCTTCATTTGGAAAATACTTCCAATGGACCAAATACTAGAAAAAGGCAAACACTCAAGTCTTTTTGAGTTGCTTAGCACCTAGGACATATTTCAAATTTAGAGGCCTATTGGATGGATGATCATCGAATCCTTCCTCATCTAACAATGTTGTTGAACTTGCATCATTACCTACAACCATATCTCCTCCATCCTTGTAATTAGATTCCTTCTTCTTCACTTTAGGTGTGTGCTTGGACTTGTCCACATTCCTTTGCAATTTATCCTTGAACTCTTCACCTTTGCTTCCCATCTCTTCCATATGTTGTTGTGTCCCTATAACTATTGTTTGATTAGGTATATTAACCTCTAGCATGAAAGAAATAGAATGACCAAAATGCCCTTTTGAAATAAATTAATGGAACACTTTTCTTATCATCATAGAGACATACTTCTTAGTCCAATCTTGGATCCCCAAAATCAAATCATTCTTCATTTCTATTGTCTTAGTGACTCCAGGTTTAGGAGTGGCTGCAAGGTTCATGTCCTCTTTTTCTACCTTTATGAACTCATTCCTACCTACCATCATCACATTAGATCCTATAGTTTGTCCTTTATCCCCCTTTTTCAATGGTGTCAAGGTATAGGAGACCCCATCTTTTTCCATCTCATATGTATTTCTCCTTCCATTATACATAGCATTCCAATCAAATTACCAAGGCCTCTCTAGTAACAAATTTCATACATCCATGGGTAGTATGTCACAAAATTTTGTCCTTATACCCTCCTATGTTAAATTCCACCCAACTTTGTTTATTCCCCAAAACATATTGACCCTAATTTGACCAAGAGACTTTGTAAGGAGTTGTATGTGGTACTCTTTGCAACTTAATCTTTTTGACCATCTCAACTAAAACCATATTATCTATACTACCTAAATCAATTACAGCTTTACAAACCTTACCCAAGCACTTACAAGTTGTCCTAAAGAGAGTCTTCCTTTGTGGTGGCTCCTTCCCTACTGGTACCTTGATGAGAGTTCTCCTTACCATGATTGATTCACCAACCTCTGGAGTAGCATGTTGTGATGTTGAGTTCACACTCTCACAATCATCTCCTTGAACAATCTAAGTTCTCCTTTCTCCTCTAGTTGAAGTAGTGGTCTGAATTTCATTGCATTATCATGCTTGATGTCCAAACTTGTTGCATTGGTAACATCTTCCTATGAACCCACTAGATCCTCTTCCTTGACCTCCAAATCTGCCTCTAAAGCTTGATCTACCTCCTCTAAATCCACCTCTTGCATCTACAACTTGCTCTTGGACTTTTCTTGTATATTTTTGGTTCTCATATGACTACCTTGGATTAGAAAATGACCCTCTTCATCTGGAATTACTGCCTCTACCCCTATTTTTCTTATCTTTGCTTCTCTTTATCTTTTCTTCAGCCATAATTTCCAATTGATAGCATTCCTCTATCATCCTTGGGTTTGTCAAAATTAACTCATCTTAAAGGTTAAACCTTAACCCACTAAGATGTCTAGTCACCTTCTCCACATCATCCTCCATGTGACCTACTCTTATACTCAGCTTATAAAACTCATCCATATAGGATTTGGCATTCATATCTCTTTGTTTAAAATTTTGAAGTTTCTTGTACAATTGAATTACATAATCAACCAATAAGAAATTACCCTTAAGCTTGGCCACCATTCTATCCCAAGAGACAATTTTTGACTTTCCTTTCTTCCTCCTTTCGATTTGCTCATGATCCCACCAAAGTAGGGCATGAACCTTCAATTTTTTTTTCCCAACTTTACCCTTTGTTCCTCTAACATGTATTCACATTCAAAGTAATTATCAAGTGTTGCAATCTAATCCAAAATATCTTCATCATTTAAGCTCCCTCCATACATAGGTACATCCATCTTTACCTTGTGTTTATCTTCCTTGTTTTCCTTCAATAGCTTGGCCATCCTCTCCTCATTAGGATCAAATTACTCTTCTTCTTCTTAGGGTTTCTCCTATTCTCCTTCTTCTTCATGGTAACTCACATCACCCATAACCATACCTCTCTTTTGGCTGGTTTCAATAGCCTCAATCCTTGCTACCACCATCTCTTACAATTCCTTCAATTTTCTAATATCTTTTGTAGTCTTCTCCGTCATTTCATTCATTTCCCTAGCCATAGGGTTACCTTTTGGAGGAATCTTGTTCTCTTTCTCACTTCAACCTTTCTCTTTTTTTGACCGAACCTATGCTCTGATACCAATTTGATGCAGAGTAGGGAAGATTTCATGGTTTCAACATCTCACAACAAGATATGGTGTTTATTGCTTATAGCCTTCAATGAATGCAAACTAGGTTTCAACCCCAAATAGTTCATTCATTCTTCAAACAGGTAAATACACACTAGGAGAGAATTCAATGGAATGAGGCTAACAAAAAATAAGTGTTAGAAATGCACAAAAAACTTAGGGCTAGCAAACTTCAATTGTTCTCTTGCCAAATTTACCCTAGGCCAAGTAGGACAACAAATTGGCTTTTTCTGACATAACTTGTAGATAAAACCTCAAACCCACAATCTAAAGACCATTTTGAGTACCGTTTATGAAATTTGACAACATACCTAATTTACAGGTGGGAGTGTTTTAGAACACAAAGACCAAAATTGTACTTGTACGCTTGTAATTAAGCCTAATTAGGCTTGCTTCACTAGGTCACAACAAGGTCTTCACACTCCAATGTTCAAATATCCATGAAAATGGATCAAAACCAACATATGGTGTCTATAAAAACCTTTCCAAAAAATTTTAATCACTACCTATGAGTTATTCTTGAAATCCTAACTCATATGCTTCTCCTATGCCTGATACATGAGGTTAATCAAGATAGGGCATCACCAAACTTGCATTTACCACCATGCCCTACTCCTAAAACATTGAGAACACAAAAAAAAAAACATATTTACACCCATTCTCCTAAGTTTCAGGTCTATTCACTAGTGGAATGGGAAGAAATTCACTTTTTTACAGTCAAGACACACCCTAGTAAGGGTTTTAAATAACTTTCAGTAATTTTCTCTTACTCCAAACATGATGAAATTAGATGAAATCAAATTAAAATGAAAAATAATTCAAAGCCCCATAAATTCCAATCAAATTTTGTTCACTTACAAGTTGTATAGAGTCGTACAAACAAGTTTAGTAGCAAATTAATCCTCTAAAAATGCAAAAAATAGAGTACTTTGTTATTAAAATTAAAATTCTCAACAACCGAACCTTTAACCAACATTTAGATTTTTTTTTAAATATTACATAGCATTTCCAACTGTTTTCCCACCAGAAACTAATCCCCAACCATTCAACTCCCAAAACAACCCAAAAATGCAAAGTTGCTTGTGCAACATTTGCAACATTTTGCAAAATTGATATTGTTTACATAATTGACCCTAAATGACTCAAAAAAATAAAAAATGATCTTAAAATACCTTATTACACAAGAAAAACTTGAAACCAAACAAAAACTTAACACTTGACCACCTTTCAACACATGGGTTCCCCTACACCACATTGCCCTCTTCTATAACTCCTACAACCTCTACATCTTCATCTCCATCATCATCCAACCCTACGCAGTAAGGGAATGTAGGGTTTGCAAGTGGTAAAGGAGATAAACACTACATGGGTAAAGGACGCGCATTGGTGACTTCTACAGTTCATTTTGCTCATGATAGATGTTTTTTAGATTTTGGAGCATCTCACCACATGACTTCTAACCCCTATCCTTTTTTGGGTCATCATCCTACTGACACTTCCCAAAAAAAATTGGGAGATAATAAGCTTTTGGATGTTGCGAGGGTAGGAAATGTTGAGATATGTGATTGTATTTTCAAGGATGTATTATGTATACCTAAGTTGCACAAAAATCTTTTGTCCATCTATTAGATCACCCATGGTGAGGTATCGAAGACTGTGGAATTCACTACAGATTCCATTTTTATCAGAGAGGCTGATACTGGAAAAATCACTAGAGTTGGTAGTGTTGATCATGAGTACCATCTGTATACCTTCTCTCACTTAGTTGATGATGATGACTATGTTCATCGCACCCTGCTTTCTAGTGCTGATAGGAATTCCCCAGGAGAGATTGGTCATCTAAATTTTGGAGTTCTTTAGACTCATGAACTAATACATCTCTTATTGCTTCAAAGTTTGATCTTTCAGCATAGCAGGATATTGTTGGGTATGTACAGGATCATGATGGGCCAAAAAGTGGCAATATGATGGGTATGTGTAGGGTATGTGGCTGACAACTTTTTTTTACCCAAAATTGATGAAACGAAAAGGGTTTTTAAAGGAGATTCTATCCTTTCCACCAATATAAATTATGCTTTACTTTGAATTTAATAAATAATTATTATTCATTTTCTATTTGAATTACACCTAAAGTCTTGATTGATAGGCTTATTGAAAAACATCTATATCTTTCAAATGGTATCATATTTTTTGAATCTGAATCATGCATCACATTCTATGCTTCACAAACCATAGGATTAAAAAAGAAAGAATTTCATGAAGTTTTGACCAAGTTAAGGTGGTAAGACATACGGGTTTTTAAATTTTTTAAAAGTTGTAATAAAAAAATCATAATTAATTATTTCCTTAGAAAAAAATTACAAACAAATATGCATCACATCAGAACATGAGTCATCTACTTATATCTAAAATCTTATAAAAAATATTACTATGTTATTGTGGTTAGGGTGGTCAAATAGACGCCTACTTATTTTTTCCCTGAAATTTAAGTACTACTACATTGAAATTTCAAATCTTCACCAAATAGATTCTTTTTTTAAATAAACCTATTATTTTACAAACTACATTCAATTTTCTATAGATTCTATTCTTAACTATTTTAAAAATAATATAGATAACTTATTCAAATTTTTACGTCAAGTTGCCCAACTCTGATTTTTCTAAATTTTTCGCCACTTAAGGGTTTGCTTTTTGCATGATGATCCTGCACATACCCTGTTGATCCCTCAGATCTTGTTTTATTCTATGAGTATTTGGTAGACATCTTAGATTTGTTTGTGGAGTCCCATCTTGCAAATTTGGGAGATATACTTAAGGGGATTTTTCTCCTCTTTGATGACAGTTTCAGCATAGCAGTTGATACATCTAAACTATCTTTGGAGATTGACTTTGTTGAGCCTTCACTTTCATTTGATTCATCACATTTCTTTGTTGTTTTTTATCATGATTATTTGGTGGATTATTATTTTTGGATATTTCCTTCCTCTTTTCAGTTGGATATGGAGTAGCTTCTTCATCATCTTGTGTACTTGTTTCTTCCTAAGGGAAGAGGTGTTGCTTATAGGCATTGGATCATCTTTTATTTTCAGGCATACTTCATTGGCATTGGACCTTCTTCATTATGGGGGGATATGATATCTCCTTTTTCCCCTCCTATGGGGGGATCATTGATTGTATATACATGACATGTATGTAGTCCATGGGGGGTGTGATTGAGTCCTCCATCCATGCATCATTTAAATTTTTTTCTTTTATCTCTTTTAGAGAGGGGTATTTTCCCATAGGGTTTTTCTCCTCTTCTCTGGTTGTGAGAGATTGCATTGTAAATGGGTACCTAACATGGTTGTGTAGCCGGGACCCATATTGCATTTTGCATTTTTTCATCTTCATTCTCCCTAAGTTTGCACTTAAGGGGGATTGTTAGTGTTTTAAGTTTTTCACTTATGGTAGATTACTCTAATTAGTTTCTCTTGGGTGGGTTTTTCCTATGTGGGTAGTTTTCACACCCGTCACCTTTTTCACGGCTTTAAAAGCTTGTACAATATGTAAATTAATCATCTCATTCATTTTGTTTTCTCTGTTGAAATAGCCTATGTGCTTCTCTTGTGCATTCCTTAAGGTTTATTCTATATATAATTTTCCTTGGTTATTTTCTCTAACACAATCAAAATGTAGCAATAATGAATTACAAGGCTTTTGAATTTTCATGAGAGTTTTGGTATAAAAAATGATAAAGATGAATTTGAACAAAAGAGGAGTTAAAATAACAACGTTTATTGATGATATAACACATGGTAGCATTCATGGTATAAAAATATTAAAATTAAGAATGAGGATTTGGTGTTGAGGGGGATGATATGCCATATTGGAAACATGTAGTGTGAAACATGATCAAAAGTGGCCACTTTAGGTGATTTCATAAGGAAAGAACAAAATTAGTTCAAAATATGAAGGTAAAAAGTGAAGTACCCACTTTTATCTATAAAATACATAAAATATATTTGGTATTAATAAGAATATAGAATATTAATAGATTAATTTACTTTTAATAAAATTTGATTCACCAGTTTACATGGGTATCCTCAATATATCGTCATATTACTCCTCTATACATTACCCAAAATAAAGCCAAGTTTTATAATTATAATTTAACCTTTTGTACCTAACTTTTAGATTTAAAAATAATCACTTCCTCTATTTGATTCAAAATTATAGGTATGGTTTTAAACACCCAAATTAGTTCCACAAATATGAAATTAACCCAATTTATTCAAATTAAAATTTTATCCATGACCCAATCTTAACCACTTTTGACTTCCAATGAACCACTATTAATCATTTCATATACCGAAAAAATAAATTATGCACCTAGGATAAGCATAAAGGAACATAGCCCATATGTCCTTTTTCACCATCTAGGATTATCCATTCATAATTGGGAATCATTAACTATTATTGTGCCTCTTGAAATCACTCATCCCCTTATCATGAAAATACTTTTACAATAATTGTTTTAATTTCCTTGATAAATTTATCAATAAGTTCCAAAACCCTAGTCCTTGCACTAGGTCATTGCATCACCCTTTTATGCTATTCAATTCTAAGTTATCACCATCACAAAGTTTCATCATTTTTATTTTGATATATTTTATTTTATCATCCGAAACTTATTAAAATAATTGAATAAATTGATATATAAAAATTCTAGCCTTGAAGGACCCTTTATGTTTCTCCTACCAAATTTTCTAGTTAGAGGTGTATGGATGAATAATTTTTGATATGAGCCAAAATTAGGAGGAACTAAGAGATACAACCTCCTCTTTAGAAATTTTTTTAGAATATCTCCATAAGGTTCAAGGTGAATAAGCCATAGTTATTCTAGGATGACTTTAGAGGTTAACATATTGCTATTTCACAAGGGGCCTATAGGTACACTTTCCATAAAATAGTAAATTAAGTATACATAGCAAAAAAATAATATAATTCTAATCTAGCATAATTTAATGAGCACTTTTAATAAATGTTAAATGTAAGGGGAGACAAAGATAAAAATTTCAGACAAAAAATTCAAGATAAATTAATCATGTAGATGCAAACCATATGATTATAAGAACCCCCATAAGAGCATAGGAAAACTAAACAAGTATGAATAGATTAGCACACATGAACACAAAGGGAAATTTTATCTCTAAGGAGCAATGGGATGTTAGAATTGTGAAAAACACAAGCCACAAGATCAAACAATGAACAAAGATGCTTTCCACATAATTATATGTACAAAAAATATATGAAATATCCCTCAACAAGAAAAATCTACATAATTAACCTCAAGAATCTTCAAGGAAAACAAGAGTCTTCAAAGGTTGAGAGTTCGAGAGAAAATCTCTAGATTGTGTGAGTGATAATAAAATGATGGTTGAGTGCTTATAAGAGGAAAACCCTAAATGAGAAAGGGATTAGATCATGACAAGTTTCAACATCACATGAGATGAGACATAATGATCTAATATTAGCTCAACTAATAAAATCATAAAAGAAAACAAGACCTGGTGAGGTACCCCTATACAAACAAAAGATCTCCCATAATTGGAGAAAAGGAGAAAACCCAATGGAAAAAAATCCTCTCCAAAAGAGAGAAAGGTGAATGAAGGACTGGAAAAGCCTCCAAATCAAGGTGTGAAGGACTAAGAAGCCTCCAATCAAAATAATGTCCAAAAAAAGAGGAACATGTAGAGAATCACCGAAGCACTATATTGTCAAATGATGACTGATATAGTGCTAAAATAAAGAACCTTCAAAAGAAAGAATATAAGATTTTCCATATGGTAAATGATCCATCTCACTAAAATGCATGTAACTAAACATTGATGTATGCTACATCTGAAAGTACATACGAAAAATAACTAGATACATTGATCACTCTAATGTGAAACCAAGGAAGCATTATTACCAATAGTAGAAATCCACCCAAACTTTTGAAAAATGGAGAGCCATGAAAATCACATTGAAATTGTGTGAAACCAAGATGTGCGTGTAGGAGAAACAACTTGCAAATAAAAGGGTGTTCAGAGGAAGGCACACATGCATGGGGAAAGAATCATTGGGATTCACTACTATTATGGAAGGGAAACTCACTTGACATAGGTGTGTTGGAAAACCAAAGGAAAACATCAACCCCTCCATGACACTTTTTATGATAGTGCAAATACAAAAGGCACAATAGGGTGTGCAAAACTCCCCAAAAAGTATACACTAGAATGGCACTTTATCTTAGTGCATCTACAAAAGAGAATGTGCATGAAAAATAATGTCTACAATTCCCAAATAGGATGGAATACTATAAATACATGTAGAATAATAAAAAATGAGTCATCCCACACAAATGAAAATTTTCTAGGAGCTAAGACATCTAAGTAACTCACTAAAGTGTGAAAACACAAAAAACTGAATAAAACATACTTGGAGAGCAATATAGAAAAATTGCATGGATATATGCGTAGAGCACTAAAAGACCTTCCCAACACCTCTGGAATCACAAAGAATGGAGAATCAAGTCAAAATTTATGAGCTTTGGACCAAAAAATACACCTCTTACTTCAATAGGTTATAGATGGCACCAAACACAAAATTAAATGATGAGACCCACACCACTAGAAAGTTGGTGGGACCAGCTTTCCAACGATTTCTTGTCTATCAAAATCTGATATTGTACGCCTAAGTTATGGCCTAAAAAAAAACACTACCCCCTTAGTGAAAAAGAGGGTATTGAAGGGGCCTATGGTACAGGGTGTAAAACTGATGTCAGCAGGACTATTTGGTGAATATTCCCAATCCACCAGTAAAAATATTTGGCCCCTTGAAAATCTTGGTAGAATTTTTTTGTGTTGAGTGGAAAAAGATTTTGCGTTGCCAGGAAGGGGTTGGATGGCCATAAAAATTTCCATGAAAAGTTCAAAAATCATCGAAATGTGAAGGCAAGCCACCATGAAATAGTGATTGTCGGTGAAGCAATAAAAAGCAACCACAAAAACTTGGGATCCATCGGTCGCATAAAAAGGACACTAGGGGTGAAGGGAAAGCCCACTGCCACCACCAACAGGTCCATGTGGTAGGGTCAAATAGGTGAAAATCCTGTCGCCGAGTACAACATGTACCCTAAGTGTAGGAATTTAAAAATCTTCCCCATAAAACCTTTTTAAAAATATGTTTTTTTTTAGGCTTGAATGCTTATAAGAGAAAAACGCTAAATGAGAAAGGGGTTAGATCATGACAAGTGTCAATAACGTATGAGATGAGACATAATGATCTAATATTAGCTCAACTAATAAAAACATAAAAACACTCCTAAGTTTAGCTTAAGTTCATGAGAATAAATTAGACTAATAATTAATTAAAGATTAATTATTTATTAGCTAATGCATGATTACTCTAACATGCAAAAATGTAGGGATTGAGAAGACAACCATCTTTCATGTATAGATATACCAATAATATATGCCCATTCATATGAAGTGTAAGATAATAATTGAATTACAATATATTATTTTAACAAGAAAAGAACTCATTAAAATACAATGACCCAAAATCATAGGATCTCAATATTATCTTGTAAAAAGTTAGGGGAATTTTTTTTTATTTTATTCATTTGAAATTATATTCATAATATCATTAGTTAATTAGGGTATCATTAATTAGGAATTTATTTTCCTTTTATTAGATGTCAATCTTATCACTTAGGATAAGATTAATTTTCAACTTTTCTAATTTATGCCCGGAATGCATATTAATGTAATTACTCATTTTATAATTAATGCTTATAAATTATATTGACTATATATTTATCTCCTTTTATGTTTCTCCCTCTTGTAGAACAAATATTATGAAAATTATTGGTTCTAACATATTATTAGAGCTCTAGATTCACATATTTTTTTCTTGAATTATTAACTATTTTTGCTATGAGATTATAACTGGTGAATAATAGAAATAAATAAATGCCATGTAGATGCATCTAAAAGGCAACAAACCCCTAAGATCACCTATGCAAACACCAAAATAAAAGACTAGAATATTTTTAGGTTTTTTTTATTATTGTATTTTGGGTATATAAAATTCTATAGTGTATGTATTTGTATATCTATATGGTAATATTCCATATAATTGCTTCAACTCTAAGCTCTAATTACTAGGTCTATCAAAAAATTTATCCTATCAATTTATTCTCCTATGGAAGTTTAATATTTTAATAAATGGGTGAGTACAAGATCATGATGGGCCAGACTATTCATCTAAGAAGCAATGAAGATACAAAAAAACATAATTAAGAAATGGGTAAGTGCAGGATCATGATGGGCCTAAAAGTGGCAATATGATGGGTATGTGGCTGACAACTTTTTTTAAACCCAAAAGTGATGACATGAAAAGAATTTTTAAAGGAGATTCTCAGCTTTCCACCAATATAAATTATGCTTTACTTTGAATTTAATAAGTAATTATTATTCACTTTCTCTTCAAATTACGATTGAAGTCCTGATTGATAGGTTGATTGAAAAACATCTATAGCTTTCAAACCATATCACATTTTTTGAATGAAAAACATGCACCACATTCTATGCTTGGCATAATATAGGATTAAAAAAAGAAACATTGAATTTCATGAAGTTTTGACCAAGTTAAGGTGGTCAGACATATGAGCTTTTATATTTTTTAAAAGTTGTAATAAAAATTCATAATTAATTATTTACTTCAAAAAAAATTACAAAAAAATATGCATCACATCAGGACATGAGTCTACTTATATCTAAAATCTTATAAAAAAAATATTATCATTTTATTGTGGTTAGGGTGGTCAGACAGACACCTACTTCTTATATTTTCCCTGAAATTTAAGTACTATTGCATTAAAATTTCAAATTTTCACCAAATAGGATTTATTTTTTTTAAACAAACCTAGTAGTTTAGAAACTACATTCAATTTGCTACAAATTCTATTCTTACATATTTTTGAAATAATATAGATAACTTATTCAAATTTTTACATCAAGTTGCCTAACTCTTATTTTTTTAAAAAAATTGCCACTTAAGGGCCTATTTTTTACATGATCCTGCACATACCCAAATGTCACAAAAATTTGAATAGGTTATTAACATAATTTATAAAACATGTAAGAATAGAATTTGTAGAAAATTGAATATAATTTGTAGGCTACTAGGTTTTTTTGGAAAAAAAGTAATTTCATTTGGTGAAAATTTAAAATTTCAATGCAATAATACTTGAATTTTTTAAAAGAAAACATATGTTTGTCCAGCCAACCTAAGTATGAGCAATTTTTTTGAATATTTCAATTTAAGTAGAGGACGCATGCACAAATGTGATGCATGTTTTTAATATTTTTTGCAAGTAAATAATTCATTATGAATTTTATAGTAGGAATTTTTATAAATATTAATAACTATTTATCCAACCACCCTAACTTGGTAAAAAATTTATGAAAATTTTCTATTTTGTTCTAACCTATAGTTTTTGTACCATAGAGTGTGACACATCTTCCAAATTTGAAAAATGTGTAACTATTTAAGAGTTATAGATGTCTTCCAATAAACCTATCAATCAAGACTTTACACATATCGAATGTAGAAAATCAAGAATAGTTATCTATTAAATTAAAAATAAAGCATATCTTATATTGGTTGAATGTTAATAATTTAATAAATAAACCATTTTGTTTCATCAAATTCCAATTAAAAAAAAAATTCAGCATGAAGGGTGAAATTTGAAAAACCAAGGGAGACCTCTAAACATGTTGATGCAGTTGAATTTTCAAGTTTGACACCCCCAAGCCAAATCCAAAAGTGTGCCATAGAAAAATGGCCCCTTGTCATTTTCATGGCCTTTTAGATCTTGTTTCATGGTGTTCGATTTGTGTTGCTCTAATTCTATGTTGTATCATGGCTTGAACATGCTTATTTAGGTACTAAAATTCAAAGAACGACGTCTTGTGTAGGTGTTGTGGAGTGTTGTAAGACATTTCTACATTTTTCTAGACTCTATTTAATGCATTTCACCTAAAAATCACCTATTTATAGATCAAAAATTCCTATATTGAAGTGTTGTAAAGTCTTGTAACAAGCCTTCAAACTTTTCTAGGTACAATCTCCTTATTTACACCTTTCTCATGCTTTATTTTGTCTCTTTATGCCCTCATATGCTTAATTAAGTGTATTTTTGCATATTATCTTGACAAACAACATTAAACACAAAATTATTTCCGAAACTTGGTTTTAGGTCCTAGGTGGGACCCATTCGCCATGGGTGGTGAATGAGTCCCCCTGGCCCCAAATTCAAAATATTTCAATATTTTTTTTTGGGAGTTTATTAAAAGTCACTTGATGCTGGCCTATAATGAGGTACGAATGGATAGTAAGGCATAAGAATTGTATAAATAAGTGTTTTTCACCTCATTTTACATCTCCTAAGTCATTCAAGCAATCCTCCAATAATCTTCTACAATCTCCTAATACATTCAAGCATTCAAGCATCCTACATCATCAATTGAAGAAACTATTGAAGCACTTTGAAGCAACCATTGACATTACTTCAGATTTACAAGATCAAGGACTTGGTGGGTTAATAGCATTTGTGTGTTGTTCATTTATCATTTCCTTTGAATTTCATCTATTTCTATTGGGTTTGATTACAAAAGTGGGGTTTGACCATGGAAAACCCCTATTTGCTAATCCTCCAACATTTTTCCCCTTTGCATGTGTCTTTGCATCCTTTGTTTTGTAGATTTAATAGGTTTAAATGTGTTGAAAATTGGAAATCAAGTCAACTAGGCTCTTCAAGTCAACATATCACTATTTCAAGTTTATTGAGTATTTTTTGTTCGTTTTCTACAAAACTGACTCCAACACCCTGACATTAAGACATTCCCAAATCTGGTGTTGCAGAGTTGATGTCTAATTTTCCAAAAATATAGGAGTGGATTGATTTTCTACCCTTGGTGAATGAGTCCCACTTGAAGTCTAAAAATCTATATTTTGTTAGATCTCAAATCTCGACTATTAGAAATCAGTTCCTGACACTTTTTCATCAGTAGGAGGATTGATTCACCACCTTGGGTGAACGAGTCCCACTGTGAAAACCAAATAAAATTAATCAATATTTCAAACACTCCAGAGAACTCATATTTTATCTAGGTGCACTCTGATTTCATCCTTCTCCTTATGTTCTACATATTTCTTCAATTTTCTTCACTTTCTGCATATCACAATGTGTTTTCAGACATAGCTTAAATTACACTTTTGCATTCATTTTAGATAATTTTAGTCAGTCAATTGTATTTAGTTAAGTTCATTTACATCATATCATATAGCACACATCATAATTTGAGTGTTACAAAAGCATTTTGGGACCTGAATCTCTCTCTTTCTAGGTGAAAAATCTTAGGAAGAGAGCAAGCATTCTTGGTTCGCAAAATCTATCACATTTTGGTGAACCCGACTTTTGAATACTTTAAAACTTCCGATTGCATTTGACATCTTTCATACTAGTTTTCATTTTCATTAGCATTCAATTAGGACATTGATTTGTTATTACATTCTAGGACTTTCCATTTTGCATTAATGAAACATTCATTTCGTTTTCATTTTTGCATTCAAATTCATTGAAAAAGACTAGAAATATGCATTTTGCATCTGTACTTGCATTCTATAGACCATTTAAATCATTCTCAAAACTTTTGAAAAACACAAAAAAATTGCATCCTAGGACTCATTCGCCACCTAGGGCGAATCAGTCCCTTTGCACTTTTTCGACAGTATTTTTGGATTTCTTTTAACATTTTTTTGCATTACACTTTACTATTCCTACATTTTTTTTTCAGTTACAAATTCTCACTTTTTCTTCATTTATTGCATCTTTGTTTCCTGATATGATGGCGTTTTCTTTCAATAATTTTTTGAATTCTCTAAAATCATTGGTAGACATGTCCAGTTATACATTTTGTTGTGACCTTAATGACATTGTACAATCTTATGCTCCTTTAACTCCTCATGATTGTCCTCCTCATGATGTAGACATCATTGGAGAAGATGATGTTAGCATGAATAAGCTCTACAATGATTTCCTTGACAACCTAGAAGCAAATGCAACCTTTTATCACTCTATGAGATCACACCAATTTCCTCCTATTACACCACCTGATCACTTTTCTTATTTACATCCTAAAGTCAACACAAGACCTATGGTTCCTCCCTCAAGTGGACCTAGTTCCTCTCAACCACCACAATCCCCACTATTCTATGAGCATACAATCATAAACAATCCTATCAACCTTGAAGACACATATGGTAAAGGCTTTACTATTTTGAGTAAACAAGGTTGTGACATAAAAAATGAACATGACATCCATCAAATTTTTGAACAACACCCAGCTGAAGCCAATACAATAGGACTAGGACATCAAGATCCTTCTCATCCTAAGAGACATCATCTTCTACCTAGGAGACTTCTGGATGTTCGAACGGTCATCTTGAATTCTCCTCCTAACTTGAACATTCTCCTTCCACATGAACACCCATTCTCTCCATCTAATGACAAGGATGTTAGGATCCCTATGGGTCCCCTTCCTCCTATTCATGAAAAAGGAGAATCTAGTAAACACAAACGACCATATAAATTGAAAAATATAAAGTTTCCTACCCATCCTCCACCTAAATGTGAAAGGAGACTTTAACTGCTTTTAAATAAAGGTCTTATACTTTTACCACCTTCAAATAGGTTGGTCATTCGTCCTAATGATTCTCATATACCATATTGTAAATATCATCATATCCTTGGGTCCATTGAACAGAAGAATGTCGAACATTGAAATACATCCTAAATAAGTACCACTTCACTGATACCAATTGTTTCCCTATCACACCTTAAACAAATTTGCACTCCTTTCATCATGCCAATAGTTATAGAATTTCCTATTCTCACTATTACATGACCTCTTCCCATCACACATCTCGGCTCATTCTTGCTTTTACACTTTGTGGGAGGTGAGACATGGTTACCGTTGTCCTTGTAATGCATTTTTTTTGTCTCTTAACTTTGTTATTCCTTTTTCCACTTGTTCATCCAAGATTGAGAAACCAATAACCTTGTTAATGGTTGACTTACATTTGCATTACTTATTCTTTATTTTCTTTTTCTTTTCATGTGCATATCGTGTTCCCCTGTATCGTGCATTTGATGTTTCTTCTCTTTTTGTACACTTCTTCTATTCATACCCTTATTCTTCTATTCATCGAGCTTTGTTTTGAATTTTCCTTTTGGGGATGACGCAAAGCATAGAGACGCCCTATGTCTCTTCCATGTTGACCTAAACGGTCTTTGTCTTTTTCATTTTTGTTTTGTTTTTTTCCTTTTGGGGATGATGCAAATCATAGAGATGCCCTATGTCTCTTCCATGATGACCCAAATGCTCCTTTTTCCTTTTAGGGATGACGCAAGGGATTGAGGCTGAAATGTCTCCTTCATGTTGACCCAAAATATTTTTCATTCTTTTCTTCCTTTTCACTTGTGTTTTCCTTTTGGGGATGATGAAAAGTGTTGAAACCACAATGTCTCTTCCATGTTGACTCAAAATGGACTTTTTTTTCCTTTGTTTTCACTCTCTTTGTGTCATTATTCCATTTCTATGTGTATATGGGGAATGATGATAGTTTCACACTCTTTCATAAAAACATTGTAGCAACGATCATACTAATCCAAAATGTATAGATCCCTTATGTTTTTGGCATACTTTCTTTTCTATGGGGGAAAATCCCTCCCTTTCTTGTTTTTTCATTCTTCGTTGACATGACACAGCCTACCTTCAAAACATATGACTTGGCATAGAGCTTTCTAGGTTGGCTCTCCTATCTTGTTTTCTTTTTTCCTTTTCTTTTCTTCTCTTCTTTCAAGTAATTGCTCATAGAACGATGTGTAGCAATTACTTTAAAGTGGGGGCCATACATTACCATTATTTCATTGTGCATTCATGCTTCTTAGTGTAGCCTTGTCATTTACATGATGCATTAGTAACTTTTTGGATGACATTAGGTGTGATGTCCTTCATAAGTGTGATCTATATTAGCATATTACATTCCTCTTTGTGGTTTGATCTGACACACTGCATCCCCTAAGTTGTCAATATACTATTCTTTGATTGGTCCTCTCTTGGACACATTAGACACAATTTTCCCTAAGTGATTTACCTTGCATAAAACTGAACAAGACTCCTTTGAACAATATTTCACATTACATTTATTGCATTCTCATTCAACCACCTTGCATAACACAAGTTGCATGCCTATGGAGTCATCTTATTTGTTTGGCCACCTTGCGTAACACAACTTGCATCCCTATGGTGCCATCCTATTTTTCTTGTCATATGAAACTTAAACTGACATTTACATTTCATTTGGCTTTGTGGCGCCTTGTTAAAGTTATCAAATTGTATAACTTTAGCATGGTTGAGCGGGAAGCCCAAATAGAGGTATGACTTTTCCCCATAGCCACTTTTATGTTTGTGAGTGCATACCAACTAGCGTATGTTTCTCACCTTTTTCTTTTTTGGCCCCAAAGTGAGTACACATTCTCTTTTTTAAACAATTAGCCTAGATCTCTTTTCACAACTAGTTGGATTGACGATCGGAGCTTCATTCAATTCAATTCAACACTTGTGTGTTCCTTTGTCCTTATGCTTAGTTTTCCATGTGATCTTTGTCTTGTGGGCTTGATCATCCCACTTGATCATTGTATTCCATCTTGCTAATGTAAGTGCATTTGAACCCTCCCCTCGATGTTCATGGCTACTTTAGTGTGAGTTTGAAGTTGGCTCATCCTCTCACTAAAGTGGGGGTTAAATGTGTCATATAAACATGGCCCCTTGTCATTTTCAAGGCCTTTTAGATCTTGTTTCATGGTGTTAGATCTATGTTGCTCTAATTATATGTTGTATCATGGCTTGAACCTGCTTATTTAGGTACTAAAATTCAAAGAACAGTGTCTTGTGAAGGTGTTGTGAAGAGTTGTAAGACATTTCTACATTCTTATAGACTCTATTTAATGCATTTCACCTAAAAGTCACCTTTTTACACATCAACAAGTCCTATATTGAAGTGTTGTAAAGTCTTGTAACAAGCCTTCATGCTTTTCTAGTTACAATCTCCTTATTTACAACTTTCTCATGCTTTATTTTGTCTCTTTATGCCCTCATATGCTTAATTAAGTGTATTTTTGCATATTATCTTGACAAACAACATTAAACACAAAATTATTTCTGAAACTTGCTTTTAGGTCCTAGGTGGGACCCATTCACCATGGGTGGCGAATGAGTCCCCCTTGGCCCCAAATTCAAAATATTTCAAAAACAAATTCGTGAGTTTATTAAAAGTCACTTGATGTTGGCCTGTAATGAGGTATGAATGGATAGTAAGGCACAAGAATTGTATAAATAAGTGTTTTTCACCTCATTTTACATCTCCTAAGTCATTCAAGAAATCCTCCAATAATCTTCTACAATCTCCTAATACATTCAAGCATTCAAGCATCATACATCATCAATTGAAGCAACTATTGAAGCAATTTGAAGCAACCATCGACATTACTTTAGATTTACAAGATCAAGGACTTGGTGGGTTAATAGCATTTGTGTATTTTTCATTTCATCTATTTCTACTGGGTTTGATTACAAAAGTGGGGTTTGACCAAGGAAAACCCCTATTTGCTAATCCTCCAACATTTTTCCCCTTTGCATGTCTCTTTGAAGTATTTGTTTTGCATATTTAATAGGTTTAAAGGTGTTGAAAAGTGGAAATCAAGTCAACTAGGCTCTTCAAGTCAACATATCACTATTTCAAGCTTATTGAGTGTTTTCTATCTGTTTCCTATAGAACTGATTCCAGCAACCCGACATTCAGACATTCCCAAATCTGGTGTTGTAGAGTTGTCTAATTTTCTAGAAATCTAGGAGTGGATTGATTCACCACCCTTGGTGAATGAGTCCCACTTGAAGTCTAAAAATCTGTATTTTGTCAGATCTTAAATCTCTACTATCATAAATTAGTTCCCAACACTTTTTCATCAGTAGGAAGACTGATTCACCACCTTGGGTGAATGAGTCCCACTGTGAAAAACTAGTAAAATTCATCAATATTATAGGAACTCCAGAAAAATCATATTTCATCCAAGTGCACTCTGATTTCATCCTTCTCCTTCTGTTATGCATATTTCTTTCATTTTCTTCACTTTCTACATATCATAATGTGTTTTCAAACATACCTTAAATTACACTTTTGCATTCATTTTAGATCATTTTAATCAATCAATTGTATTTAGTTAAATTCATTTACATCATATCATATAGCACACTTCCTAATTTGAGTGTTACATAAGCATTTTGGGACCTGAATCTCTCTCTTTCTAGGTGAAAAATCTTAGGAAGAGAGCAAGCATTCTTGGTTCCCAAAATCTATTTCACACAAAGTATTCCTAAGATAAAAAAAAATTGTAAGAAAAAAATGATATTCATTATTCATAGGTTTTTTATATGAATTGATATCAATTTTGTTATAGTTAAAAATAGATATTTATTTATTGAAGTTAAGAAATAGATATCTATTTTTTAAATTTAACATATGTTATAAAATATTAATATTAATATATATAAATTTATGAAAAAATAATATATAATATTTAAGATATACTAGAATATATTAATATTAATATAATATAGATTATATATTTATAATTATATAAATATAATATTATATAATAATATGTATATTATAAAATATATTTGATGGATTACTGTAAGGGAGTATTAAATATCATATTTATTATAATAAAACTATAAATTAAACTACAAGGAGCTAGGAGAAAAATATATATATCTACCTCCATCTCTCCCTCACCTTTCCTATCTACTTCACTCTATCTCCACTCACCTTCATTGTCTCTACCTACTATATAACTGAAAATATGTTATACTTCTGTGAATCCTGGCATGCAAGGATACTCAATAATGAGTCCTTGCAAATCAATTCATAGCTCTCTATCCGAGAAGAGCAGGGATTGATATTGTGGCCCTCAGATTGACCCAGTTACCCCTGCAAATACAGTCTCGGAACGAGAGATTCAAAGAGGAGAAGCAAGAATGCCAATCTCCATGAATCTTGTTCTTGCAATGCAACAATGAAAACTAATCTAAATGACTATAAAATGCAATAAACAAAACTAATTTATTGAAATGAAAATTGATCTACATGCAATGCCATAAATGAATTACTTTGCAAATTAATCTACTATGAATATTAAGCTAAAATGTAATATTAAACTATATGCTCTAAAACTAAGATGCTTATAAAATCAAACTAATGTGTAATCTCAAATGATAAAATTCAAGAAAATTTGTAGCATAAGTCTGATGTAAAAATTCGTGATCTTTTTTTTTTTGAAATGAGAATGAGAGGCTCATTTTATAGGCGGAATTGAAGGAAAATTCGGCTAATGTGGGATAAATAAAAAATAGAAACAAATCTTGATTGGAATTCTTTTAGTTTATTTCGCTTTAACCCATTTGTTTCCTTTTTTTCATCACGTGATATTCTTTGAGAAGATATTTCATTTATTTTATTTAATTTAAGATGATAATATATCTTTTAATAAAATAAAATAAGATTATGTAATTTAGAAATGAATATTAATAAAATAAAATAAAATTATTTAATTAAAAATAGATTTAATTAAATAGCATCATTTTATTTAAGTAATATTAACTTCAATTAAATAACATCATTTTATTTATTAAAAGGGATTTATTTCTTTTGATTAAATAACATTAATGAAGCATTCAAACCTTAGGGAAAATTGAAACATTTGAAATAGTTATGAATTGATTAAGAAATTTGATTTGAAAATGCAACAATCATTGATTCAGAAAGTTGATGTTGACAAATTAAATAAATGGGGCCCAAAGTCTAGGTGACCATTTTAGGTTGCATACATTTGCCCCTCTTTGACTAATGTGAGGTCGACTCGGGATCACATGTAGTCAAAGAATGAAGTTGCAATGTGAGATCGATTTGGGATCACTAAACAACTCAGATGTGAGGTCGACTCGGGATCACATCTGGACAAATATAAACAAAAGGCCTTGAACATGAGCCCATCGAGATCACATCCAAAGTGAGAGATAAGAATCTCTACAAGGTTGCCCCAAGAGAAGCAATTGATAAATTGATAAAGTTGAATCAAGGATTGAAGTTTGATAGGTAATTTACCGGATCGGCAAATCAAATGAGATAGAGGAGAAATAATAAATTGAAAAATTTTGGATCAAATCAAACAAAAGATAAGGTTCTTGGATGTAAGATGAAAAATATAAGAATCACACAACCCGTAGGATCAAAGAAGAAAAATTATGCCCTAAGGTTGAATTAAATGAAAAGAAGTGGGTGAAATTGAATAAAGATAGAAGTTTGGAAGAAAATGGAAAGAAAAATGGAGAGAAGAGAATCTTACCTCGAAAGAAAGTGGATGCATCAAAATCAATCAACTGTTTAAGATAGGGAATTTTGATTGAGATCACGAAAGAAGATAAGGAAATGAAGAACGTGATCACAGTTGATGAAAAATCCACAAGAAAGATGAAGGAAACCCTTCAAACCCATAATACAGCCTAAAAGTGCAAATTAACATGAAGTCTAAATAATGCAAGCTACATAAAAATGCAAAGGTGTACTTGCAATAGGGTAACATAGGTTTTTGTGTGTTCATCATTCATTAGAGAATGTAAGAGAACTTATTTTCATCATTGGGCCATTATTACCGGACATCGGACAATCACACAATCATCACTAGTCACAAACGCAACTATGAAGATATGAATGTGATTTATGTCAGCTTGGAATGTGGAAAGATTCTAACATGAGCATCAAAGACATGAAGGTCAAGATGACTACAATGTTAGCTTACCCAATTTAATGTAGCAAAACCATGCTCGCATCAAGACATAAACGCCAGGATTACCATGAGAATGGTTGTGCAAAACATTCAAGGATGATGCCATAAATCTCTTAAGTGTGTCAAGGAGACAAATAAGAGACACCGAAAGGCACCAAGACAACACCCACAAGCGTAGCAAATAAAACATGCCCCATGCCCCGAGTCCTCTAGCTATGCATCACAGAGAGACTTATTAGATAAGAAACTCAACGAAAATCAATATCAGTCAGCACACAAAGAAAAGATCATGGCATATCTCAAGCATTAAGTGTTGCAGTTAAAAAATTTGGGCGTAAACTAATACCGAGTTCCGAAGGGTAAGGATCAATGTTTGCAAGTAGGTAAGATCACATGACCAACCGATAAGACCAAACTGATAAGTGTTGAAAAACACGCGATGTCAGGAGTTGTGTTGAAAAACACAGTTGGGTTAGTGTTGAAAAACACCGTTTGCGAGGTGTCCTAAAGACAAGCATATCCAAGAGACCAAAGCTAACACAGTGATGCCCCTAGACAAAGACAAAGACCAATTCCAAACCAAGGCAATAAGGACAAGGCATGATGGAGAAAGGCTAAGTGTCGAGGATGCATGCTAAGAAATAGGGATGCAAAGGCCTCAAGTAGCGCCTGTGTCCAGGTTTTCACCACTTGGAAGAATTTTTTTTAGGATCTTTTGTATTTTACTACCAAGGCCCCGCTTCCAGGTTTTCACCAAGGCATCTTTTTTCTTTTCTTTTTTGATTTTTTTGAATTTTTTGTATTTTTTCAAAGATCATATTTGAATTTTTTTGGATTTTTTTGACAATATATCACTTTTTTTTTGTAATTTTTTCAGTATCATATATCAATTTTTTTTTGGAACTTTTTTCAGGGTCATAATTATATACAAAGGATGCCCCCAGACAGAATGGGCATCAAGGATAGAACTTCTTCAAGTGCAAAACATTGATAGGCTCAGGGAGCTGCTCCCCCTCTTCAGTAGATAGTAGATAGGCACCTGTGCCAAAAGTTGTTGTGATGATGTAGGGTCCAAGCCAATTAGGTTCGAATTTTCCCTTCTGTTCTCGATTCTGTTGGTTCTTAGGATTCTCTCACAGGACAAGATCTCCTACTTGGAATTCTCTAGGGCGAACCTTTTTGTTGAAGGCTTTGGACATCCGCTTTTGATAGACCCTCATATGGTCAAATGATGCTTTACGCTTCTCATCAAGAAGTTCCAATTCTTGCAATCTCATGGTGCGATAGTCTTCATCTATAACTAGACCTTTGAGAGAGACCCGAAGTGATGGAATCTCAACCTCTAAAGGTAACACTACTTCAGCGCCGTATGTGAGGGCAAAAGGAGTAGCCCCAGTTGGAGTACGAATACTCGTTCTATAGGCCCATAGGGCCGGATTTATCTGTAGGTGCCAATCTCTACCATTCTTATGAACTGTTCTGTGCAAAATATTGAGAATGGTTTTGTTTGAAGCCTCTGCCTGACCATTTCCTTGTGGGAAGTAAATGGAGGACCAATGTTGCTTTATCTTGAATCTTTGGCAGAGTTCTTTAAGGTCCTTGTTTTTGAACCGACCTCCATTGTCAGTGATGATCTTAGATGGCACTCCATATCGACAGATGATATGGTTTAAAATAAATAAAGACACTGTCTTGCCTGAGGCAATAGAAAGTGGAACAACCTCTACCCATTTTGTGAAGTAGTCAGTAGCAGTGATAATGAACTTATGCCCACTTGATGAGTTGGGATGAATCTGCCCAACAAGGTCAAAGGCCCATCGCTGAAATGGCCAGTGAGATATAGAAGGAATTAGCTCCCTACCTGGAGCATGTATCAGGTGTCCATGTTTCTGACATTTTTCACAAGACTTAGCAAATGCTACTGCATCTATCTGCATCGTAGGCCAATAGTACCCTGCTCTAAGCAACCTTCTAGCCATGGAAAGACCATTAGAATGTCCTCCACATATGCCCTCGTGGATGTCAACTAGCACTTGATCAGATTCCTCCTTTTCTAAGCACCTAAGAAGTGTTCCATCTAGACCCCTCCTATACAAATCACCATAGATGAGGGAATGGCGAGAGGTGTTGCGGATAAGGTTTCTTCTTTCAGATCAGTTAAATGTATCGAGGATGATGCCATCACGAAGATATGAGTAAATAGCACCATAGCGGGAGGATTCATGATTGACAAGGGTACAAATGATATGGCTTTCAGGTGAGTCAAATATGGGATATCGTAGCTCTTCCACCAGGAATTCATATCTGGACTCATGTTCCTCTAACTGAAGAAGTGAAGCAAGGGTGGCCATAGCATCGGCTGCTTTGTTCTCAGCCCTAGGGATTTGCTGAAAGGTGACAAAAGTAAAATACCGTCTCAATGAATCAACCATTTTTTGTAAGGTACCAACTTATCATCTTTTTGTTTGGTATTGTTCATTGACTTGGTTTATGATCGTACCAGGGTCCCCATAGATATGTAGTTAAGTGTGATATTCCACTTCTATGGCCATTTTAGTCCATTTTGTCAAAGCCTCATATCAAAGCCATGTTGTTTGGTGCATGGAAAGAGTAACTTGTAAGATTTAGGAATAGTATACCCATGAGGAGAAACAAACAACACACCAGCTCCAGAACCATTTTGCATGCAGGAACCATCAAAGAATAGTTTCCAGGATCTTTCAATCATGTACATAAGATGCTCATCTGGAAAGTTGACTTGAATGGGCATATTATCTTGAATAGGGAAATTAGCCAGTTGATCTGCAATAGCTTGGCCTTTGATTGTTTTGCGCTCAATATACTCTATGTCAAATTCAGAAAGAATCATCATCCATTTAGCAAGTCTACCCATGAGAGCAGCTTTACCGAGCAAGTATTTGAGAGGATCAATTTTTGCTATGAGGTGTATGGTGTGTGTGAGCATATAGTGTCGCAATTTTTGAGAAGCAAACACTACTGTGAGGCAAGCTTTTTCAATACTAGTATAATTAACCTCATAAGAAACAAGAGTGCGACTAATATAATATATGGCCCTTTCTTTCCCTTGTTCATCTAATTGAGCCAACAATGCCCCCAGTGAAGATTCAGTAGCTGAGACATATAAAATGAGAGGTTTTCTTGGAATGGGAGGCATTAAAGTGGGAGGATTTGCCAAGTATTCTTTAATTTGATCCATGCTCTTTTGGCAATCCTCATTCCATACACATTGAACACCTTTATGCAATTTTTTGTTGAAAGGTTGTGCTCTATCTGCCAATTGTGAAATAAACCTCCTTATGGATTGAAGGCACCCTTGAAGACTCCTCATTTGGCTGACATTTTTTGGAGGTGGCATGTTTATAATGGCTTGAACCTTTTCAGGGTCCACTTCTATTCCTTTAGCTGAAATGATGAATCCCAATAATTTGCCAGAAGTAACACCAAATGCACACTTTTTTGGGTTTAATCTTAGTTGAAATTGTTCCATGTGATCTAGAATCACTTCTAAATCAGCCAAATGTGTTCCTCTTCTCTTAGACTTAGCCAGGGTGTCATCCACATAATCTTCCATATTCTTATGCATCATGTCATGGAAGATGGTTGTCATAGTTCTTGGGTAAGTAGCTCCCCAGATTTTTCAATCCAAAGGGCATGACATTCCAACAATAAGTACCCTGTGCACATGTGAATGAGTCTTTTTCGATCCTGAGCTATCTTTGATCCGGCTGAGTAAATTTAAAACCATCCATCAAAGAATAGATCTCATATCCGCCATGTCCACTATCATGTCATGTTAGGAAGTGGAAAATCATCCTTTGGGCATGCTCTGTTAAGATCTCTAAAGTCTGTGCAGATTCAAATGGTTTTATCGTGTTTAGAAACAGGTACAATGTTGGAAATCTAGTCAGCATAGTCTATGGCTCTAATGAATCCTGCACCAAGGAGCTTTTCTAATTCAACTTTCACTAAAAGAGCTATATGAGGGTGCATTTTTCTCAACTTCTGTTTGACTGGTTTCACACCTGGAGCTATGGACAAATGATGCATAATGAGATTAGTGTCCAACCATGGCATGTCTGAGTATGTCCATGCAAAGTTAATTTCTTTCTTTTGGAGGAACTCAGTATAGGCTTTCTTTTCTTCAGGTGATAAAGATTTAGCCAAGTGTACAATTTTTGGAACTTCCTCTGTGCCCAAATTAACAGCTTCTATAGGTTCAACCAATACTGATGATCTGTCCTGGAAATAGCTTGGGAGACTATCAAGTACCTCATCTGTAGGTGCCTCTGGGAGGTTTTCACCTTTGGATACATCTTTTATTTTTACTTTTTTTGGTTCTGACACCGCCACATAGTGGTTTTCGCCATCAAAACTCTTATTCTTTTTTTCTTTTCTTTTTATCTTGTGACTAAGGTACTTGATGTCAGGTTCTGTCATACTAGTAGCCGGTTCATTGGTGGAAGAGACTACAGGTTCAATGGAATTTAGATAGCAGGTGATCTCATAGTCATTGTGAAATGTCAAGAGTTGAGGCTCTTGGTACCGTTGAGACCAATCAATAAGGTTGGGGTGAACAAGGGGTAGGTTGATGACCGGTTCAAGATTAAGGATATAGGTGGTGTCATCTCTGGTGACTGTAGAATTGGAATCTGTCAAGTTTCCCTCTAAAGTGTCTAAATTAGAATTTATCCTAGCAAGCGAAGAATTGTCTACTACTGCGACATGTGGGTTCCAATCTTCTAATCTAACACATGACTTGTCAGTTACATCAGGTTGAGAACTATAAGTGTGGACAACATCCATATCCAAGTCAATTGTTGCATCTGAGAGTGAATCCCATTCAAACTCATGAGAGTCTATTTCTGAATTATTGTTGGAGCCTCGTGATGTAGAAGCCTCAAAATTTGGAAGAGGCTCCTCTCCTCTAGCAATTTGCTCAATCACAAAATTATCTGAATTATCACCATCCATTGCAGCTGGGATGGAGACACTATCCATAGTCAATCTTGCATTCATATAGTCACTATCTATTGCAAATGAGATAGGAGGACTATCAATTATTAAATCTCTTGAATCTTCCCAAAGGAGATTTGTTGAAGGTACCCAATCATCCGTTATGTCTTGTTGATTGGTCAAATCTGGTACATATTCTGTGTCATCTTTACTATCCCGCCTATCGTAAATGGGGACAAGGCATTTATTGTTGTTCATAAAGCCTAGGCCAACCAGTTTCTTAGACTTACGTGCAAAAAGATCATGATTGAGTGGTTTAGCTCTAGCATCTAACCCGTGACTAAGAGGGCCATATCCTGGATAACCCATCTTCTTGACAAAAGTATATCCTCTCCCATAGGACTTAGGAGAGGGGGAGAAATTTTCATTGTGCTGGTATTTCTCCTCTTTGTATATCCAATCTCAAATAGCTACTTCCTCTTTTTCATCTTGTATTGGTACCGAGGATTCAACAAACTTGTCAAATAGTGTCATTGCTGAAGATGATGGTTTCATCTCCTGTGAAGGCTTTCCATATGTCCTAGGGGAAACAGGCATCTTTGCAAAAGAGTCAAGTTGATACCCCCCCATGCCAAGGTCTACTGACTTAAATTTGTTTTGACAATCTGCTAAAGTTGTTTCATAATCCTCTGCTGCTCGGTTAAGAGGGACATGAACATTAGTTGAGATTGAGTTAATTGATAAGGTGTTATCCCCTGGTATGCAAATTTTTGTTCCATTGTAGGGGAACTTAACACACTGGTGGTAGGTAGACGGCACTGCCTGCATATCATGAATCCATGGTCTACCTAGTAAAATGTTGTATGCAAGGGGTCCAGTATCAACAATTTGAAACAAGATATCTTTTTCAACTAGGCCAATCCTGACAGGAAGGACAGCCAACCCCTTAGAACTTCGTTCTGCCTCATCATAGGCCTTTATGGTGATTTTCTTTCTAGTGTCGATCACTTGCTCTGAATAGCCCAAAGTTTTTAACAAATTCAAAGTACAGATATTTAACCCAGCACCTCCATCAATCAACACGCGCCTGACACGGGTTTTATGAATCATGACTTCAATGTGAAGGGCAAGATTGTGTGGATGGCTTAGGGATTTGTCATCATCTTCAGAGAAAGAGAGGTAATGTGGGCTAGTAATGTGATTCACCATGCCTTGGAATTGGTCTATATCAATGTTGTTGGGGACATTTGTTGTGCGCAAAGCGTCCTCAAGGATCTGCTTATGTCTAGGGGACAACTCTCGAAGCTCTAAGATTGAGATCTGTGCTGGAGTTTTCTGTAACTGATCTACAAGATCGTAGTTTGGTTTGAGAGCAAGCATGACTTTATAGTGACATTCTTGGATGCCACTTTGCTTGGATTTGTTGGATGGACCTGAACTAGGCCTCCGAGAATAATAGGGCCGACCTCGTAACAACATTAAGGGCTTGGGAAGATAACCTAGAATGAGGACCTCTCAGCACCACAATAGGTTGGTTGTCAAAAATAGGGGGAGAGTCATAACCATGCGGGTCCTTACTCCTTATCATATTAACACTTGGCTCCACAACTTCAAGCATGTTTATCACATTTTCTGCCACTGTATAGGTGTAGTTGATTGCAGCTTTTCCATTCTATGATTTAGAGGTTTCCCCCTTGTCGTAATTAGGCAAAGGTTCCTTAAAAGCCTTATGATCAGCATTGGTATTTAGGCCATCAACTTGAAGCTTTCCACTTTCTATAAAATATTGGACGATATGTTTTAATTTCCAACAGTTTTCAACAGTATGGCCAGGGCCATTATGAAATTTACATAATGCCTTGTCATCCCACCAATGTGGCTTAGGATCTGGAATGTGAAATTTTGCAGGATCTTGAGGATGTGCCAAGTTGTTAGCAATGAGATTTTTGAGAATATCCTCATATGAGTCACCCAATTTGGTAAATTGCCGCTTCTGATTTTTGGGCCTCTCTTGATATCTTGGTTTACTTTCTTGTTGTGGAGGTGCATTAAGCTTCATTGCTTGCACAGCCTTAGTCAAATTAAGAACACTTTGATCTCTTGATTGGGAAGAATCCACAACTCCATCATTGACAACTTGTTTATTTTTGTTCCAATTGTTGTTCTTCCCTTTATCCTTATTGTTGTGTTGACCATTGTTGGTATTATTGTTATGTCTGGTCAAAATGCCTTGTTCTTTTAGAACATCCTCAATGCGGCATGCAATTTCAATCATGGTATCAAAGGAAGTGAAGACTATCTTTTTGATCTCATGTCTCATTTCAGGCACCAAATTACTAACAAGTATGTCAATCTTTTCATCCTCATGGATCGTCCTAGGATACCGAGAGCATTGTCTCCTCCACCTTTGCAAGAAGGTAACAAAGGGTTCCCCCTGATTTTGTTTCAAGTTGCATAGGTCCAACATAGTAACAGATCTTGACAGACTATATGCGAAGTGTTGAACGAATCTATGAACAAGTTCTCTAAAAGTCTTGACAGGAGGAGTGATATTGGTAAACCATTCCATTGCTTGTCCTTTAAGACTCCTAGGGAATAACCTCATCAAATAGGAGTCATCTTGATGGAATTCAAAGCTCGTAGTATAGAACTGATGCACATGGTCGTGTGGATCACCATTGCCATCATATTTATCATATTGTGGGAATTCCACCCTCTTTGGAAAATATTTCATACTCACACTCTTGTCGAATGGATTAGGACAAATTGAGTCTAGTGAGAATGAGCTCTTAGGTTGCATCATTTTCCATCATTCGCCCATTTGCATGGATTTCTTCCTTGAGAGGGATTTTGCTTTTTGTATTTTGTTGTCCACATCAAAATTATAAGGGACTCGCACTTTGTTGATTAGACTTTCCAAGAACTTATCTTTTGTTTTGTTCCAGCCACTTCTCCACATACCGCTAGATAGTGAACTGTCCTGGGGAACCGTGATGTACATGTTGGGGAGGTGGTCTTGAATTTCCGGGAGGAGTTTGCCTCATAGTGAGCATACCGAGAGGCCCTTCTTCCTCTAGGACTAGGAGATCTAGGAAGGGGTCCTCTTGACCGCCTTCACTTCTTGGTGTTTTGGAAGGGGTGGAGGGAGGAGAATTATGTCCACTGTTAGCACCCCTTGTATTGTATTGCTTGTTTAATTGGTGGGCTAACTGCCTATCTTGCTCCTCTTGAGCGAGTTTCCTTTGTACTTCCAATAAAGCTTGGCTCTCTTCCTCAAGTTGTCTAAACTTTTCTTGCTTTGCAGCTTGTTCATCTAGAAAGGCTTTCTTTTCGCGTCCAATTCTTTTGAGCCTATCACTTGTGAACCTTGAGGTATGTTGAAGTGGTGAGCTTGGTCTAGACTGTTTGAACAAGTCATTGGTATACGTTGTATTGACATGAGCATCACGAGGTTCATTGTCTTGGTCTTCGTGTTGTGACCATTGTTCTTGGTGAGCTCGTCTCTTATACCTTTCATCCCATTGATGGGCATCCAAATATCTTGCATTAATGAGGGGTGAACCAGGTTGATCATCATGAGAAGAATTTCCAAATATCATGTTGTTTCTGTGTTGTTCATAGATATCATCAAGATTGTGATCCATGGCTTCCCTCTCCCACCGAGTGACAGTATAACTCATATCCATACCTGAGTGGGAAGGTGTTGAGGGGGTACTCAAGTCACTAAAATGGCTCTTTGGGTCAAAATAGGTTTCAGACTGACTCCTAGGTGACTGGTCAAATATTGGTTCCTTTTCCTTTCTCTTTCGACGAGTCTGAACTAGGGGTAGTTGGTTAAAGACTATCCGAGGTCGCTTTCCTTGGCTCACTTGATATCTTGTTGTGACTCGACATGAAAGGGAGAGTTCAGTGTAAGACACCCTAAGAAACGCCAATACTGCATCTGGATAGTAAAAATTTCTCTTTGTCCGAGAGATAGTGAATGAACCTGTAAAATAGGTGCAAACCTAACACTGCCACAGAGGTGCTCAATTCTTGGGTGAACACCCTAGCACATATGGATCAGGAGGATGACTTACACAAAGTGTACTGAGTTTGAATTGTATGAAAATGGGTGGACAAGGAGACCACTAGCACTCTCCAAGTGTGTTATCAAAGAGTCTAAAAATTTATCTATTTGACAGGAACAATTCCTAATTTGCCAATCTCAAGCAAAATCGCTTATGAGATCAAGGATCACTAATTCAAAAGGTCAAGGACACATAAACCCTAAATACAGAACAAGTCTCTAAAACTGGGACAAGTCACCTAATCGAAGAACTTAGTATTTCAGTTTGTTGTTTGTTTTCAAAGATCAAGCAAGTATATCAACAGATTTTGATCAAGCACATAGGTTTCAATCAGACAAGTTGTGATACAAAAAGTAGTCGATAACAGATCTATCAAGGACAAAGCAACTTGATAGTATCGAGGGAGTCTTGTTTGAAGATGTTTGGACAATGTTTAAGACTCAAAACAAACACATAGCTATCCCTACCAAAGAAAATGGTGAGAAGCCAAAACCTTTGCCCCATTGCTTATGCGCATACGTGCACCTCACACAGCCGTGTCACCCCCTAGAGGGCGCCCGTGTTTTTGGTGTTTCCAAGGTTACCCTTGTAGTAGGGGCCAGTGTCACAACCACCTCCAAACGTCCAGGTGTATGCCTATGATGGGAATCTGTGTATGATCAACATACGGAGAGATTCTTCCCCCTCCTTGCGCAAAGATTATGACTCCTTTCGGAGGTGAACCGGGTAGGCAACTAACTAAGAGGTTTTGCATTTGGCTGCTCACAATAACCTTTCTGCTCCTCTCGATACAGAGTCAGCCTCGCGAAATAATAATTCAACACCTGAAAATCACACACCCCCGCAAGCAGGGCTCAGAGCGGCACCGCTCAGTGCAATAAACAGAGCTTTTCCATGATGATCATCCAAGTCATGGAAAAGAAGTTACTATGGTCTTGGAGTCTTTAGACTCAACAAGACGTTCTTTATTATAGTGAGGTGGAATCACCGGCTATAGGTGTGTACTCACTTGGGTCGTTCTCGGAGGTTCAACTTCCTACAGTCTCTAAAGGTGACACCGACATGGCTCTGGATTCGGTTTCTGATTTTCTGATTCTCCAAAGGAGAAGAGACAATTTCTTAGCCCGCCTCTACCCAAACACGCTTAAATAACCTTTAATCGCCGAAAGGTTTCACTTCACCAAATCCACACGCTTTTTGCTTCGATCCCAATGAGAAGAAAGTATAATCCCCTCGACGAACCGAAAAGCCAGCGAAAAGATTCACTCTCACCTCGCCTCCCGGGCCCCTACATATTAGTAAGACTCTCATCAAGAGCCTCGGATTTTTCCATGGTCATCACCTCCTATGTAAATGAAAGAGCCAAATTCCCTACTCACTATCATCGAACTCCTAATTTTAACGAAGTTCTACTCAGACTATGTGAATTTCGAAAAAAGTGGCGAAACAAAACACAATGTTTTTTTTAAATAGCATCTTGACAAGCGTAAGTGTTTGTTTTCAAGTTCACACGCCAATCAAACCGTTAGTGTGTTTCAAGTTCTCTGACTCAAGGCCCCTAAACTATGACAAAAGCACTAAAAACCTAATTAAAAATCTAATTTAATCTAGTCAAAATTTAATCTAAAAAGAATTAGTTAACAAAACTAAAATTAAACTAAATTAATCTAATACTAAACTAAAAATTTAAAACAAAACTAATCTAAATTAATAAAATTAAAAAATCTAATCTAAATTAAAAAAATCTAATCTAAATTAATAATTCTAATTTAAATTAATAAAGTTAAAAAATCTAAAGTAAAAAAATCTAATTTAAATTAACAAAGTTAAAGAATCTACTTTAAATTAACAAAGTTTAAAAAAATCTAATTTGAATTTTAGAAACTAAAAAAAATCTAATTTAAAAATCTAAATTAAAGACTAAACCAAACTAACTAAAAACTAAACTAAATTAAGATTAAAAACTAAATTAGAATTAAAAACTAAACTAAATTAAAAACTAAAAATTAAAAACTAAATTAAAAAATGCATAAAAATCTTCAAATTTGATTTCTGAAAAATCTGTTTATAATAAGTAGACAAAAAAAAAACCCAGAAATTTTTTGAAGCAAAAAATAAAACCCAGAAATCATTTTTTGATCCAGCAAGTAGAAGATGAAAAAAATATTTTTTTAAAACCTTTAGCCAGTGAAAAAAATGACGCGCGACGGTTTCTGTGCAACAATTTTCTTCAGATCCGTGAAATAAATCAAAAAACTGAAAGATACCCAGATCGGATTTCGACCCTGGCTACAAAACCTAGAAATTGTTTTTTGATCCAGCAAGTAGAAGATGAAAAAATATTTTTTTTAAACCTTTAGCCAGGTGAAAAAAATGATGCGCGACGGTTTATGTGTAGCAATTTTCTTCAGATCCATGAAAGAAATCAAAAAACTGAAAGATACCCAGATCGGATTTCGACCCTGACTACAAAACCCAGAAATTGTTTTTCCTAAAACTGAGTGGAAGCTGGATTTATGAAGCAAAACTAAAAACTAAATTAAAAACTAAATTAAGAACTAAACTAAATTAAAAACTAAAAATTAAAAACGGTGGGCGCCAAAATGTATAACTGAAAATATGTTATACTTCTGTGAATCCTTGCATGCAAGGATACTCAATAACGAGTCCTTGCAAATCAATTCACAGCTCTCTATCCGAGAAGAGCAGGGATTGATATTGTGGCCCTCAAATTGACCCAGTTACCCCTGCAAATACTGTCTCGGAACGAGAGATTCAAAGAGGAGAAGCAAGAATGCCAATCTCCATGAATCATATTCTTGCAATGCAACAATGAAAACTAATCTAAATGACTGTAAAATGCAATAAACAAAACTAATTTATTGAAATGAAAATTGATCTACATGCAATGCCATAAATAAATTACTTTGCAAATTAATCTACTATGAAGATTAAGCTAAAATGTAATATTAAACTATATGCTCTAAAACTAAGATGTTTATAAAATCAAACTAATGTGTAATCTCAAATGATAAAACTCAAGAAAATTTGTAGCATAAGTCTGATGTAAAAATTCGTGATCTTTTTTAAATGAGAATGAGAGGGCTCATTTTATAGGCAAAAGTGGAATTGAAGGCAAATTCAGAAGCAATGTGGGATAAATAGAAAAATAGAAACAAATCTTGATTGGAATTCTTTTTTTAGTTTATTTCCCTTTTAACTGATTTGTTTCCCTTTTTTTCATCACAGGATATTCTTGAGAGGATATTTCATTTATTTTATTTTATTTAAGATGATAATATCTCTTTTAATAAAATAAAATAAGATTATGTAATTTAGAAATGAATATTAATAAAATAAAATAAAATTATTTAATTAAAAATAGATTTAATTAAATAGCATCATTTTATTTAAGTAATATTAATTTCAATTAAATAACATTATTTTATTTATTAAAAGGGATTTATTTCTTTTGATTAAACAACATTAATGAAGCATTCAAACCTTAGGGAAAATTGAAACATTTGAAATAGTTATGAATTGATTAAGAAATTTGATTTGAAAATGCGACAATCATTGATTCAGAAAGTTGATGTTGACAAATTAAATAAGTGGGGCCCAAAGTCTAGGTGACCATTTTAGGTTGCATACAGTGATAACACAGAGTTAAGGGCAATTCATGACTTACATGCTTTAAATGCATTCGCTCAGCTAGAAGAGTTAATTGAGCAAGATGCAAAGGGCATGTAGACAAAAACTTTAGAGTTTCATTTTTCCTTCTTTTATTGACATATGGTTTCATCATCATACAATAATGCCATATTATATCTTCATGATTTTACCTCATCATGTGCTCCTAATGTTTTATTATGAAGTCTACAGGATTCAAGGAATTGTGGCATCTAAGTACATTGTTCGCATATATGAATTGGAAACTAAGTACAGAGCATATCTGTGATGAAAAATTTGTAGAATTTAATCCATGTTGGCTAAGGTAAACAAATGGGATTTCATGGCATTAAAGTACAGTGCATATCTATTCTATAAAATTTTGCAGATTTGATCCTTATCGGCTAAGGAGTTGGCCAATTTGAAACATATAATTGAGACAAAGCATTCCTTGTCATGATCATTTTGTACCATTTACATAAGATATGTCCATTTTTGTTTAATTGATGCCATTATCATCAGGCTTTTAGTGTTCTTTTCATGATGAATCTGAATGAGGTTAAGCACATGGAAAAGGTCATATCCAAGGTACCTATGAAAGGATGGTTACATGCCACCTAGTGACGATGGCAATATTTTAAGCATTCAATTTTTTTTGAAAGGATAGTTAAATGTCACCTAGAGACGATGTCATTCTTTAAACATTCAGAATGGGTTTTATCATCTTATTTTATTATATTGTTTCAAATTTGGCAGCAGGTTTTGAGTACAAGGATAATCATACTTGGTTTTTTCATCTTTGATATCAAGTTCTTTGGCTATCTATCGGCACGTATGAGCAATTAAGGAAAATTATGCTCCCAGTACATTGCTCCTTGCTTTTTAAGGGCTATTATCACTAATCGATCTCACATTTCATGGCTTTAGCTTTAATGTACATTTCGGTTGCTAAGGCTCTGGTTATTGATTAGTGGTTGTGTTTCTTCGAGTTGAAAGAGAAATGGTGTTCCGCCCCTGCAATTATAAAATTTTATTGCTAGTCAAGCTTTGGGAAAAGCCTATTGAAGAATATATTTCACATGAAATTCTCAATTCCATGTTTAGAATTGATTGTGCTTAAGTGGAGGAGAGTATTTGAATTGTGCTAGGTATTGAGGTAACCAGTCCTCATGCTCACTTACTCCTCTTTCCCTCACAGGTGATTTCCATTTTCCTTTCAAATTCCTTGGACACGTTTCAATCTATGAATGATATTGAAGAGTTGGCTAGAAAGTACGTTAAGTTTCAGTTTCGCATTGATAACGTCATTCTTCGAGCAGTTCAACAATACAATTTTTATGAAGGTGAAGGTTTTATTGGGAGTCTCTTCCCTAGAAAATGGGTACAAAAATGCTACGATTTTGAGGAAATCTTTGGTGCCTTTAGGCTTGCACTGCAATATTCAAATGAAAACATCTTATTGCGGGCTTTAAGGAAAAATAACAGAAGATTTTGTAGACTAATGGAGCTGGAAATTAAAGACAAATTCTATGCTTTGTCTTTCCTTCGTTCACACAACTTGCGTCTTGTTAATCAAGGCTTGCAATTAGACCTACAACTGTGGGAAAATTCTTCAAACCATCCATTATATAGTGGTCGAAAAGATCAGAATCAAGGTCTTGATGATCATCAAGTTGGGATGCCTTCTTCTACAAGGGCTACGACTTGGTTACTGTTACACTTGGAGCCAAGGGGTAATGCTCAGAGCTTTGTGGCGAGAATTTTTTTGCATACAAAAGGCATGGATGAAAATTCAATGAATAATCAGGTGGTCGTCGACAAAAATCACTATTAGCATTTTGGCCTTTCATAATGGGTCTTTTTGAGTTATTTTTTGGGTTTAAAATATGTGTACGGGTTGTGTTACAACTCATTCTGAGTTATTTTGTAAGGGTTATTGGGTCTTAGCTTGGGATTTTAAATGTTTCATCTATGTACGAGTTGGGCGAAAACTCATTTTGAGTTGGTTTGTAAGGGCTAGGTAAATGTTCATTTTTAGGTTAGTCTGGGTCAATGTTGCATTTTGAACTACCAACATTTTTGTTCAAACGATGTAATTGGTCTATGCAACTATCCTTTTGTTACTAGGGCAATAACTAGAGGTTTTCTTACTGGTTCTTTCCTACCAGTATGCCCCCCTAAACCAGTTTTTTCTAAAATTAAAATATTTATATAATAAAATATTAGTGGCTTGCCACTTTTGCCAAAAAAAAAAAACTTCAAATCATACATAAATGCAACTAAAAATTAAATTAAATTAACTAAAATTATTATAATTATTAATTAAATTATAATTTTAATCCTATTATTATTAATTATTATAATCCTAAAATCATTATAATTAGGATTAGGATTAGAATTAAGAATAAGGTAAAAATTATGGTCATAACTATTCAAAAATTAAAATAAACTAAAAATAAAATATTACTAATAAAAATCACTAAATATGATTAATAGATCTAATGTTCCAAAGTTTTATTCATCTAATATCTTTATTTCAAATATTAATTCATAAAAAAAAAATTAATGTCACTCTACAATTCTTTATTGTTAGGGTTAGGGTTACAACGATAGTTATGGATAGTGTTATGACCATAGTTAGGGTTAGAGATAGGTCTAGGATTAGGATAGTGGTTTAGAATTTATTATTAGGGTTCGGGTTAGAGTTAGATTTAGGGTGTGAAATAGAGTTAGGGTTAGGTCATCCAAAGAACTAATTAACAATACTAAAACACTATAATTAACAAAACTTTATTTTTTTCAAATCTAAAAAACAATAATTATAATACTATAAAGGCAAGTACTAGCCACTATGTGGCACTTGTTTATTCAACTTATCACACCTGTTCTAAAGTTGACACCTCTAACTTATCACTCTCCTTTTAAATAAATGTATCCCTCTTGGCTTTGGCCTTATATAATTTATTTTTTTGTGCTTCTAAAAATTGTATTTAGTCTATCATTTATTTCCATTTTTAGGGTGATCTCTTTCCATCGTCCATTAACTTGTTTTAATTCTCACCCTTTTCAATCTTGGTGATTACATATTTCATTTCCAATTACCTTTAATTCATCTACCTCAACTAACAATCAACAAATTTATAATTGTATTAGAAAAATAGTGTTGTACACCTTGCACAAGAAAATAATTATTTTAATTATGTAAAATAAATATTTATTTATGGTGCATTTTTAAGAGATATGTTTAGCCACATTAAATATTTATTTGGTTCCACTTGTAAATTTGTATATGACATTGGTTAGATCTTTATGTGTGGATTGCACATTGGAAAAATATTTAATATTGAGAAAACTTGGTACCAAAAATTAAATGTTGGGGTCAATTGTTTTGTGCACTCATGGTTTTGAGACACATGGATTTTCCAATACCATAATTGTATTTGTGTGATATTGAATCTAGAAAAGCAGGCACATTTTTAGTGGTTGAGGTTGGCTTGGATATCATTTGTATTGAGCTCTCTTTTAGAGCACATATATAAAGCATGCAATGGGATTTGTGGTTGCATTATTATCCATTACGCTTTTACTCATTATTCTTGGACACATGGAGGATAATTGGAGGAGCTTGATATTTAAGAAGTATTCATTGAGACTCTCTAAGTGTATTATAATGTTTTATTGTTGAATAATACAATGAGTGTGTGTGATTTTGGATATTGAGTTTTTCCCTCTTGGGGGTTTTCCTACTAAGTGGTATTAAATTTAAGGCTGTGGTTGAGGGAGGTGAGAGATCCCTATTTTTTCTTAACTATTATTTGAGTAGACTTGATCCAAAGTTGAAAACATGGAAATGATGGAAATATTCTATATTTTTTAATGCATGAGATGTGTTGTGAAAGTTATAAGATTTACAGATGTGGGGTTTAGGGTTTGCATATTTGTGGTTATTTTTGTAGATTCAAGATTCAAAAAATATTTGGTAAAAAGGGTTTTCTCTAGGCATTCGCCAAGAGGTTTTTTTTTAAGGAATTTTTAGAAATGGCCTCTTCAAACAAAATAGACATTAACATTGGATCCAACAAGCTTGAGAGATAAATATTGACATAAAATTTGATCTATTTTGTCCACCAGGGCCTAAAAGAAAAAATGTCTCCCATTGTTCAATTGTACAATCTACAAATTCAAAAATAAATAAATAATAACAATTAAAAAAATATTGCACAATAAAAAATAAAAAAAGTGTGAGGAGTGTACAAGGTCCACAAACCCCCATACCCCTGATACCTCATTATAGTGGTGGTACTAGCAGTCAACAACCGGTATGGGGGTGTCAACCCCCAACTAGTAATGCCTTAGCCAACATAACTTAGGCACTTGATCTTGACCCCCAATCAAGTAGGTTCAACACCCAACCCCTTATGATATTATAAAAACTTTTAAAATTTAACATTTAAATATAATTTAATTCCCTATTTAAATCTACCACCTACAATCTTCTCATGCATTGCATATCATGTCACCACCACCCTAGCATTGCCTCCATCCCACCGATGTCATGTTGACATCAATAGTATAGAAAGAGCCTTTTGGGGCCCTTTCTAGTCCTCAAATATTTCTTTCTTCCAAGTGACATAACTTTCACCCACAATATCAATTTTTTAGTTTCTTATAGTCATTCAAAATCTCTCTAAGCACAATGCAATGGTACAAGTTTAGTTTTTTTTTTTTTTGTCAAAATTTGGTGTGTAAAACTAGTATTTCTCTATAATTGTTAACAAAGCATGTCATCTACATATGGAATTAATTTTTTTTTATTTTAAATTAGTTGACGAAGAGAATTTATAGTGTACTACACAATGGATTAGATAGTTTTTCAACTTGGATGAGAAAGAAGAGATTTGTACTCATTTGAGCACTTGCAGTAGACTAAAATTTGAGGTGTGATTATGTGAGCATCTAAATGAATTGATTGGTGAAAACTTATGGGAGTGCATATTTTATGAGACTAATATGATGGTACATCTAGTTATCATACTTTGTGCTTCCTAATACAAGTTTACAGGTGTTTTCTAAGAGTTGACTTTGATGAATCTAGGTATACATGTTCTCTTCTAGTTTTAGGACATGGTCGCCACACATATGAGACTCAGAGTCTCAATTTAGTGAGAGTTAAGTACAAGTACAATAATAGTGATGATTATGGTGTCATATATATTTATGTACATTTGAGAATTAGCACAATGTGACACAACCATGTATGTGGTTGAAAAGTTGATTCAATATTATAGATGGTGGTGTGGTTTAGTGTTAAGAGGTTGTTCTTATCTCCTAGATGCTTATTGGTTTCTTAACTACGGTTACTTGATTATCATTTTATTTGGAAAATTGAATCTTTAGGTGATCTAGTGTTTGAGTCTTGAGATCTATATGCAATATTTTTATCTTAGTTTTATTGTGATGGTGATTTTACATGTTGCATTGGTTTGTGATCAATTAGTTATACAATTTTTTGGGTTTTCCCCCATTAGTTTCAATGGAATGACTTAGATGTGAAATATATATCCATATTTATTTTTAGTGTTAATTCATATTCAATTAGTTGGCTTTATCTATGGTTATTTATGCATTAGTATTGCATTAGGATGATAGGATGGATATTAGATTGCTTTGATAGCCAACTATTGGTACTAACATCATGTTTATTTATCACAATTCTATGGATAAATTTGTTACACTATAAGAAAGTTTGGTTGGAGGGTGACTCTCTAAATATCATCAAAAAAATTTAAAATTGTGCTTCCCCTTCTTGGACTATTGAGTCCTTGATAAGGGACTCCATTGATATTCTTAAGTATTTTGATGAATATTACATCTCTCATATTTTGAGAGAGGGTAATGGTCTAGCAGACATCTTCGATAATATTGGAGTTAGAGAAGTTAGGGAATGGGGTTTGAATGACCCCCTCCCTATAGAGGTAATAGCAACTATTAACCATGATTGCCAATTTTAATTTGCTTAATGTCTCATTATGGCCTACGGCGTGCATGTCTTTCTTCACGTGGCCAAAAATTATGTGGAAGGATGGTAAGCCCGATTTGAATCAAGCTAATGGTACGATGGAAGGTAGCCGTAGGGAACATAACTCTATGTTCTTAATTCTCCTTTGCCTTAATTTAGTCCTCACACAGATTATGGGCATTGCTAGCATTGTCTTCTAGAGTTTTCTTTTCAATGAGTGTAGAGTTCTCAAGCCGTTACATTCTACTAAGTCTGTCGATATGGGTGGAGATAGAAATCACGTGGAGCCCTTCTTGTGTGAAGCTTCCAAGAAGAATAAGGAGGTTTGGCAGGTGTTGGAGAAAGGAGGGCTAACTCCTTAACTAGAGAAATTGAACGGCAATAATCCTCAGGCTACGACGCTATTTGCTAAGGGATGGAATGATAGGGTGTTGAAGCTAGGCGGAACTAAGTATGATGTCAATGAAGAATTTATAGCAAATATTACTGGTTTGGCCATGGATAGTATGGAATTTTTTAGAGATAAAAATGAGTGGCAAACTATTATGCAAATCTTCTTCAAGGGAGACAAAGCCAAGGATTTGAGGACTATGAGCAGTGGGGGCTACCAGAGAAGCTCTCTTAAGGTGTTGTGGGGAGATGTGGTAGAAGAACTCATGTGTTTCATTACCTTGGAGGGATGCTTCTCAGTGGTAAATGCTTACCACTTCATTTTTCTCAATCATTTCCACCATAAGAAAAGGATTTCCTTTCCTTATTACCTCCTGGTGTCACTGGATTTTTGTCTCAAGGACCATAAGAAAAAACCTAAAAATCCTATCTTGCATGTGGGGTTAATCCTTCTAATCTCTAAATATGTGAATTCCTTTGAGGTGGCTAATCCAATTGCTACCCCGAAGGGTAAGCAATCTAAGCTGGAAAAGGAGTATGAGACTTCCTCAAAAGAGGACCGACTAGTAAAAAGGGGAAGAAAAGGAAACTTATTTTGGAAAAGGAGTTGGATTCAAAGGAGGATGTGGACTTTGTCTCAGACTCACTTGCATCTTTGGAGGTGGGTCCTCAATCCCCTACTGTAGGAAAGACAAAAAAAGGGGAGTCATGTGCTAGTGAGGGCTATGTGACTTGTAGTGATGAGGTGCTTGTAGATTTTCCAAGTAGGGGTGTGAAGGAAAAGAATGAGTTGCATGGTGAGGATTCTTTTTCATCCCCTGTAACCAAGCAGAAGAAGGAGCCAGAGGAGAGAAGTAGGAAGAAAAGGGTTTTAAGGACTGTGATTCAATTACTGGAGAGGGTCTCTCCTCTCACAATAGCAAGTGGTTTGGATGTTGATGATTCTCCGAGTGTTAATCCGTACTTGCAACAGAAAGGTAAGATTGGGGTTGTTGTTGGTTTGATTGTTGTGAATATCCACGATGCGGACTTGGAGAGGCTAATGAAAAGAAAGGCGGTGGTTGAGGAGATTGTGAATTCCATCCACAAAATCAAGACTGGTTGTTGTTGGGAAAGGTAAGGAAATCTTTGCAAGTCGGGATAAGGTTAGCTCATCTGAGGAGGAAGATGCTTTGGGCAAGGGGGTTTTTAATATTGTTAGGGAAGAAATCTCTGATGTGTTGGGAACTGCTCGTGAGGGTTCCATTGTTTTTTTCAAACTGTTTAAATGGTTTTTTCATGAACTCAATAAAACTAATTTCAAAGTTAGGGGTGTGGTGAGTAAGGCTAAAGAGTCCTTTGTCCAAAACCAAATTGATGAATTGTTTGATTCCTTAAACACTGTTGAGGACACTATGGTGGAGGAAACTCTTAAAATGAAACCAAATTTGGAAGGTAGAATCCTCACCCTTGAGGATCAAATGGAGAAAATTTTGGCTACTGTGATCAAGGGTGGGGAGGTGCCTAAATATGTTGTTAAATTTTATTTTGTTGGTGTGACTTCTCTTGTGGTTAGTACCAAGAAGCGTAAGGAAATTGTTCATGCTAAAGAGATTGTTGTTGCTGGTAAGCTGATGGAGGAGGAGGTTGTTGTTGATAAGGGTGGGGAGAAGAGTAATGTTTTGATTATAGAGGTGAATACAGATGGACCTGGTGCTAGAAATAGAAACAAGACTAAAGCTCAGGTTGGGGCTTTTGGTAAAGATATACCTGATGTTTTGGATGATGCTTAGAAGGCTGCGGTGAGTGATGTGGAGGCAGCGGATATTCTGAAAAACATGTAGTGCTGCTAGTTGGGGTCCTCCTTTTTGGCTGACTTTTTTCTATTGGTTCGTTGATGTTGGGATGATTTATGCTTAGTGTTGTTTTCTTTAGTTTTAGCTGCTTACTTTTGTAAAGGGTTTTGGGCCCCTTCAAAACCCGTATTTTACCTCTAATCAAAAACTTTGTTACACTATTTTGTGGGAGATTTTGATAGTGATGTTTTGGTGGTAGTTTATCTTCTTGTCTTGGAGATCTTTTTTCTACTTTATTCTCTAGATTTATTGGTATTACAATTTATTTTGTGTGTGTACCATCGGTGATATTTATTTAGGATATGGTTATCATGATACCATGGATAAACTAGTATCATGGCTCAATGGGAGCTTTGGAAATGATGCAAATTTATCATGTGGTGAGAGACAATTTTCTATATTAGTTATGTGTGTCATGTAAAACTCTTGGGTATTGATTCTTGTATATAGTTAGAGTATATTGACATCTTGGATTCTATTTAAATGATATGGTTATATTCATGTCATTGGAGATGTCGAAATCCTAGTTAACCATCAAGGACTCTTGGAGTATTTGGCGAGGTATTATTTTATGGCATTGATTTTGACAAGTGATCCTTGGTTGATAGAATGTTTGTTATTGTTTCGTGGTTTACTTTGGATACTTGTTAGATTTTTAACATCATATAGGTGTTCTTGGGAGTAAGATATGATCATTAGAGCATGTCATCTCTTGGGATTATATGTTAGATGTCGTGGCATGTTCCCAATTCTATAGTTGTATCTTTGAAGACGATCTAGATAGCTCTCTTGGTATTGAGTATATTGGTCATGTTCTTAGAGCTTCATGGTAGTATAATGTTGTATTTGTATCTTAAGATGGACTAATTAGATATGTGTTTTTATAGATACTTGAAGACTTTGGTGTGGTTGGATTTCTCTTGATTTTTGAGACATTTATTGATGCAATCACTATTTGGAGGTTTCATCAAGAATTACAAGGATCCTTCACCTAGATATGGATGTGATTTCATGATGGACCTGTAGATGATATTTTTCATGAAGAGTACCATGGGCCTAATGTATATTTAAGGATAAATCTCATACCCCTCTCTTGATATACTTGGTGGATAATAATCTAATAAATATTGTCCACTTAATTAATTAGATGCACTGTTTTTTATGCTTTATCTTCTCATGGATGTGGATCTTGAGATATGGTTTTTTAGTTCTTAAGGGTTCATTTGAGGATTTTTTAGCATGTTTATCTCATTGTGCATATAACTTTCTTTATTAGGAGGAGTTTAGGAGATGATTGGGATTATATCCTATTTATTGAATGAAATTTGAGTTTGATCTTCCTTATCTAGAGAGGCTTACATCCTTGTTGTTTATATTAGATACATATTTTTTGTTTGATCTATGAGATTCAATAGTTGGATGTCATCAACGATTTTCAATTGGGGTTGTGAAGGAGGTCTAACTTGACATAGATTATCACTTTGAGGTGTTGGTTTAAGGAAATATTATGTCATATGATTTGTAGGTTTTCCCTCTTTGTTCTATGGCTACTTCCTAGAGGTTCATGTTCACATGGTTTGGTGTGATGGACTTGGTAGAGTTATAGTGACTTGTTGTGAGAAAGTATGAAATAGTTTTTTGTTGCATTTTTAGATTATGTTAATTGTGCTTTATTACCATATGGCTTGATTATTAGCCACACCTTGGTATGAGTGTTGATTGGTAGACTTGGTATGTCTTTATCTTTTTTGAAATTTGACACTACCCATGGAGTGGGAGTTCTTTGATGTGTATGTTCTTCATTGAAAGTGTAGACACCTAAAAATGACCTAGGCCTGCAAGCTTCGTTTTTACCACTTTCGTCCTAGCATAATTAATACATTTAATTATGTCCTTGGTCCACATTCGACTATTGATTAATTAATTCATGTCCTTTGATTCTTCATGATTATTAAATAAATAAATTTCATTTATTTATTAAATACGTCATTAATTGTCTCAAGTCTTCCCTTAATTAAATAAATTTCTAAATTTGTTTAATTATCCTTATTCATTAATTATTCCTGATTATTAAATGAATAAATCTTATTTATTTATTTAATATGTCACTAACTGTCATAATTAAATGAATTGATTAATTTATTTAATTATCGGTCATTATCTTCTAGATTAAATAATTATCTTTAATTATTTAATTGTCAAAATTAATATTCCTCTCATTTTAAATAAATCAATTATTTAAAATGTCATCACAATCTTAACTGTTAGTCTATTTTGGTAAATAATCTGAAAAAGATTATTTATTGTCTCATAAAATCCATAATTTGAATTAATTTAATTCAAATTAGTAACTAATCTTCCAAAAATCAAGTAATCGGGCAGATTCTTGATTTTTCCAAATCTGATCTTCAGTCCAAATCTTATCTTCTTGATTTTTCGAATCTTGCAAATCAGGCAATCTTATCTTCTTGATTTTTCAAAAATCTTTATTTTTCTAATTAATTTGTCTCATTTATTCTCCACCGTCGATCCGATTTTGTTCTGACCATTCGATTAAGGATTTTTCCCTAACCCTAATTAGGGATTCTCATGTTTAATCTGGATCGCTCATTCTAGGTTCTCATCATTGATTTATCTCATCCGTCCATTCGAAATGGCATTTTCTATAAAATGCCATCTTCTTCTCACTTTTCGATTACACACACACATGCTGACATTTTGCATAGGCATTATAGACATTCTATACACTTTCACATTTACATTCTTAGATTTATTATAGCATTTATTATAGTCATTTGATCAATTTTGGCATTTTTTTTAGGAATAGACATTGGCAATAGGCATAGGCATTTAGACATATCAAATCCTTCAAGGCTTGTTGTAGGACTAGACAATTTTCAGATTTTGCTCGCACAACAAATCTGAGAGCCACACTATCCAGCAAGTAAGAAGGTATTACGAAAGGGAATCATGGAGGTATCAGCAATCAGGTATAATTGTTATTTCGTTTACTTCCTTTGTGTTTCGTAAGATCTTTGGGTATCGTTTATTTTTATTGTTTATTGCTAACAACTTTCTAACAAATCCTACAAAGAAATCCTTTGATTACATTGGTGAACCCGACTCCGTTTTTCTGGTTTTTCGTATGGTTTTTTGTTGTTTTCTGTCATTTTGCAGGTACAGGTATGGATCGACGCAAGTGTTTTTTAAAAAACATCGTGACGCATTTGATGCGTCACGACGCATTCGCCGACATAAGAGCCGCAATCGCCCTGACAAGACACAACTGACAACTGGAATGACACATCTAATCTGTTGTGCCGCATTCGAGGACCCGAACGATGCATCTGCCCTGTCGAGCCGCATCTGTCTGGTAAAATTTTTCTTTCAGTTTTGGTATTCTGATTTTTGGATTTTAGGGTTTTTCTGGTTTCTGGTTTTCTGTTCTTCTATTTTTTTTTTCCTGTGTTTTTTTATTATTCCTGCATGTTGGCTAGATTAGATTTTTTGTGTTACTAGTCTTCTCTGGTAGTGTGTGGCAATCCCCATTCGTGTGTCGAAGACCATTGATTAAAGAGATTACTAATTCATTGTTTGCATATTCGAATGTCAAAGAAGGAATAAACAAACATTGTGCTTGTTTTTTTTTCATAAATTAGCAAACATTTGATTTTGGTGCATATAAAAAGAACTCTTGTCTTCTATGATTGATTGTGTTTGCATAATGGTAGGTGAGTATGCTCTCACTTGGTGAAAACCTTGTGATCAGAAAACCAGACCCATTCTAATCTGTTATTACCCTGACTTGGTATATATGAGTATCCTCTCCCCTCGCACTTTTGGGCGATCTTGGGTGTAAGAGAAACGGTTACCAACTCTAGAAATTGGGCCTACCTGGGGATTTCATCACCCCAACGCGACTCAAACCGGCAACGGAGCTAAAGCCAAGCTACCCCCAACCGGTATATAAATGTAAACCTTAAGGGAAAACCTAAGGTTGCTTGTGCGGATGTGTCATACGGATGGAGTTGTACTCCCTTAAACCCTGTTGAGCTTAACCTCTTCAAGTTGGAGTGCCACCTTAATGGTGATTAATCTCTTGCCCCATGTATGGCCACTCGAACGGGGGTCCCTAACTAAAAACTCTTGTGTAGTAAGCCAAAATCCTTCTATTTGCTAGCGCAGCACCGGTCAGTGTGAAGGCATCCACACTTTCGCAGTTTGTAGTAGAGGTGATCAGCTCGCCATGGGAGTTTCATGGGGGTTGGAAGCTTGGTTGGCCTGAGAAAAGAGTGCACTGTAAGGGGGAGCCCGTGCAGCCAAGCTTCTGAATTCACACGCTACAGATATGCGGTTGGGGAAACCCATGTGGAATCTAGTGAATATTGTCATGGCCTAACCTAGGATCGTGCTTATCTAATGTGTGTTTGGTTACTTTTTAAAATGTTGTGTTTTTCAAGTGTATTCTGGTTCTATCACAATTCGAAACAAAACATTCTCCAAACAGATCAAAATTTCCATCAAAATGACAAGAAAATCATGTTGAAATTAAACTGAGTCGCATCTGTCAAACCGCAAGTGACTTTCTGCAACGCAACCGCTCTGTTAAACCACATTTGACACTTATAACGTCGCAACTGTAGGCGTCACGATGCATCTATCAACTGAAAATCCACATATGCTGAATCAAATCACATTTGACAGTCCAAAAACCACAATTGAAAAATTGAACTACATTTGCTTAACTGTGACGTATTTGAAGATTCAAACAACACATTTTCCTATCAAGAGTTTAAACTTTACAGTCGAAACCTGAGGTCTTCAAATTGTCAACCATTTTTCAAATACTGTCATCAAGAAGATTCTGTTAGAAACCAAACTTGATATTGCTCAAAGTCTTCACTATTAGTTTGCATTAGTCACCATAGGTTTCATACCTCATTCCTTTTAGTTGCATACATTCAACATTAGGTTGTTGATAGGTTCATATTTGCATACTTAGGATTAGGAAAATCTTAAGCACACTTTGTAAAGACATTGTTTTCGAAATTAGGCCCTCTTGGACTAAGTTATCAAACCTCCTTTTAGACATTGTCCTTTTTGTGAGATTTTTTCCAACTCAAAAGTCTAGTTGGGAAAACTCACTAGTCATTTAGACCTTGTCAACTTGTCATTTCCAACAAAGTCCTTTAGCAGTCAAAATCGAAAACAAAGTTAGAGCTTAGAAGTGCTTAGATAACCTTGTCTTACATTACTACACATTGCATATCCTATTCACAAAAATCCAAAAACATTAGTCATTCTAGGTGTGATTTTGACCTTAGACTTCACGTAGTGTCATACTTGCATTTAGTTGTCATTCCCATTTGAGCAATCTCATTTATGGTCGAAACTAGACTTCAAAAACAAAAGAGACAAATGGAAAACTTTCGACAAGATCCTACATTTAATGTCAACAATTCTCCACATGACCCAAACTGGACCTTTTATGATCCATTTTCCAATTTAGACAATCAACTTCCAATAACAACGCAATCCTCATCAAACACTCCATTCGAACAATTCTTGCAAAAAGATGAAAATGGCAAACTACTTTAGGAAAACATAGAGGCATTGACACAAGACCCAGAGGCTTGTCAGCTTGCTGAAGCAATGGTCCGTCAGGACAGAGACAGATTCTTAGCTATGCTCTTGAGTGAAGGAGCTAAGTTACCACAAGGATTTGATGTTAACACGCTAAATTTGACACATCCTGACCCTAATGCCAACAATGCACATAACATGTCACACAGTGGTCAACTTTTAAATACTACGAGCAATACTTCCTTTGGTACCACAACAACAGTGCATACCACTCCCAACGTCCCAAACACCCCCAACATCCCCAACACCACAAATATCATGACAGTCAATGCCACGATAGTAAATTCCACAGGGGCATCATCAAGTCACAACAATCCCCCCTGGATAGCTCCATATACTACCATGAACACAACTTCGTCATATTCATCCAGCGGTATTTTACAAAATCCTTTGGGAGGAGGCACAAGACGTGTGTTTATCCAAGGACAACAACAAAATGTTAACACGACAACACAGTCAAATGTCATTTCCTCCCAAGGTACAAACATAAACGTTCCCCTTGTACAAAATCAACAATTCACACAAGGCGGTCAAGTAACACAACCCATGACATCATTGACACACCATAACATTCATGGTCATAACATCCCCCAAATAACGACACACATGGCTGGGGGACACATCCCAACATACTCATCCAACATTCATACTCATCAACATGCACCCAATCATAACTTCCAATACCAATAACATGTCAATCCACACACGTCATAGATACGACAACAATCCATATCGCCACAATACACCAATATCCACGCACAACAAACAGGAACACATGGTGTACCAGGCAATCCAACGCACGGAAACATAAACGACCCTACCATAGATGAACTCAAAGCAAGAATGAGGGATATGGAGAAAACTATCCAAAACATGTACATTTCAGACAGGAAATCAGAAATATCATATGACCTGGATGTATACCCATTCGACATGAACTTATACATGCCTTCATTTCCACCAGGATACGTGTCACCCAACTTCACAAAATATAGAGGCAAGACAAATCCCATTGAACACGTTCGCGAATTCGCAACCAATTGTATGGACATCGCCTATGAACAAACATACTTGATGAGACTTTTTTCTTAAAGTCTGGCAGGTAAAGCCCTTGAATGGTTTTCAACTCAAAAAGATATCCAGACATGGGATGAACTTAAACAAAAATTCATAAGAAATTACGCATACAACATCGACATGGATACCTCTATCACTAGCTTGTGCAATCTCATGCAAGAGGATTTTGGTGAGACATTTATCCCATTCTTTCAAAAATGGAGAAGCCTTGCTAGTCGATGTCACATTGACATCCCCGAAAGGGAAAAAGTCGACATGTTCGTCCAAACACTCCTAGGACCCCTAAAATTTGCATTGCAAATACATTGCTGCACAAACTTCACAGAATTGGTTGAAAAGGGAGTCCAGATTGAGAAAGCCCTTATCGCAAAGGGAGAACTGAGATATGGTTCCAAAAACACAAACGCCAATCCACCCGTCGACAAAAACAAATATTGGGTTAAAAATAAGCACGTTACAAACGACGGTGTTGTCAATGCCAAGACTGCAAACACTGCAAGTCCTGTATTGGCTCTGAAAGGGGTTCAACAAAAAAATAGACCAACAACGACATTGACACCTCCTCCCAATACTTCTTCAAACAACCAAAGTGGTCAAAACAGTCAGGGACAATATCATCAGATGAGACAATTTTCAAGGGGTCGCACATACACCCACTTGGGTGAGCCCATTGAAGAAGTCCTTAAGAAATGCATCCAGCATGGGGTCATCATACTTCCGGAAATAAAACCATATGACCCAGGACAATTCCAACCAGCATGGTGGAATGACAATGCACTTTGCGAATACCATCGAACAAAAGGGCATACAACCTCTAACTGTCGACAATTGAAAAACATAATACAAGACCTTATCGAAAATCGCACCATCGAAGTAGGTGGATCGCAATTCACCTCCAACTCAGATCATACTATCCACAAGAATCCACTGCAGGACCATGGTTCTCATAATGCTTCCACTTCAGGTCCACAGAATCAAGCTAACTTTGCCCGAGTCAAGTACGACTATTCTAGTGGACCTATTATAAACAATGTCTGAACTGAAAATGAATACATCAATACCATTACGGTTAGAAGAGCACCCCAATGTAATGCTACTACTCGAAGTGGCAAGGTCACTATAGCTGGTCCACCTCCTGCTAGACAAGCTAAAATCACTATACCAGGCCCATCTGCTAAGCACTCACAACCTGCTTCATCTGCTAAACAGCCAAAACATGTCCCAACCCTACAGCAATGGAAACCCAAAAGTCAGTTCAACCTCATTGACCAGCTAGGAAAAACTCCCGTGCAAATATCTATCCTTGAGCTGCTTCGTATTTCTCCTGTGCGCAAAGAAATCCTAGATAAAACTCTCCTAGAGTCGTCGGTCCCCAAGGACATCGATGTCAATCAGTTTGAAACTATGGTGGCATATCTCACTACGCGGCACCACGTCACCTTCTCAGATCAAGATTACTCATCACATAAAGCCAACCACAATGACGCACTACACATAGAAACTTTTGTCCACAAGCACAAAGTTAGACGGGTTTTAGTAGATGGCAGAGCGGGATTGAACATATGCTCCCTCAAATTGGTTAAAGCTCTAGGGTTCTCTGATGTGTGCGTAGACCCAACGAAAAGCATAGTGATCAAAGCATACGATGACGAGGAACGCTCTTCATGTGGCGTTATCTCTCTCCCAATCAGGGTGGGACCAGTCATCATGGACACGACTTGCCAGGTCCTGGATTTGGAACTACCATATAACATCTTACTTGGCCGTCCATGGATTCACGCATTAAAATTCGTTCCGTCCATGTACCACCAATGCCTCAAGTTTCCATTTGACGGTACAGAAGTAACCATATACGGAGATCCCGACCCTTTCCAATATTTTACAAACTTAAGGGGTTCTCTCCGAAAACCGAGTACCTATTAATCGAGAAGCACCTGGCTCCTCGTCATCCAAGTATATCGACCCTTCCACACTCACGTCATCTTCCACATCCACTCCATCCACATCTTCTGCCGTACCATCACCTTCCACCAGCCCTATGACTGACTCAACTATCAAAATCCAGGACCTCGGCTGCGGAGAGTTCAAACTAAATACAACATACAGCATAACTACAATACCCACTCCTCCAAAGATATATGGTCGGCCATGTTTCAGAATTGAACCTCAGGAAACTTTCAAAGTCCCACCGAACACAATTTTTATCAAGTGGGGAGACATGAGTGATGAAGACCTTGCTGACATCACAGGATGGATCTATAAGGATACTGTCGCATTACCTCCATTACCAGTTCAAAGATATGGAAAAGGTTATAACATCATGAAGGCTAAAGGCTACGATGGTACTAGTGGCCTTGGAAAAAATAAAACTGGTCGAAGGGAACCCATAGAACCTTTTCAAATTCTGAAGTATCTTGGATTAGGGTTTGGATCACTCGATAATGACGATCGATGTACCTCTGGAATTTCAAATTAGTGAGTACATGCTTCTGACAGTGTCGAGACTACTAGGGAAACCCTCACTGAAACAGACTCCCATGAGTGGGAATTTGGCTCCGAACGATCCCTAAGTGACTGTTATCTTGATGATTTGTTTGTCGAACCAGGGGAACTGACCTCCGAACAATGATTTTGGAAAACATTCAAAATTGAATAGGCACCAAATAGTCAAAGTCCTACTACCTCCTCCCATTCCATACAACACCCATCATCTGAACCCCATCAGTCCAATCCATCTGAGGTATCTGACGACATCGACAATCAAGGCTCTAAAACCTTCACTCCCTATTTTGACAACGAATATGACACTAGTGAAGGAGAATATTGGATAGAGTCCGATGTAGAGTTGGATGATGATAACCTCATCTACAGCATCACTGAATCCATCTACATGTTGTCTGCATCCTCACCACAATTTACTAGCCTTGACGATGGCATTTCTTTAGTTTACCCTGAACTAGTCGATTGGGACCAACAAGGACCGCCAGTTCTGGACAAATTTCAAAATGATGAGGCAATTGCCGAATTTATGGGACTGAGAGAAGGCATACCTAGTGGGGACCACAAATTAGGATTTACTATCGATTTAGACTGCACCGCATACTTCGGTGAGACTGTTCAGTCCTCTAGTCACAAAAGTAAAAATAAAGTAAAAAATGAAACGTCTCTAGGTGAAAACTGAAAGGAACCTCTTGACGATAAAATAGTAAAAATAAAGGACGTATCTGCTGGTGAAAACCTCTCTCAGGCACCCAAAGATGGAGGACTGGACTTTCTCCCCATGCAACAAGAGAAATCGGCTATGCTTATTGAGGACACAATAGAGGATAACATTTCAACTGCAGAAGACCCCAAGATGGTCCTATTTGCTACATCATTGACTGATGAAGAGAAACTAGAATTTCATAAATTCTTTGCAGATCAAAAAATAAATTTTGCATGGTCCTATACTGACATGCCAGGATTGGACCCAGAACTGGTTCTGCATCATCTGCCACTATTACCTAATGCTAAACCAGTCAAGCAGAAGTTGCGCAAAATGGACCCCCAAGTCGCCCTATTGGTCAAGGCCGAGTTAAAGAAATTGCTAGATGTCGGATTCATAAGATCTATTGACTACGCCGAATGGATTTCTAATCTGGTCCCGGTCACAAATCCAAATGGGTTGATCCGTGTATGTACAGATTTCCGAGACCTAAATAAAGCATGTCCAAAGGATGACTTTCCTTTGCCAAACATTGACATTATAGTGGACCTTACAGTAGGGTATGAGATGCTATCACTCATGGATGGTTTCTCTGGTTATAATCAAATCCGCATTGCTCCTGAGGATCAACACAAAACGGCATTTACTTGCCCATGGGGTACATACTGTTGGAACGTCATGCCCTTTGGTCTCAAAAATGCAGGTGCCACATATCAAAGGGCTATGACCACGATCTTCCATGATATGATGCACAAAATAATGGAGGATTATGTAGATGACCTATTGGCCAAATCAGCAACAAGGAAAGATCATTTGAAGGTACTCGACATAATTTTCAAGAGACTTGAAGAGTACAAAGTTCAGCTAAACCCTAAGAAGTGTGTTTTTGGGGTCACATCAGGTAAACTATTGGGATACATAGTTTCACGAAGAGGCATAGAGGTCGATCCGGAAAAGGTCAAAGCAATCATAGCCTCTACCTAGAGGAATCAGTGAACTTAGAACTCTGCAAGGTAGAGTACAATCTATTCGGCGTTTCATAGCCCAGTTGGCAGATAAGTGCCACCCATTCCAGTATCTATTGCACAAAGGTATCCCCTTTGTATGGACGGATAAATGTCAAGAGGCCTTCCAGCAAATCAAAGATTACCTGCTGTCAACACCAGTCCTCATGCTTCCTATTCATGGAAAGCCAGTAATTTTGTACATCTCGACTACTAGTTCAGCACTGGGGGCATTGCTGGCCCAAAATGATCATGAAGGAAAAGAAAGAGCAATCTATTACATCAGCCACACACTGATAGGCTATGAGTTGAACTACACACACATTGAACGTGCATGCCTCGCTATTGTCTTTGCTTCCCAAAAACTAAGACATTATATGCTCAGTCACCAGACACAGCTCGTCGCCAAGATTGATCCACTGAAATATCTACTAAGTCGAGCGGCATTAACAGGCCGGTTAGCAAAATGGGTCATGATACTAAGTGAATATGACATACAATATGTCGAGCGTAAGGCAATAAAAGGACAGGTAATAGCAGATCAACTGGCGGATGCACCAATCCAAGTCACTCATCCATTAGTAACTGATTTTTCTGATGAGTCCATTTTTCATGTGGAACCGGCAACACCATGGAAGCTATATTCGGGGATTCCCAGCTCGTGATCAACCAAGTGAATGATGACTATGAAATAAAGGATGAGAAGTTGCTTCCCTACAAGAGGATGGTGGACAGTTTTCTGACATACTTCCAACTGATTTCTTTTGAGAAATCCCCAGGGCACAGAATAAGGCAGCTGACGCAATGGCTACTATTAGTTCTCTCTTGGACATCCCTAAAAATGTGTCACAATTTGAATTCTTAGTAGAGCAGCTTTTGATACCAGCATATGATATCCCAAAGTCAGAAATGGTTTGCGAACTTGTTGGTCCCAACTCTCCTTGGTATCAGGACATTTACGACTACCTAAAATCCCAAACCCTTCCACCGAACCTGTCAAATAACCAAAGGAAGTCCTTCATTAGAAAATCTGCAAGATATGCCATTGTCAGTGACACCCTATACCGCCGTAGTTTCGACGATACCCTCCTTAGATGTCTTGACACTGACGAAGCATGTACGAACTTATGAGAAGTGCACGACGGTATATGCGGATCTCATTCTAGTGGTCCTACCCTGGCTAAGAAACTAACGAGACTTGGGTATTATTGGCCGACCATGGAAAAAGATGCAATTGAATATGTCAGGACTTGCTGCAAATGTCAAATACATAGTGACCTAGTCCATGCTCCAGCACAGGAACTCTGACCGATCACTTCTCCTTGGCCCTTGGCTCAATGGGGACTCGACCTCATGGGTAAGATCCATCCAACCTCATCCAACGGCCATAAATTCATTATTACCACCACTGAGTATTTTACGAAGTGGATTGAATCCATCCCATTAACATACATTACCGGAAAGAAAATATCCAAGTTTATCCTTAATTACATCATTTGTCAGTATGGCCTTCCACAGTCAATCAGCACTGACAATGGACATCCGTTCAAAAACCAAGACGTACGTGAGTTATGTGAGCGATTCCATATCCAACACCATTTTTCATCTCCATACTACCCACAAGGAAATGGCCAAGATAAGGCATCCAATAAAACCATTGTCAAGATCCTAAAAAAGACTGTCAATGACGCTGGTCGTGACTGGCACATACAACTTAACCCTACTCTGTGGGCTTACCAAACTAGCATTCGTACACCTACAGGAGCTACCCCATTTTCCCTAGTCTTTGGCGTTGAAGCCATCTTACCCATTGAGGTTGAAATTCCTTCGCTACAAGTCTCCTTGAAGGGCCTAACTAATGAAGAGGAGTACCGACAATCACGCTTGCACGAGCTGGAAATGCTAGAAGAAAGAAGACAAAACTCACAGAATCATCTTCAAGCATATTAGAACCGCCTTTGTCACAGCTACAATAAAAAGGTTATGGTCAGAAGGTTTGACATTGGTGACCTAGTTCTCACACAGAACCCCAAGAACCAAGCAGACAGAGAAAATCCAGGAAAATTTGAACCAAACTGGTTGGGTCCCTATATTATCATATCTTCTTTTGGTTATGGAGCCTATCAACTGGCAACTCCAGATGGGGAACAATTGACAGAGCCCATCAATAGTTTACATCTCCAAAAGTTCTACGCATAGCATAAGAGGATGGAGCTGAGAGCCATAAAATACAAAAAAAATTAAAAAATTAAAAAATTGACACCCTGATGAAAACCTGGCAAACAGGCATCTTGGTGACACCAAAAAAAAAAAGACAAGAAAATAGTAAAGAGAAAAATGATTCATTCAATAGTGAAAACCTGGCAAACAGGCGCTTTGGACAAGTACCATGGTGAAAACCTGGCAAACAGGCGCCATGCGTAATCAATCATTGTTCTGCCATCTACTGTCACTTTGTCTAAACTTGGCCTAGGATGAAAGGTATGTTCGCCATTAATTTGCAAATCGCCATCACATCCTACCCTACCTGTCATAGTAGATAAACAATTGACATCAAGTCCTGATGACTGTCCGTCTAGCAAGTCAGCAGCATCTCGTTCATATTCCTTACAAATGGCTAAGTCTTAGACCTGACTGGGGGAAAAATGTTTATCATGCAACTGCAGTGGATGTCACATATGAAGACAAAAACATCGCAAAAAGTCCTAAAAAAAGACAAAACATTGGCAAAAAGTCCTGAAAAAAGATAAAAACATCACATAAAGTCCTGAAGAAAGAGCAAAAAACATCGCAAAAAATCTTAAAAAAAAAGACAAAAACATCGCAAAATGTCCTCAAAAAAGACCTAAAAATCATAAAACGTCCTGAAGAAAACCACAACAAATCATTAGACCGCTCAACGAACACAACGCAGTGTCATCTCTTGTCAAAGTCAATCAAGTCAATCGGTCCATGTCATTGTCGAACTACGTTGTCTCTGCACATTTGCTATGTAGGAAAGACTCACACTTGAGTCCCCGAGACATTAGGTCAGTCCTTTTAGGTTAGTCAAAATAAATCATGGCGCAATCTTTGGTCATCAAGGCAAAGTCATTGGTCGTGTCGAACTACGAGGTCTCTGAGTGTATGACGTAGGCAAGGCCATCTATCGATGAGCCCCCGAGGCCACACTAGGTCAGTCCATTAGGGTTCATGGCACTACAGTGGCACACACGTCAAAAGTTTCCAATCATTTTCCACATGGGAAAACTCCTAAAACAAAGTAAAACAATCATTTATTCAGCATGGCAATCTCATCAGCACATCACTCATATCATCAAGGCAATATTGGCATATAGTCAAACACAAGTCAAACTTGGTCAAAGCAAGTCAAATCATCATAAATCGGTCAAACTGTCAAATTTCGGTTAGTCTTCAGATGGGTCCTGAACGATAACCTCTGTCATTTATGCCTTAGGATGTGTCCTTCCTAGGCGTCGTTATTGTCATTCGACATTTTGAGTGATCCTCTTGACATCTAAAGATCACTCTTCATGACATCAATATTCTTCAGATGTGTCCTTCTGAAGAACCAACTCTGTCATTTATGCCTTAGGATGTGTCCTTCCTAGGCATCGTCATTATTTCGAGGGACCCCTTACGACCATTAGGGATCAAATCCTCTCATCATCAACATTATTTAGGATGTGTCCTTCCTGAATTCACCAATTCTTGGCATTTTCCAAGGTCATCAAAACTTTAAATATTTCGACACCTCGACATTATGGCATCTTGGCATCAAAACAATGGATATCCAGACGCACTTGGCAAACACTTGACAATTGTCTTTTAGTTTTTATCATGATATTAGTTTTCAGTGAGATCCCACTAAGCAGGATTTAGAGAAGCAGCGACGTATCATGTCAATTGACATGCATGACTACTAGTTTCTCAGCGAGGTCCTGATTTTGGGATTTAGAAAAACAACGACATATCGTGGTAAGGACTCTTTCTTTTTGTATTCTGACAATCATGCTACTAGTTTCTCAAGGATGTCTTAGAAATAGGATTTAGAGAAGCAGCGACGTTTCATGATTTGTCCTTGTCTTTTTTTTGCATATGGTTGATTATGGAAAAAAGACTGGGGCAAGCACGCTCCTAGTATGAGTCATGATCATCCTTGTCTATGACTATTTGTCTTACATGATGGTACGACCTTGCACACCTTGATCTATGTCATATCATGGTGTTTGTTGGCCATTACAACAATTTGCCTAATGATGATTAAGAGCAATAAATATTAAAAGTCCTACAGCAAATTTTTGAAGGATTTGGTCTAGGAATTAACAGGCATTTTCATTAGTCTGGTCATCTTCTCCTCTTTGGTCTGGTCATCTTCTCTTATCAGGTCTCGTCATCTTCTCTCGTCCATCCCGCGATGATATCCTGTGACATCCAAAAACATAAGTGCATACATCATCCATGGCATTAAATCATATACATAATCGCAAACATTGCATTAACATAATCATCAGCATTGCATCTTTTACTAAATACATCATGCACATCATTAACATAGTCATATAAATAAGCATTGCATTATCATGGCATCAAAAATCACAAATAGGCATCATAAGACATACATGGCATCATAAATTAAGCATCATACATCATACATATCATAATACATAAAGCAAAAAGCATCACATAACACATATATAGGCCACATCAAAACTGCATCATCATATAGAATCATCTCAAAAAGGGTACAATGTCACAGGATAGAGTCAACGGATATCCCAAAAATGGAGCTCGCAGGCTCAATAATATACATAGTGTGTCATAATACAAAATGCCCCTAGGGTAGACTCTCATCATCCCCTCGAGGCAAAAAAATGTGGCGGCTATAGCTCTCTCACGGGCGCTGAAACAATAGGCGGTCATGTGGCAGCCTCTGTCTGTGATGCTGATGGAACCGCGAGTGACGGTATCATCCTGACGGTAGTAAACACCTGTGAAGTCACTGCTGCTGGACTCTGAGAGGTAGAAGGATCTGTCATTGGCGGCTGATCCTGTACTGACCTCTGCGCGGAAACTGTCACAACCTCTGCCTGTGCCACTGACGGAGCTGCAAAGGATGGTGTCATCTCAACTGTAAAGGACATCTGTGATGTCACTGCTGCCTGACTCTGAGTAATAGATGGATCACCAACTGGTGGATGTACCTGTGTTGATCTCTGTACTGAACCAGTCGACCTAGGACTAGGAGTATGCCAGCGCGAATGATGTGACTTGTGACCTGAAGTATGCCCTGTCGAGGTAGACCCTCTGACACTAGTATGACTCCTGGTACCACTACCACTGCCTGACCTGTGTCCACTGCCTGTCCTTGACTGTGACCGGGACAGGTAGGATTCCGCCGCTCTGGTGGCACTGCCTGCTCATACAGAGTCTTGTACTGCCCCAGTCTCATGCTAACTTTGGCCAGCTCACGAGCCATGTCTCCCATGGGCCCTGTGCATAAGGCTGCAAACTTTGTACACCACTGGGCTGCATCCTATTGGCTGATCACCGCCTGATCTCGCTCTACCTGTGCTATCTCCAGAGCTAACTGTAATGATCTAACCTGTGTTGTGCTCTCATCCAGCCTCCGCTATAGGTCGGCCACCCTCTGATCTGCTGTGGCATCCGGCGGCAACCCTGAAGTGGATGGTATCTCCTCCTCCCCCTCTACCATCTGCCATCTGAGAAGTCTCTCGGCCTCATCTATGGCATCATCCTCCTCGTCATCATCATCGGCCTCCACCTCCTCATCCTGCCCTCCCACCACCTGCCCTCCTCCTCCTGTCCTGCCACCTCCACATCCTCCTATCCTCTAACCTCCGCCTCCTCATGCCTCTCCTCCTCGTGCCGCTCTGCCTCTGCCTCCTCCTCATGCCTCTCCACCTCTGCCTCCTCCTCATGCCTCTCCGCCTCCGCCTCCTCCTCATGCCTCTCCTCGCCCTCTCCCTCCTGTCTGGGCTGCTCCTCACCCTCACCCTCCTCCCCAACCTCGGGGATAGCATCTAGTGCCACCCTCGCCACACGCTGTCGCACCCTATGGCCCTGTCTCTGGCCATCTCACCTCCGCCTAAGGTCATCTACGCCATCATCCCCACCTCTGGCTCCACCTCTGCCACCATCCCCACCCCTGCCTCCGTCTCCACCCCTCCCTCCATCTCCATCTTTGTCCCTACCTCTGCCTCTCCCTCTGCCTCCATCTCTGCCTTTGCCACCTCACCTAGCTCGTGGCACCCTTGGAATAACTGACCGTCGGTCTACTGGAACTGGCTCATCAGGATCTGTCAGTGGCACTGGTCTACGTGCCTGCCACCATAAATCATAAGTTGGCGTCGTCCCAGGATCAGTTGCACCACCTCTCCATCCCCATGCTTGGGCTACTAGCCCGTCTATCTATTGCTCTGTGAATGCTACAGGAATAGCTGGCCCCATGCATACTCTCTGGAAGACCTGGCATACTCTGCTATCCCCGCAGGTACATCCTGCTGCTCCCCGAACTACCTAAGGACACGCTGTGGGAGGTACATCTCAATGATCAGTGACGTCTGCACTATCCTGCCAATCAGATATCTATACTGTCTGCAGAAACTCAGGTGCTCATCCTCATCGTCCCATGCCTCACAATCTCTGTACGGCCTCCAGATGAATGTCACCATAGTGTTGATCCTATGTCGCCACCACCCTGTCTCACCCATATGGGTCTACTGTAATGCACCTGCATAATAGTATGCGTAGGGCATACCCTGGGCCAGCTGTGGTCTCTCAATGGGAGGGCGGAAGATGGCAATGTGCTCCCACGCCCAGATCATCATCAAAGTGGTCCCGCAGGAGATACTCTCTCCTCTCCTATATGCAACGTCGTGAAGTTGATGGTAAAGCATCCCTAGCAAACAGGGACCCCACGCATAAACTGTCTTGTCCTGTCTCATGCCAACCAGGACGTCTCCCCAACCAATCGGAAATCCATGTCCTCACCGGTCGGGAATCAGGATACCTGCAATCAGAGTCACCAGGAAGGCACTGAAGCACCCATAGTGATCTGCCATGAACTCCCATCGGATCTCATAGCCCTGAATCCCCAGTCCTGCACCCTGATCTCGATAGTAGGCGTGAAAGGTCTGCTTGCTGTGCTGAGGGTCGTAAACAATCTGCTCCCCGCGAATCGGCACTCGCAAAATACTGTAGACATCCTCTAAGGTGATGGTAGCCTCACCTGTCGGCAAGTGGAAGGAACAGGTCTCAGAATGCCATTGCTCGCAAAGTGTAGTCAATAATCCCCTGTTCGTCCGAATGGCGGGCATGAACGCAGCGTAGAATAAACCCAATCGCATCAATCGTCGCCGCTCTCGTGGGCCCAACTGATCGGCGAACTGAAAAGTGGTCGGTCTGCTCTCTCTCGTATAAATAGGGGCAAGCTGCCTCTGCAAAAAGACGAACACTGCATCAGCACTTTTTGGACAACTGTCAACATCATGAAAAGCAACTAAGGTCATGCAAACATCAAAACAAGTCTTATTAAAGAAACAGGCAAGTGCGTCGCAACAAAGCAATTGCGTCGCGAAAAGAAAACTGCGTCGTTCAAAACATCAAATGCGTCTCAATATGTTAATTGCGTCTCGATATCACAATTGCGTCACAAAATTTAGCGAATGCGTCGCAACATGGCGAATGCGACACGATTTGGCAGTTGCGACATTCAACACAGCGATTGTGTCACAAAATAACGATTGCGGCATTCCAGCAGTCACATGCGACTCGATCAATCACTTGCGTCGCACGTATTGTCAAATGTGGCACAAACCACCGTTGCAACTAATTTGGTTTTTGTGCTTGCGTCGCGACGCAACAAATGCGTCGAACACGAAAGCAGTTGTGGCTTACGCGAACGCATATGCGTCACGGCGCAAACGTTGACTATCCTAGAAAGCATCAAATGACACGCAAAATGATAAAATGACAAAGTAAGTTAAGGGTACATACCGCTAGCTCTGAGCCCTCTAGCCGTCTGAAGGTCCTCACGATCTCCCCGCGGTGCTCTGACACTGGAATAACCATCCTCACTGTTGCGCCTTTCGCTCTGAGCTCTCAAATTTTGCAAGGTAAATAGTAAAAGTGAATTGACTTTAACCCCTTTGTCAACCTATTTATACAGTCAAAATGACATTTTTCAAACAAGGTCAATACTGGAGGCTCATTTGAACACCTTTGACTTCCTCGTAAGTTGCTTTAAACATGTCAGAATCCGAAACCGACTGCGTCGTTGTTTTTCTAGTCATCAAATTAATTTATCGGGACCCTTTGCAAATTTTTCTGTTGCCAACCCAAAATTTGAAAATTTCCCGAGGGGGCAATGATAATCCATACTTCTACTGGGGCATGACTTTGACTTATTTTCTTTGTCACAATGCGACAAGCAACATTATGACAAAGAAGGGAAAAATGCAGACACCTAAAAATGACCTAGGCCTGCAAGCTTCGTTTTTACCACTTTCGTCCTAGCATAATTAATACATTTAATTATGTCCTTGGTCCACATTCGACTATTGATTAATTAATTCATGTCCTTTGATTCTTCATGATTATTAAATAAATAAATAAATTTATTTATTAAATACGTCATTAATTGTCTCAAGTCTTCCCTTAATTAAATAAATTTCTAAATTTGTTTAATTATCCTTATTCATTAATTATTCCTGATTATTAAATGAATAAATCTTATTTATTTATTTAATATGTCACTAACTGTCATAATTAAATGAATTGATTAATTTATTTAATTATCGGTCATTATCTTCTAGATTAAATAATTATCTTTAATTATTTAATTGTCAAAATTAATATTCCTCTCATTTTAAATAAATCAATTATTTAAAATGTCATCACAATCTTAACTGTTAGTCTATTTTGGTAAATAATCTGAAAAAGATTATTTATTGTCTCATAAAATCCATAATTTGAATTAATTTAATTCAAATTAGTAACTAATCTTCCAAAAATCAAGTAATCGGGCAGATTCTTGATTTTTCCAAATCTGATCTTCAGTCCAAATCTTATCTTCTTGATTTTTCGAATCTTGCAAATCAGGCAATCTTATCTTCTTGATTTTTCAAAAATCTTTATTTTTCTAATTAATTTGTCTCATTTATTCTCCACCGTCGATCTGATTTTGTTCTGACCATTCGATTAAGGATTTTTCCCTAACCCTAATTAGGGATTCTCATGTTTAATCTGGATCGCTCATTCTAGGTTCTCATCATTGATTTATCTCATCCGTCCATTCGAAATGGCATTTTCTATAAAATGCCATCTTCTTCTCACTTTTCGATTACACACACACATGCTGACATTTTGCATAGGCATTATAGACATTCTATACACTTTCACATTTACATTCTTAGATTTATTATAGCATTTATTATAGTCATTTGATCAATTTTGGCATTTTTTTTAGGAATAGACATTGGCAATAGGCATAGGCATTTAGACATATCAAATCCTTCAAGGCTTGTTGTAGGACTAGATAATTTTCAGATTTTGCTCGCACAACAAATCTGAGAGCCACACTATCCAGCAAGTAAGAAGGTATTACGAAAGGGAATCATGGAGGTATCAGCAATCAGGTATAATTGTTATTTCGTTTACTTCCTTTGTGTTTCGTAAGATCTTTGGGTATCGTTTATTTTTATTGTTTATTGCTAACAACTTTCTAACAAATCCTACAAAGAAATCCCTTGATTACAGATAGGTTTTATATAAGGAGTCTATGATTGTAGTTTATGGGTTTGACATGTTCGCATGAGTTCTACTAATGGGTTTTCGATACCTTTGGATGTATTAGAATTTATTGTGGTTGTCATTTTGAATCATGTAGTATTTTTCCTTAGAAGAAACTTGAAGCCTTTTTTATCACTTACATTTGATACTTATGTTATTTGTATTAGTGCATCTTCACCTTGTCTTTTTCCTTTTCTTTCATAGATGGGATGTTAGAGGATGAGAGGAGTTATTGCATATATGGTAGTAATCTTGGATGTTATTGCAAGTATATTGGTGGGGCATGAGAGTATGTTGGAGATTCATGTGGTTTCTTGGATGGCTATGATGATATATTTCATTGATTGGGCCTTATGCAATGTATAAAAATTGTGGGAGAATGTTAGGAAAAGGGTATTCTAAACCTTGAATAAGAAAATAATTATTTTAATTATGTAAAATAAATATTTATTTATGGTGTGTCTTTAGGAGATGTGCTTAGTCATATTGAATATTTATTTTGGTCCACCTATAAATATGTTGTCATATTGGTCAAATATTTTGTGTGGGATGTACATTGAAAAAATATTTAATATTGCGAAAACTTTCTACTAAAAATTAAATGTTGGGGCCAATGGTTTTATGTACTTATTGTTTTGGGGCACATGGTTTTTCTAATATGGTAGTTTTATTTGTATGAGCTTGAATGTATAAAATCAAGCACATGTTTTGTGGTTGAGCTTGGCTAGTTGGCTAATTATCTTGCTTGTTAATTGTATTGAGCTCTCTTATAGAGTACATATGTGAAGTGTGGCATGGGATGTGTGGTTGCATTTTTACCCACACATAGAGGATACAATGGAGGAGCTTTATGTTTCAAAATTATTCATGAAAACTCTATAATTATATTGCAATATTTCATTGTTGAAAAATAAATTATGGATGCTTTTGGAGGCTAGGTTTTTCCCTCTTGAGGGTTTTCAAAAAGTATATCTTGTGTAGATGAATGTGTTATCTATTTTAGCTTTGCATTATGGTTATTTTGTAAGCTTGTATGCATGATTTTATCTCATAGGGTTATGTAGAAAATTCTTTGATAAACGTGGTAATTTATTAACAAATTAAAAATATGTATGTCATATCTCTTTTAAATCCCTATAGAAACATTATTTACTATCACCAAAATTAAATGCTAGAAAAAATCCTTTCTTTCATATTCTCTAATTTGTGATGGGTCTCCTAATTAGAAAAGCATACCTTTGTTTATATGATAAACATTTTATATACTTTATTTGATCGTGTATTCTTCGTGATTGACCTTTCACGTTATCTCAAAAAATATTCATACTTTTGAATATAGATCTTTTATTTTTTGTATCATTCCTATAATTCAATTTGTCTAACACTCACTTTCATTAATTTTCCACTCTATCCTCAATATTCTAACTTTTTTTTATTCATCACCATCAACCTAGTGCTAGTTTCAACACTATATTATTGCCTTACATAACTATTCCTCCATTAAACATTGTTTTATGAAATTATCAACAATATTTTTTAATTTTGAAACACCATCATACCTTTGAAATTATATATTATTTTTTTACTAATCCTCAAGATCATTTTAGTTTTCACTACCATTTTCTTGACCTAAATCATATTTCCAATGTATTTCCTACATCATATTACATATTTAAGTAATCTTGACCCACAATAGTTTGTATCACACAATCCTCCTCTTGTTTAGAATAAAATTGAACGATTTCTTTTTGCTACCTATTATCAAAAGGAATGTGCATGTGTGTTTAAATTACACACATGTTTATAACATCATGTATTTTATAATAGGTAAGTATAATTTTCAATCTCTATAGATTGAATGACTTTAAAATAAGTAAATAAAATTACTTAAATGATACTTCGACATCCTCAAAATTATAATCAATAATTCCTAATCTTGTTTTGCATAAAAAAAATGGAGAGGGATGAAATTATGGTCATAACATCACCTTAAAATTAGAGAGTGATGAATTTATGAACATACCATCACCTTTAATGCATTTATTTTTAATACATTCACTTACATGCTAGTATCAATCAATGTATGGTATACACTTGCATTAATTGACACATTGACACATTGAAAACTAATTCCTTAGGAAAAAATATTGATTTCTTCATAGCTCCTTCATAGGCCATTTATTATCATATTTATTTAATAAATTCTTAATTATAGATAGCTTAAAATTTTAATTTTTTCACAAAATAAAATTTATAAAACAAATGCTTCTTGTTAAGGAAATTGTCAAAAGGTTTTCAACCATAGAGATTGAGGCTATATTTATATAAAAATTTAGCAAGTGTAAAAATTATACCAAAATCATTCCATATATAAGAATTAAGTTAGGATTAGGTGTGATATTCACCTTACATATCCTAAGCTCTAATGCAATTTAATTGTTCATAGAAAATTAAATATGTGTACATCTCCAAATTTAATGGAGTGGGAAAAAAGGATTACTATGTGAAGGAGGGGACATATTAATTATTTATTATTCTTTTGGGACTTGTAAATATTATTTGTAATAATAAATTAAATAGGGTCTTACATAGTAGACTTGTAAGAAAATTTTATAGTATTGGTTGGGAGCTTCATGGGGGAGTGCTTGGGAGTTGCATATGCCAATTTGCATAATGGAAGTAAGAGATGCTTATGTGGGGAGTTACATTCTATTTTGGAGGACACTCTCTTGAGAGGGTCATAATAATTCTTCTCATAGTATTTTGAGACCTTGTTTGGGGCCATGGTATTCTCTTTTTGTGGTTTCTTGGGGCTTCCATGAGTCTATATATTGAAGGCTTGAGATAGAGGAATTATGTGTTGTTTTATGTAGGGCTATATTTTTGGTTTCCCTCTAGGATTGAAGAGTGTTCTCCATGTTCTCCTAATAGAGAATTGGACTTTAATAATGTATTGTACCATTCTTGTTGTTGAATAAAACACTGGTGTGCTTTGGAGGATGGTGATGAGACCATCAAATTTCTCATTTTCTTGAAAAAGTAACCCCTTTTCTTCCTCTATCTTGACCATTAAGGTGGATCTAGGAGTATTTTGGGATTTATATCTTAATTAAAGTAGGAAATAATATTTGCATATTGGTTTCAATTTGAATTTCCATTGATGTTTAAATATGTTTGATTCATGTAACCTCTTTGTTTGGATAAAATATGTATTTTTTTATGTAACACGAGAATTCTTAGTACATATTGAATGACATATCCATTTTTTTCCTTTTTGAATAATCACTAAATCCTATTGTGAGAATTACACTTCTGAAGTAGCTCTAAAGCTACCACCATGAGATAGATCTATACTTTTAGCTCCAAATATAAACTTTAGAGATTAGGGCACTATTGATGCCAAAAATTGGCAAGGTAACGGCCTTTATGGGAAAATTAGTTAATGGGGGACCAATTGCGCTAAACTGAGTAGCCTCTGGGTTTTTAAAGAAGCTGAATTCTTCTATAATTGCGATTTTGGAATGGGAAAAGGAAGCAGATATAAAAAAAATAAAGGTCTAACTAAGGTGATGTACCAAGACTTAGATGTAAGGCACAATAAATCTATCTTTTAGATGTGATTTAAGGGCTTGTTCAGCAATCTACTATGTCCTAGGATAACATAAATTAAAGATAGACTTGCCTGAATAATTCATTCAATGACATAAAATAATTCTTACACACATTCACTGAAAAGAGGAGTCAAAGACATGATCTAAATCATCAAATTCACATTAAAATCATAGAAGTTTGCAAATAAAAAATTCATGACAATTATGGCACAGTATAATGTTTTATCAAATAGCTTAAGAAAAATAGAAAGGTTGAACAATGGCACAGTCTGAGAGTCTCATACAATAATCTAAAAGCAATAAAAAGGCTTGGTGTCTTTCCCTAATTTTTTGTATCTTCTGAACTCTTCTTCTAAACTCTTCTTCTGAAGAAAGAAGCAGTATATATAGCTAGCAATCCCACCGCCTGGCGGGCCAGTAACAAAAAAGATTTTGTATCTCAAGCAATGATGGTTGCAACAATGATGGTTGCGGCAATGATTCCCCTCAGCTGTTGTAACATAAAAGATTTGGGCCATAACATGTAGTCGCTCCCTAGCCAGATGCATCCCCTACTAATGATGGCAGTGGTCTGAGAAAAACCTTGTGCAGACAAGTGTCATTCACAGTGGAGGTACTTAGGACACATGGCAGCTTGGCGGGGCACGGAGCTCGCTCTCACCTTCCTTTCGATGAAGTCCTCATGAAAGAGACACATTTTAGCAAGTCGGAGCCCGCTCATTGATTCCTCCTCTTTTTGTTGAGAGATTACACAGTGGAGACACATGGAGGCATTCTTTACTATTGGTGTTGACTGTGGGGTCTACCAGAAAGTGTATGTCGATGTAAGCTATGTGGCATGCGGACGGGGCCTAACTACAAAGTGAAGGGAAGTAGTTATGAAAATCCTGTGGCGTCGACACGTGGAAGTAGGGCAAGAACCGGTGGAAGAGCAAAGGAATCAATTTCTATGAAGAGCACCTGGTGGACACGTGGCGGCAGCCAACAAAGTTGATCAAAAAGAGGCCCGATTTGAGAAGTGAAGGGTAGCATTTCGAACATATGAGGCGCGGGCCGATACTTAGCAAAAATAAAACTACCTGAAGGGAGCTTGAGGAATTTTATATTCATAGCTTTTGGCGAATACCAGGGGCATTTTTCCTATGGAACGAGGAACCCAAATTTTTCTCTGGCTTGCAAACCAGAGTCCCATCCATTGGGCGACGGAGTCAAAGCTTAGAAAGAGTGGCCAACAGAGGAAATAAGTCGGCCTCAGATGGGGTCGATATGTCGTGCAGGTTCTCTTGTGCTCTACTCAGATCGATCATTTCTTTGTAAGGCAGCGTCGCAGATAAATCGGCCCCAGACTGAAGTTGGAAGAGTAGTCATGCAATTTCATGAGTGACACCTTCAATATCTGTTGTGGTAGGGGGTTGGTTGAAGCTCTAGAAAGTGGATGTGTCCTACTACTTCTCTATAATCTTCGCCGCAATTTTTTTTGTTGTGGCTACCAACTAATCTGCAAGAAACAGGGAGGGCAGGCCCATCTCAGTTAGTCAGGAGAATTTCTCCCACATGTTATCTATAGTTTGGCTCAAAGTGGTTACACATGCATTAGCACGGAGGATAGCCAAGTGGTAGTGGATGAAATTGTTTTCTGTTTTGGTGGTAGCCTTCCAATCCTTGATCCCTGCTTTGCTAGGTCCTCATCTGAGACCATGTATAACTTATTTAGCAAAAATTTTGTCTCAAGAACCCTCTCTACGATGACCTGCAGGAACTGCTCAATTGCCCCACGAACCTCCTTGCTCAAGCTTGTCGCCTCTGACATAAATTGGAGTGTTGGTTGTAGTGTTAGGCAGAAGGCCTTGACCCTATCCCAGTATGAAATATATAGTTGTTGGGCCACCAAAAGGAGGTCTAGCTGAGTGGTAGGGGCTTGGGGAACACTCCTTAGAAGGGAAATCTTTGAAACCTTTGATCTGACATCTTGTGTCAGTTCTGCAACCCTTTTGTCTATGGCTGCAAGCTGCCCTTGGATGTTCATCAATTATTTGGACTAGTTTTCCTTATCCTGGCTCTTATTCTCTGACTCTGTTTCAAGGGAAGACTTCGTCTCCTAGAGCTCATTTTCCAATTGGGCCTTTTGGTTCCCAAAGTTTTCATCCCTCTATTGTATTTGTTGCTCAAATTGAGTGCACTTTCATTCAAACTCCTCACTCTTTTGTTGCATTGCCTACTCCGTCAAAGCCAGTTGGTTCTGATAATCTTGATTTCTCTGTCGCAGTGTGTCGACTAGGGTGGAGTCAATGGACTGGAACTTTGCAAGTTCCTCTTAGAGTTTTTTCTGCTCTACCTTTGCTACCTGTGCTATCTCTGATAAGAGCACAATTTCTACTTACATTGTTTTTTCCTTCACCACCAGGACATCGGCCCTATTCTTCACAAGTTTTAGTTCCTCTTCCTTCTTCTTTAGCTGGAAACCGGAGTTGAGGAAGTCGATGGTCACCACCCACTACGTTTCTTCCATGAGCTCAACTTTGTCCTGCGGCCGGGCTATACTCAGATCAAGTCCCATAGCATACATGTTGTAATCGTCGGGTTGCATCTCCCCTTGCGATTTGATGACATTTGGATACATGGTTGCGAAATGAATTAATTTTTGAGCTTCATTGAAAACAGTATACATTTGCAAATCCACCGACTTCTTAGCATCATTGTCCTTTCGCTTCTAGATTTAGAGGGTCCACGCTTCCTTTGTATTATCACCTTGTGCCATAAATTGGGATGGTGATTGAACTAGCCTACCTACAAAAGGTGCACCGGGAGGTACGGCGAAAGGGAACATGAGGGTAGTGGTCACAGTTGTTTTCCTCTTCAAAAGAGTGAATGTTTGTGGGGAGAAAGGAGGTACATGCCAAAGCTCAGTTTGTGACCCAATGAGAGGACTCATCGGGTGCTACAACAATAGCAGAGTCATGACAGACTCCATCTGCTGGGCGGACTGGGTTGGGCTCAATATAGTGGTAGTAGGAGGGGTGTCAATAGCGGTCACGAATGCAAAGGGAAAAGAGATAGTAGACGTGGATATGGCAGCAACTAAAGGTGAATGGGTCCATAGAGGAGTCAAGATAAATGGTCTCACTGGGAAGAATTGGGAGAAAATTCTCGCAAGCATTATAGTAGAAGTGGAAAAGGAAAGGTTGACACCTATGGTGAGGAGCGTCATAGAAACAATAGGAGTAACTAAGGATTGTGAAGTAAGAGAAGAGGGAGCAACTTCTCCCAATACGGTCGAGGGCTATGGGTTACCTTGATGAATTTTTTACCCAAGTCGTCAAAGGGGTTGTAATTCCATTTGTCATAGATCATCACTAGCCCCAAATGAGCCAGCTTTTCTTCCAATAGCTTATGCATCTGCTTCTTCATCATAGTCACCCACTTGAAGGCTAACAGACATTTGAAAAATCCTCTCTTGCCCCTTCCTCTACAAAACTTATAATCAATAATGGACATCTACCTAAACATTTCAAGGGCTAATACCCTGTGTGTGACATACTTGGGGAGTCAGAATGGCTCCTCAGTAAAGCCACACATACAGATGAATGTGAAATCCCTCCCTAGGAACTAATCGCATTTAAGAGTGAAGCTCTACATCCACTTCATCTGGTCAGAGGAAAGTCGGTGGATACAACCATTCTTATCGAAGTTTTGCAGAATTGGAGTTAAGAAAAACTCTGAAAATGCATAATAATCATTCGTTGTGGAAAGGAGGGGGGTCCATATAGAAACTAGTTTTTTGGATCCTCCATCAATAAAAATAGATAGTGGTATTATCTTACTGAAGAAGTCGGGGTTCTGGTATAAGAACATATGAGCAAGGAAGGAAGGGAACCTGAACTTGCATTGCATCTTGTACTCCCATGTCTGGCTCATCATTTATCGGTAAATGGTTGCTGCAAAGTCATACCGGAACAAAGACTTTTTCCTTCATAGCTGAAAACCCAGACCCATCTAAAATTTTTGTACCCATTTGTCTTTGTCCAAGCCGCAAACAAACGCCATCATGGAGAGCACATCCTACATATCTTGCTTGAAGGAATTGTGCACAATTGGAATTACTAGAAGCTCATTGAAAAATTCCTTAGGCCTTTGCGTTTCCACATTATAAAAGTCCAAAGCCTTGTCTTTGCCCCTCCAAAAGGTGCACCCATCTTCTAGAGTAAATATCTCCATTAAGCTCACTTTAGATTGTTTCACTTGAATACACAGCATGCTCTAGATAGCTTCTTCATTGATATTGACCCTCAGCATATGGCCTTCGATGGTGTTGGTATCTGGGTTAAAGTGTTCAATGGCCTCATGGACGAGCTCTGGGCAGTAATGCACGAAGGGGACCATATATTGCGGAAGACCACTGAACCATAGCTTATATGCCATTTTCTTTTCGTTTCCCTCTGCCTTTTTTATCCTTTCGCTTGCTCCTTCCCTAAAAGTATTAGGGTTCTTCATGAGGACGGGGTCATGGATATTATCCCATTCCTCCTTAATCTGGCTTTGGTCTCTGGAAGTTTTGGGCTTGTCTAGGGCACACATGTAAATCCATTTTGACTTTTCCAGCATTCCAGGTGATGAGTAAGAGGTGTCATCAAAGATATTGAGTACTGGTGCTGCTATCATGTCATCATACAAGCTCTGGGTGGCCTCAGCCTATACCTCCATTTGTTCCTCTATTTGAGAATTTTCTACCATTATTTTTTTACTGAATATTTATGCTTAGCTCAAATCTTCTGCAATTTGCTTTGACTCTATCTGTGCTCAACACTCTTGCTCTAGGTAGCTTGCTCAAAAAGATTTTTACAAATGTTAGTTTCTTGCATGCAATACTCAGCTTATTTCTTTCTTGGGGTGGCCAACAATGCTTGCCTTTTAGCATTGAATTCGGCATGTACCACCAACTCTTTGGCTTGTGTGAGATGAGTTACTTGCTATTTTGAAATGACAAGAATTCATAATGACAATTAGTAATCTTGTCGTACGGCATGATTTTCATGGGAACTTGAGCCGGTGATTTGAAGGTAGCTTAGGCTTTGCATGCTTTGGAAATTAATATCCCAAACAAAATTATTAAGCCAAAGATGCAATAATCACTTGAAAAGATTTGCGTTCCTTTTTGGAGTTTAAGAAGCGCCTGTAGAATGACACATTAGCATCTAGCCGTATGGACTATTGCTGATGACTACCAATAGCTTATGCTAATTAATTAGCCTTTATTTATCTTGCATGCAACAAACTATACCTAGCACACGCAAATGGGTGGGAAATTTGAGCAAGCTCTGGTGCAATTTTCAAGATGGTACTTGATTAGCATCATGCTTATGGTATGAAAATTACCATGCTTATCCTGACTATTTCTATAAATAGGTGCTTTAGGCAATAGCAAAATCACACTTAGCAATTTTAGCAGAATTGGTAATAGGAAATTGTCTTAGAAATTGGCATTAGGCAGCTAAGTAGAATTTGCATAGAGCTTAGACTTAGGCAGTTTGCGTAGAGCTAGTGTCAGATAGTTGCATAGAGCTTGCCGCCATGAATAGCCCAATTAGGCTAGTGTGCAATAAATCCCAGGTAGCCTTTCTTAGCGAAATCTCGACTAAGCGTCTTAAAAGGATGACCAAGAATAAGAATTCCCTGTCCATCGTAGCAATGAAGTGGGTTCTAGGGAGGGTCTGCATTGAATATGAAGACAATTATAGAGTTAATACTAATGTATGCTCTCACTTCGTGGCGTCCATACTCAACATCCAGGTTCCAAAGCCAATAATTCTTCACCTAGTGCTTGAGATATTTCCAAAGAAGTACCTGGGCAACCTCAGAGAGGTGGTGGAAAATTTTGCATTTGATGGAGGCCTTCCAACTGCGAGTGACCTTCGCAAGTTCATTGAAGAAGATGCAGTGGTACCCTGGGTGCCATTCCTAAGCGGTTTTTGCATCCAGTCACAAGAAGAACATAGTCAAAGGGTAAGTCATGCATGCCACTTCCTATTTCTTTGTTACAATGTGGTACCCTTCTATGACGTTGACTGGTACATCGACTTCAGGAACCTAGTGTTCCCTCTGCTGCTCGCCATTGCTCCTGTGGATGTTGTTGCTAGTCTTGTTGATGAAGAAATTGCAAATGCTATTGTCGATGCCTCCATTGTTGTTGTTCATGCCTGAGACTGAAAATCTCTCTTTATGCTTTAAGAACTAATACATGTTAGTTTTTAGCCATATATAAAGAAGATACAAAATATATATAGATATATACTCTAAAAGTGTGGCCTCTGAGCCATTTTGACAATGTACTTATCAAAGTATATAGATATAATGAAAATATAGCTTATGTTAGCATTTTGTCTCCTTTATCTTTTGATTTTCAATGTGGTTCTCTTTTTCTTTTCCTGCATATAAGTGTTCACTTCAATTCTGCATATGGGTGTCATTTTTCTCTACTTCATGGGTTGTTTTTAGTTCTCTCTGAACTTTACAATAATGGATTTCATTTGTTTCTGCTTCCCCGTGTTGGATGAAAATTATTGAAAGACCAGCCGACAATAACACAAAAGAAAATTAATTACATTATTCACATATTTACACTGGTGGAACAAATTGCAAAGCTTAATTGAATAGTTTTAGGTGGATTCTGTTAACAGGAATCCCCAATGCTTCTTGCTCCATGTTTTCTAATTCGAATGCATTATGCTACTTACATTGAATTATTTTGAAAGGGCCTTCCCAGAGGTTGTCAAAATTTTCATGTTGGTTTGGATTTGCAGCTCTTTCGTTGAATTTTAGCACTAAGTCCCCGCACTTTAGACCTTGGTCCAAAGTATTCTTGTCGAACCATCTCTAAACCACCTGTTGGCGGTTAGACATAGCTATTAGGGCCTTTCCCCTTTTTTCCTACACTTCCAGCAACTTGGCTAGCTAAACTTCCATGGTGTCATTTTGTTCCACCTCAAGAGATTTCAGCAATTGCAACGCTAGAATCTCCATAGAGATAGGCAATAGTGCTTTTTTTCCATAAACTAGCTTGTATGGTGAAGTCTTGAGGACTTGCTTGGGATTTATGTGATCCACCCAGAGCGTCGCCCGAAGGTTTTTATGTCATTCTTGCTGGTGTTCTGACCCAATTCTTTTGATGAGTCAAACTAATTTTTTGTTAGTCGACTCCGCCAGGCCATTCCCCTATAGGTAGTAGTTTGACAATGTTTTCAAAAATATGCCATGCATGAGCGCAAATTGACATACCTTAGATCCAAGGAAATCCTTGGCGTTGTCAGAGATGATAGTTTTAGGAGGGTCGAATCTCGTCACCAGTTCCTCAAGGAATCCACAATCTTTTTCTCTATCACATTCTTCAAGGGCATCACTTCGGTCCACCTGGTAAAGTAGTTCATTTTCATTATAATCCATTTATGTCTGGTGCTAGAGGCAGGATTGATCATTTCGATGGAATCAAGGCCCCATTGCACAAATGGCTCATCAACCACTATCGGATTGAGAGGCATTGTAGAGTTTTCCTTCTCCCTGCGAAGAATTTGCATTCCTTGCAAGCTTTTACCGAGTATGAGTCATTAAATAACATGGGCCAGAAGTACCTAGCGCACATGATTTTGATGGTAGTGGTCTTTGCGGAGAAGTGTCCGCCCGCGAGACTATTGTGGAAAGTGTCAAGAATCCTCTTTGCTTGCTTTGTGGTGACACACCGCAATAGAACACCATTGAAGTTCCTTTTGAAAAGGACCCCTTCAATGAGTGCATACCCGTTGCTCTATAGCCAGTAGAATCTTCTCTTTTGAGAAGGAAGGCTCAGTGGGTATTTTGTTGTGTGCATGAATATCACTCTATCCACCAGCCAACAACCTTCAGACTCCAACTCATTCATCAGAACCAGCTCTAGTTGCTCTTCTTCGGCCACCATTTCTTCGTCGTGTTCCAAATACTCGTACAGTACTCTTCCTTAGAAGGTCTTGGTAGGCTTGACCTCAATTTCATATTCCAGGATCTTAGTGATCCAATTAGCCCTCTTTTCGGTGATTTCTCCTTCCATGATGTATTCATGCACACTAGAATGTGCGACATAAACAAGCACCTTATTGCAAGATATTAGGTGTCATAACTTCGTGAGTCCCTTATTAATCGCAAATGCTTGCCTCTCGATGAATTTATAGTTCATCTCATATTCCTTCAGGGTCTGGGAGTGAAATGCTATCAGATGTTCTCCCTTTCCTTCATCGTCTTTCTGAGTTGAGACAGTAGCAATGCCTGATTTGCTACTGAATACATACTTTATGAAGTCCTTCGATAGGTGCGGATTAACTAGCACATGAACTGAAGAAATAGCATCCTTAACCTTTTCAAAGGCTTCTCTAGCTTCTTTAGTTCATTTGAATAATTGATCATTTTTCAGCATTAGGGTGATTGGCCTAATTATCCCTGTAAAATTTGAAATGAATTTGCTTACAAAATTTACCTTCCCCAGGAAATATTGGAATCCTTTCTTGTTGATTGGTAGGGGAAGTTCTTTGATCGCTTTCACCCGGTTAGGATCAATTGTAATTCCTTCTTTGGATGCTACATGTCCCAATAGCTTGCCTTGCAGTACTCCGAAGACACATTTTTTTGGGTTCAGGGATACCCCAAACTCCTGGAATTTTTTGAAAACCATCTCAAGGTGATTGAAGTGATCATCCTTATGTTTGGAGAAAACAGACAGATCATCTAAATAGATCAAGATAATCTTGTTGATTAATTTGCTAAAAGCGATATCCACGGCCCACTGGAAAGTGGCCCCCACATTTGAGAGGCCAAAAGGCATTTTAGCATATGCAAACGGTCCCCACTTGGTAGTGAATGTTGTTTTGTGTCAGTCCTCCTCTTTGACCCAGATCTAATTGTAACCAGAGAAGCCATCTAGCAAATAAAACATTTCCGATCTTTCCACTATTTGCAGCTTGATTCCATAGAAGGCAACGGGTAATGGTCTTTTAGGGATGCTCTGTTCAGGTCCCGGAAGTCAACACACAGGTGAATGTATCCACTCTTCTTTTAGACTGGGACCAGGTTGGATACTCATGTGTTGTGATTGATCGAGAAGACAATCTAAGATTGAATTAGCTTCGTCAGTTCTTGCGCCATTAGCGCTTCGATCTTCAGGTTCACTAGCTTCTGCTTCTGGCGGACTCGTTTTGCGCCTTCGGTCAGCTCTATTGTATGTTGAATGATGTCAAGATCGTATCCCTTAAGGTCATCATATGACCTAGCCACTACCGCTTGATACTTTTCACAGAAGTCAATGAGCCTCTCTTTATCATGATGTGAGACATCCTTCCTGACTTTGAGCTTTCTCCCATCTCTGACCTACAGATCTGCATAATCGCTTTTGTCTGCTACAAACTTCCTTTTATCATTTCTTGCATCGTCACAATCGAACAAATTTTCGAGTGTGACTAGCCCCTTCGAAAGCTTGTTAGACCTCAACTAAATGATTTGTCCATCATAGGCCTCGATAATCTTCAATTGTAGTTGGTCAACAAACTCGCCCGACTGTTGGATGAACAAGGCAATGTGCTCATCACTGTCAAACACTTGCTAATTTTGATCATTGTCTGGGATTTTTGGTCGAACTATCACTCGTATAGAGTGTTTATTATGAATTAGGTGAGAGGCAGGGTCAAACTAAGATTTGATTATGACCATGTGGTCTACATCACTATTTTTCTCACAAGGCACTGTCTAGATGTTGAAGGCTTCAAAACCTTCGATCAGGTCCCAGACTCTATGTCTATAAGACCACATGCAAACATTCTTTGCAACAGAGACCCCTTAGACTTGGTTAACCACTAGTTCAGAATCTTTGAACACCATTAGTTGCTCGATTCCCATCTGCTCCACAAGGCTTAGGCCTTGCACTAGTCCTTCATACTCGGCTTCATTGTTTGTGTGATAGGTCAAATGTGAGCGTTAGAAAATGAGCAGCAAGTAAAAGAGTGCAAATAAACACCAAAACAACCTACACCTCAAGATTAGCCTAAGTTGGAAACAACACAAGATGAAAGCAACAAAATGGAACTCTATACCTTGCGTCAAATCGATCCTTTGGTTGGCCCTTTGATCTTTGATGTGTATGCTCCTTGGATGGCACAAGATGCAAGCTAAATGATGTTGTGAGGATGAGTGCAAGTGGATAAAAGCATGAAAATGGCTAAGTAGTTGAGAAACAAAATGCAAGAGTTTGGCTAGCAAAATGATCTCCTTCAAATGAGAGAAAAGAGGGGGTATTTATAGGATTTTTGAGAATTCCTAGGGGAAATGGATGGTCAAGATTGAGCCACAAAATATCAAGATGTAGGGCTAAGGTGAGTTGAGAACTCACAAGCCCTCACATCTTGACATGTGGCAAGTGATATAGCCCTAAAAGGTGAAGTGGACATGAGGTGGAAGGAGAAGTACATGACATGGAGGGGGTACAAAGTACCTTGGGATAGACAAGATCTCCTCATAAAGGAGGTCCTTGTCCCCATGTGGTGAGAGGACATGTGAGGAATTAAAAATTCCTCAAATATTCTCATGGGGAGATGGGAAAGAATAAAGACAAAGTGAAGGAATTAAAAATTCCTTTTGGGTGCCTTGGGGGATTAAATGTGAATTAAAAATTCACATAGGGAAGTGGAGTGCCTTGTCCAAAAGGAGAAAGCCTTTAATAAGGTTGACTCAAGGACACATGCCATAAGTGGGAGGAGGATTAGGTTAGGCTAACCAAATGATTAAGGTTGTGCAAGTACTTAGTTAGATGGACTAATGACTTATTAGAAGCAAGTGGGAGATTATGGAGGATGTGACCTTAATGATGATTAAGAGTGTGCACATGCTAACCCCTGTTAATTAGAAGAAGATGAAGTAATTAAGATGGATTAGGGACCAACTTACAAAAGTTGGAGGATGTGACCATGAGAGAGAAAAGAGGAATTAAAAATGAATTTTTAATTTAAAAAGGGGGATATGACTAAATTAAATAAAAGGGTATATTTATTTAATTTAGAGGAGGAAAAGGGGTAAAGTATTAGATTAAATACTTTAGGACCCTTATGCAAGATGCAGGGTATTAATTAAACAAATGGTTTAATTAATATTGATAGAGGGGATGAGCGACCGGATGAATAAGGAGACGCGTTTGATCATATGGAAGTGATCAAAATGGATGTCTACAGTTTGAACAAGAAAACCGGAAGTGGAAAGACCTCAGTATCTTTTTATTTTGTGGGGATATCAGACATATGCCAACTCTTGTGCCAACTTTACATCTTGCTCCATCAAAGTGCAGTGTCCATAGCTCTGAGGCTTGATCACTTTCAGGTTCCTTCATGACCTTCAAAATCTCTTGTTCTTCATCGAAGATAACATAAGTCCCCAACCCAGTAGCATGATAGTTTTTGAAAGGATCAGTGTTTATGTATTCGCTCAAGAGGACTTCTTCTTGATTGGTCTGATCTCTGGTCACTTTTTCATCTTCTAGCAACTCAGTGAAATATGTCTCCTCCTTCGTGAAAGAGGTATGAGTAGCCTCAAAGTTGATCATGGCTTCATCAGCCACATGTTCTGAATGCAGAGCTTCAAACACTATTTTCATTTTAGCTCTATGCTTGGTCCTGAGAATTAAGTGTGACCATTCCAAAGATAGATATCCTCCTATCTTTGAAGTGAATTCTCGGGATAGGCAGAGGCCAAACATGGGAGGAACATATGTGATCACAGTATCTTGTAGAACTGTGATGTTGGGGCAGGAGAAAAGAGTCAAGGGAAGGTCCTTGATGACTCCTATGGTTTCGAATTTTTTCCCATTGAGCTGCATAACCCCCCTTTTTAAAGGTTCATAGCTGAGTCCTAGGGCTTCAATTATCTGTTTGGGCATGATTGTAGTGCTAGCGCCAGAGTCAATCATGGCATTATGTAATAATTTATTTCCCACAATAAGAGTTAGGAAGAAGGGTTTCAACTTTGGCTTATCTTTAACCTCAGCAAAGGCTTCCTCTGTTCTATTTGTGAGAACCTTGGCAGGAGGCGGTAAGTCAACAGCCTTTCCTTTGAGTGATTGCTCCATCAACTCAATGATTGGATCTTTTCGAAGGGCCTTCTGTAGCAATGTCTTCTGCTCCAGAATAGCTAAGATATCCCAAAGAGACACATTAGCGGATGATTTTTTCAATTGTTCCACCACATTGAAGGGTGGTGGATTTGGAAGTTTTTGCTCCTTAGCTCTAATTGTAACAATTTCCCTTCACGACAAACATTACTGTGTAGCTACGGAGGTTCTAGGTGTCTAGTCGGAAGCACTTTTGGGCTGCGGACTGACTAGCTATGGTGCAACTGATTCACCCATGAATCTCCTCTTTCAGCGAGTGTTGTAATCGAACTACACTTGCAGAGTTTTTGATGTGGATGCATCATTGGAAAAAATTGCCTCTTCCTCTTCCATCCATGAGAAGAGCGCGTGATCTAGAGCAATATTTGTTTCTTGTTCCAGGGACATCCCTTGCATTTGTACGGTAAGTACCATGTTTTCCATTTGCAGAGAGGCATATATATAACCTCCATGGTCCAATGTTGCACCTTGACTACACTGCTCTGCCACCTTTTATTGTAGGTTGTCGCGCGAGAAATTCTGGGGCATATGTGCATCGCCATAAGGGAAGCACCAGGGGTTGATATCATTGACTAGATTGTTTTTCCATGCCGTTAGCTCTCTGCTTGAGCTTGGGCTAGCACCTTGCAGCGGAGTAGGCACTGGTACTATTTCATTAGTTTTTTGTGCTTGTGGATTTGTGCGCGAGCCTCCTTGGAACTAGTTCTGTTGGTAAGAAGATCTTATGCCCTAATAATTTTCATAGGTTGGCTTCGGAGGGGTGGCCTAATTTTTCTTGATCACGGTTATTTTGTTGGCCATATCCTGCAACATCTCCTTGACATTGCTTATATCATCTTTTGAAGATCCAGATGTAGAAGCAACGTTCTGTGGGGCACTCAGGTATGTGTACATAGACTGAGGGTTCGGCGCATTGGTAGATGCTACTTCTAGAGCAGGATTTGATATCTCAAGAAATATAGGCATGATGGGCAGAGGTGGCAACTTTCCAACATCTATCAGGTTATTCTCTGCTTTGATTGTGATGTTGTATGCATCCGATAGGGTGGTTCCATCGAGAGACTAGATCATCATGGAGATGTCATTGTTGATAGATTTCAAGTAGAACATGAATGCCAACTCAGTCGGCGAGCGGATAGCAACCTGGAGTCTCTGCCAAGTTATATGGAATGAGGCATTAAAGTCAGTCATGGCTTCATATGGGGCCCATTTTATGACCAACAGCTAATGATATTGTGAATATTTGTCTCTATCATTTGAGAATCTTTCATAGAAAGGATCTCCAAGTTGGTCCCAGGTACCAATAATATTAGCCTGCAAAGTGTGGTACCAATCTAGCGCTTTGCCTCTAAAAGAAGTTGTGAGCAACCTTAGCGCTACATTTTGGTCGGTAACTCTGTGTACCAGACACATGTCTACCACATCTTGCAGATGTTCGGATGGTGTTCTCAAGCCATCTCTGGTGAACTTAGGTATAGCTTTTAAAGTGGAGACTGGGATAGCGGCCCAAAGGGCAGGTGCTATTGGTGCAACAAGAGGACTTTCGGCATCCTAGGCCACATAATTTATGTTAGCTGCTAGTAACATGGCTAGCGAAAGGGGTGGGGGAAGCAGAACGTTCACAATTTGGGTCGAGGCTTGTATTGTCCCTAGTGGCGGTACTAACAAACCAGGGTTATTCATTGTTTGGTACCTAGTAACAGGCCGATGGCTCATGCACCCTCTTTAAATTTAGACTCATTGAAGCAGTCCTAATAGGCGTGCCAGAAAAAAGAAACTGTTGATGCCAAAAATTGGCAAGGTAACAACCTTTATGGGAAACTCAGTTAATGGGGGACCAATTGCGCTAAACTAAGTAACCTCTGGGTTTTTAAAGAAGTCAGCTTCTTCTATAATTAGGGTTTTGGAATGGGAAAAGGAAGTAGATATAAAAAATAAAGGACTAACTAAGGCGATGTGCCAAGACTTAGATGTAAGGCATGATAAATCTATCTTTTGGATGCAATTTAAGGGTCCGTTCAGCAATCTTCTATGTCCTAGGATAACAAAAATTAAAGATAGAAGCCTGAATAATTCATTCAATGACAAATAATTCTTACACACATTCACTGAAAAGAGGAGTCAAAGACATGATCTAAATCAGCAAATTTGCATTAAATCCATAGAAGGTCTGCAAATAAGCAATTCAGGACAATTATGGCACAGTATAATGTTTTATCAAATAGCTTAAGAAAAACAGAAAGGTCGAACAATGGAACAGTCTAAGAGTCTCATACAATAATCTAAAAGCAATAAAAAGGCCTAGTGTCTTTCCCTAATTTTTTGTATCTTCTGAACTCTTCTTCCAAAGAAAGAAGTAGTATGTATAGCTAGCAATCCCACTGCCTGGCGAGCTAGTAACAGAAAAAAATTTGTATCTTGAGCAATGATGGCTGCAACAATGATTCCCCTCGACCATTGTAACAGAAAAGATTTCAGCCATAGCACGTAGTCGCTCCCTAGCCAGATGCATCCCCTGCTAATGATGGCAGTGTTCCCAAAAAAACCTTATGCAAACAAGTGTCGCTCCCAATAGAGGTGGTTAGGACATGTGGCAGCTTGGCGGGGCGCCAAACTCGCTCTTGCCTTCCCTTCGATGAAATCCCTGTGAAAAAGACACGTGTCAGCAAGTCGGAGCCCGCTCGTTGATTCCTCCTCTTTATGTTGAGAGACTACGCATTAGAGACACGTGGAGGCATTCTTTACTATCGTTGTCGACTATGGGGTCCGCTAGAAAGTGTATGTGGATGCAAGCTACGTGGCATGCAGACGGGGCCTGACTGAAAAGTGCAGGGAAGCAACTATGAAGAGCTCATGGCATCGACACGTGGAAGCAAAGCGGGAACCGATGGAAGAGTGAAGGAAGAAATTGTTGCGAAGAGCACCTAACGAACACATGGCAGCAGCTGACAGATTTGATAAAAAAGAGGCCTGATTTGAGAAGCAAAGGGTAGCATTTCAAACATATGAGGTGTGGACCGGTACTTAGCAAAAATAAAACTACCCGAAGGGAGCTCATGGAATTTTATATTCACAAGCACCAAAATATTTTTTAGCTTAAGGGAATGTGGGGAACTCCAATGTAATGTAGGTAGTAATTGGTAACTATGTAGATGGTGATGCAGAGGGAAAGGACTCAATACAACAACCTAGACACTTTCCAACCAGGGTTTCAATTCAAATGATGCAAGTGCACACCCTTGTTCATTCTTGGAAATGTGCTCCTAAGCCTAAAACATGGGGGAAACATCCTAAAGGCACTCCATTATTGAGGAAAAACATGGAACAGGCGAAATTTGGTTTTTTCAGACCAATCTCAACACATTTTATGGGTTTCCAAATGTTCATGACCCAACTAAGTGATCAATGCAATGATTTGTGCAAATTAGGTATTGTCACCTCTAGGTGCACTCTATGCAAAAACATCAAACAAGAAGTAAATTGCTTGTCTCAATGGATTTTTTGTTTGTACAGAACCTTTACAACATTCCACACTAATCCTCTAACTTACCAACAATAAACAAAGCATAGATTTGTCAAAATAGTCTTATACCTAAGGTTTTATGACTCTCCCTGCAACTTTACACACATTGTCAAGCATATCTCCTCCACACATGCAACTATGATTTTTCTCCTTGTAGGAATGTGGTTGGGCATGGGGAATAGCTTTCCACAAAAATTTTATGGTTTTTTGATGGTGGAAACTCTGCCCATGATTAAATTTTGATCTCTAGAAACCCTAGGTAGGGTTTATACCTGTAGACACCAAAATAGCAATATCTTACACAAAACCTGATGAAAATATACAAAACCAAGTGCATTTGTAAGCTAACTCTCTCCTCCAACTTCTCCAATTGGCTTCTAGACCGTAACATATAGTACCAATCTATACAACATGAATTATAGTCAATTTTCACAAAAAAAATGCAATATTGAATGTGGCAAAATGATGATCTTCTCATTCAAACTTTCTCCAACCCTTGGGATTGATGTTACAAGGCATATTTAACATGTCACAATAATTTTCACCTAAAAAAACAACCACCAACCCCTTTGTTAACTCTAATGGCAATATTTACAACTTTTGACAACATTATTGACAACATTTTGCAACTTTTTACAACATGACTCCAAAACACCATAGAACATCATAGAATGACTCCAAATGACTCAAAATGGTATTAAATGAACTTATTGACCTCAACCAAACCAAAAACCAAAGAATATCAGTCATGACAACAATTTTCCTCAAAAGGTGCATCAGGATGCCCCTACATTAGATGGCATCAAATTTTTACAGTGTAATTTTGTCAATTCCAATGGTATAGTGAGATCCTTGTTCTAAAACTATTCAAGCATTCAACAAGGGATTAATCACCAACCATGTAGCTATAGTTAAAGATAAAGCATAGTGATAATACATGTATATACATGGATAAAATTATCCCATGCTTTGTGGGGAATTAGTTAAATTTCAATAGGTGTTTATTTATAAAAAAGTCATTTTCAAATGAAAATTAAGTTTTTAATCTAAGATTCCTAGTAGGATCACTATATTATAGGAGAAATGGAGTTACCTTAGGATTTTTCTCAAGAAACTAGCAAATCTTCCTAGAAAATAAGCCTATTAAATTCTAAGAATGTTTTGTTGATAATTGAGAAAATAATCATTTGTAAACAAAGTATGCCAATATTTTCTAAGCAATAGAAATATAGTGCCAGTTATGGCATCTTATGGCATCTTATTATTATCAATGAAGAAAAATTTTGTTTGGAGAAACTTAATGCACTAGCTTTATAATTTTCCTTATTGTTCCAAAGGATGGAGGGACCACTCACCTAGGGAAGGCATAGTCTAGCATTCCATATATTTTAGTTTATTATGTGGTTTTATTTTTATTATGTAGCTTACTTATTGTAGAGTTTATTTTACTCTATAGTTTAAACATTGTTATGTAGCTTTGTTTTTTCTAATGTTATAATACATGTTCTACAAGTGTATTTCCAATGTTTTAATAGACCATTTAAACCATTTATCTTACATCTAGTAGAGATAAATTTACTTTTTAGTTTTATGCAACAATATAGTAAAAAAATCGTTTCAATAAAAAATATTTGTTTTGATACTACCATAATAGATTTATTTTCATTGCAATAGTCGAGTAACATTCAAGTTTAATTGTGCAATTAACTAGAATTATTTTTATTACAATTTTAAATAAATGTGAGCATTTCAATTCTTACATTAATTTCAATTCTATTAATCTCGATTGCTAAATTAGAAGAAGTATTAGTTTAGTTATCAATCCTCTACTGTAGACAACCATAGGACACCATCCTAGTTAGACAAGGATAAACTATCTAATTTAAAGTGGATGTGTACAATGACCCTCATCAAATGGGTTTTTCTCGAAAGGGTTTCCAAGGATATAATTATGTTACTCTTGTTTAATTTTTTTATATTATTTTTCTCACATTCATACTCTTTTTATAAGTGTTGTTTTATATACCAAAATACTACTAAAATTTTATAGATTGTTTATTGTAATATTCACCTCATAGGATTATTTTGGAGATAGTTTGCATGTTTAGTTGTAAGATTTGCTTTGTTGTTTAATTCCAAAATACTAGCAAATTTTTTGTAGATTGATTATTGCAATATTCTCTTTATAGGGTTACTTTGGAGATAGTTTGGATGTTTAGTTGTAAGATTTACTTTTTTGTTTTATATACCAAAATATTACTAATTTTTTTGGTAGATTAACTATTGCAATATTCTCCTCATAGGATTACTTTGGAGATAGTTTGCATGTTTGGTTGTAAGATTTTATTCAAGTTTAATTCTTAAGAGGTTAGTGGGAACTTTTACTAATATTTGGTATCATAACCATGGTCTTGATAATAGAATGGTTTCTCTTTCATGTGATTTTAATCCTTGGTCAAGTGAGATTTTTTTAATTAATCTTATTTTTTAGGAAAATTTTCTTAGAAAGGACTTGTAGTATGAAGAAGGTGGAGGATCTTGGAGTTGGTCATGTGTTTTCATGTTGGATGATGGTTCCTTAGAGAACTTGTTTGGAAATTTGGGTGTACCATCTGGTCTCATGGGGTTTGAAGTGCTTATTATGGGCCCTTGATTTTAGTCCATAGTTAGTGAGAAAGCACTAGATGATTGTCCCATTTAGTTGCATGAATGATATATGGGTTGCATGTGGGTTACATTTACTTGCATGTGTATTCATGTTGTAGTTCTATATTGTTCTAGACTTGTATAGGTGAACTCTTTGTTTGCATGTCATTGTATGCTAATGCATATTGTGCAATCTTTGATATTTGGGTTTGTATGTACATGAATGATGTGAACCTATGATATTTCATTGTTTATATTTTAGATATGGATGTTTCATACTTTTTTGGAATTCTACAAATCTAATGAATTCAAGTTTACATGGATATTATGTGTGGCTTATTTCTACATGCAAGACATTCAACATTTGTAGATGTGGGTTTTGTAAATTTTGTATTCAAAATATATGTTTTTGCATATTACAATATTCCATTATTTTGAGTTACATATTTTGTGTTTTTAAATTTATAGGGTTCTATATGTTTAAATACATCCATATTTGCATGTATGTATTTGGAACATATGATTTTATAGGTTTTACATGTTAATCAAAATATATGGTATTATAGATTTGTGAAGAGATTGTTATTTAGTGTTATCTAGATGGAGATAATTGTAGATTTGCATGCATGATTCATGGTTGGTTCGATGAGGTTATTTGAATCCTTCTTAGTACATAAGTTTTGGTGTATGTTTGGTCACATAGCATTTTTGAGGTGGTTGTTTGTTGTGGATACCTAAAATATGGTTACTCTATTATAGACTTATAGTAAGTTGGATCTAGATTCAATTTGATGCATGATTCATGGAGAATATTTATGTTATATCTACTTGTCTATATTTTTCATGTTAATCATGCAATTTTTAATCTATTTGAGAACTATGAATTTTGTAATTTATTTGGTTTTAGTTGGAGCATTGGTCTTATTTTTTTATCACTTTTGATATGTTGCATGTTTGCACATTTTATTGATAGATTATACCTACATTTTTCATGGATAACTCTGTTATGGGTCTTCATTATGTTTCCAGTGTCTTGTTGTAGTGGGGTTTGCTCAAATTAAGGAACCTTGTTAAAATCAAATTATATACTAGGATAGAGGAATAAATTGAATAATATGATCAATAACAATTATACCATTGTATTATCTAATTACCAAGATTAAAATAAGAACATGGAATAAAATACAAGACCAATATAATGTATGAGACACTATATTAATTTGATTATGTGATGAATTATTAGCCATCTTGGTTAATAATAGTATATGTATTTTTTATTTTCTTGTTTTGAGTCGAAAAGGATTTCAATGCTAATAATCTTGTTGGAAAGATTATTTTTGTTGAGACAAGGTAATAAATGATGGTTCGGCAAATAGACTTTAGGAGAAGCAAGAATAAATGCCACATCTCAAACAACTCTAGAATTATATGCACTTTAGAATATTTATAGTTCCAAAATTGTTGCAAAAGAATTTCTCAAGAAGTAATGGTAACAAAAAGGGATATTTTTCTCATTACACTTGTCCCTTGTCTCATGGACCACTAGAAAAAATGGCAACATGGTATATCAATCATCCAAAAATTTGTGGATATGAAGACTCTTGTTTAATGACTATTTCCTTGTTATTAATAAACTATTTCATTAATCATAATTGAACTTGTATTTATGCTATTAAAAAGTATAAAAAACAATCATTCATGTCTTCCACAATGTTGAACTCTAAGAATTAGTGATGGGCTCATTTATTAGCCTATTTTTTGTTTCTTTTATGCATACTTTCAGACACTATTAGATAAACCTTTTAGAAAATACTCATATGCTATGCTATCTTTTCATGCTTATTATACAACCTTGGACCTAAATTATAGTAAGGGAAATATAGTTATGATATAGTAGCATTACATGGTTTATGTGTGAGTTTGTATGAAATTTGGATGAAATTTTTTGTTTAATCATGGTAGTTAGCTTTATGTATATGTCTTGTGGATTAAGTTCTTGCAGCTCAAGAAGATACTACAACCCGCAAAAAAAGGAAGATTTTTTATGGGTTGGTGAATGAAGACCCAAATACATTTATGTTTACATTTGATGTCCTATGCATAAGTTATAACTATACTTTTGATTCTCATAAGATCATACTCTTTCTGCCACTCTAAAAGATGCAGCCCTAAGATGGTTTATGGGATTAGGCAAGGATGTTGTCCTTGATTGGGATACCATGAAAACATTGTTCTTGGAGAAGTACCAAGACTATTGTAGAGGACTTAATAGGAGGAGAGATGAAATTTTCATAATGTCACATAAGTAGGATGAACCATTAGAAGATTATGTGGAGAGATTTCAGTTTTCTTTGAAGAAAAACTCAGAGAACAAGTTATCTGAAGAATCCCTCAAGTTAGTATTTTTGAGAGGGGTCAATGAAGACTATATGGATGCCCTCAATATTATTGGACAAGGGGATATCTCTCAAATTCCATTTAAAGACATATACAAGGTCTGCAAAAATTATTCCAAGACCTTCACTAAGAGGCCAAGAGGAGAGAGGACATCCACTATTGGAAAATCATCTACTAGAGTTTCAAAGATAGAATTAAGCAATTTGTTGTCCAACATGAAGGAGGACATTATCAGCCACCTGGAAACTCAATTAGACACTCTCCACATCAAGAATAATCAAGAGGAATATGAAGTAATGCTCACTGAATATTTTCTAAGATGTAGGCAAAGGAAAGCAAATTGTAAATGCAAGAGGGTGGCTAGTATTCAATAAGAAAAAATGAAGAGACCTAATTTTCAGCCATTTGAAGGAGAGGATGGATAGCTATTTTACATTGCTCAAAGAAGGGCATGGAAACAAATACAAGGTATGCAACAAGACCCTCTTAACTTCAATTCATCCTTTCGCATTGGAAATCAGAATTTTTTTGCTCGGAATTCTCAATCCTATCAAACTAATCAAAATCAATGGAAAAACCCTCAACAATGGCCACAACCTCAAAAAAAATGGAACCAGTAGCAAACGAATCCTCAGTCACAACAAAATTTCTAGGGTTCCAATTACAATCCCCAATGGCCAACACAACAAAACCAGTGGTAGCCTCAATGGAAAAAGGTCAGCAGTGGCAACAACAAAACATGAATTATTGGCATCCTATGCTTCCTCCACAACACCAACAACAAGCCATTATGCATCCATCAGATCCTACATCTCAGCCACCTATACCACCACAAATACCTTCCCAACCTACACCTAACCCTAACAACAAGCCTGTCAAACAGGCTTATACTAATGAAGATATGCAATAACCCACTTATGGGGTAGAGGTGAGTGATGTCCACCTCAAGTCAAGGAAACAACTAGATGGACCTTCATCCCCTCAAATCACTGAGATAGAGGATGAGGAACTTGCAGTTGAAGCTTCAAACAAAACACCTTTAGAACTTAAGTCAAATTAGGTACACCAAACTACCTCAATTCCAAAGCCTCCTTTCCCTGAATGCTTAGCCATTCAAAAGCATCAAACACAAGCTGAGACATACTTGTGTCAACTTAGGGATGTCATTATAGAGGTCCCTCTCATCCAAGCTATTAAGGACATTCCAATCTATACCAAGGCAGTCAGGGACCTATGTCTTAAGAAACCAGGGAGAAAAATGAAGGATCCTTAGATAGTTCATGTCCTAGGGAACCTTGTAGATATCATGTTAGGAAACATAACTGCCCCTAAATATACAGACCCCGGTAGTCAAGTAGTGGAAATTAAGATTAATGGGACCCTTATCAAGAACACCTTAATAGACCTAGGGCTAGCAATCAATGTCGTGACTAAAGAAACAATGCAATTACTTGAACTATCCAACCTTAAACCTACACAAATTGTTTTATAATTGATTGATATGTCAAAATTCAAGCTTGAAGGAATCATTGAAGATTTATTTATTGCATTAGATTCTTGGGAATACCCTATTGATTTCATAGTTTTATAGCCAAAGTTTAACCTTGCAGGATATCCACTCACCCTAGGTAGACTATGGTTAGCTACAATAGATGCATTCATAGGTTGTATTTCTCACAATATGATAATTATCTAATGGGACAGTGACCAAGAAATTGGTCGTCTATCCTCCAACCCAACCTTATGTTGATCTTGATAAAACTATTTGGCCCACTTTGGATGAGGAATATAATTATTCCCTATAGACTTTAATGACAATAGAACAAATCCATTTATTGGATGATTAGGATGAAGATGAGATAATTTCTCACATAATACAAAATGAATGTGGTAGAATCCCACAACAACAAGACTGTCTCACATTCCTACACAACCCCTTGCAAAATATTATACCCACTAATTCCTCAAAAGAAATATCTTAGATCTTCCATTCCTTACTACCACAATAGTGTGCACCAATCATTCAAAGCCTTGACCTCGCATCTATGCAAGAATCAACCAAATAACTAGAAGTCATGCTAGGAAAAATGTTGAACATAAATAATGCATTGAATAAAGAGTAATAGAATTCCCTACAAACAATATTGTAGGCACACGCAGTGACATGTGCATGGAACTACCATGATATGAAATGCATAGATCTTGACTTATGTATCCATAGGATCTATATCAATGATGGTTATAGACCCATTAGATAGCCTCAAAGAAGAATGAACCCTACCTTGAGAAAAATAGTCAAAGTTGAACTTCAAAAACTCCTTGATGCAAACTTTATTTATCCTATATTTAACAGTGAATCGGTCTCACCTTTATTCATTGTTCCCAAGAAAGGTAAGAAATGGAGAGTATGTGTAGATTATAGGGAACTGAACACAACCACTAGGAAGGACCGCTTTCCATTTCCCTTTATAGATCAAGTGCTTGAATCTTTAGCAGGGAAGAAGTACTTTTCATTTTTAGATAGTTTCAGTGGTTACAATCAGATAAAAATTGCTCTATAGGATTAGTACAAGACAACATTCGCCTATCCTTGGGGCACTTATGCCTACTCTATTATTCCTTTTGTTTTATACAATGCTCCAGCTAATTTTCAGAGGGCAGTGATCAACATCTTTTTTTATTATGCTCATGACTGTATGGAGATATATATGGATGATTTCACCACATATGGGGAACTTATGAGGAAGCCCTTAGCAATCTAGAAAAGTTATTAAAGAGATGTAAAGAACACAACTTGTCAATTAGTAATGAAAAGTGCTTTATGGTGATGACTTAGGGAATTGTTTTAGGGCACTTCATATCCAGTGCAGGGATTCAGGTTGATCCACATAAGATATAAATCATTTCCACATTACCTATTCCACAGAAGCAAAGAGATGTAAGAAGTTTCCTTGGCCATGCAGGCTACTACAGGAGGCTTATTAAAGACTTTAGTAAGATTGTTGCACCATTTTTTGTTTTGCTAACTAAAGATATTGAGTTTGATTGGACAATAGACTGCCAACATTCCTTTGAAGAGCTGAAAAAATCCTTAACACAAGCACCTATTTTGAGGGGGGAAAATTGGACCTTTCCCTTTCATATACATACAAATGCTTACATTTTTGCTATTGGAGCAGTTTTGGGTCAGAAAGAAGGTAAAAAAGAATATGCAATCTATTACATTAGCAATAATCTTCAAGGAGCAGAGCTGAATTATACTATTACAAAAAATATGCTAGCAATAGTATATGCCATCAATAAATTCAGGCATTACATCACTGGTTATTCAATTTTTTTCCACACAGACCATACAACTATTAGATATTTGGTGAACAAGCCTATAGTAGAGGGTAGACTAGTCAGATGGTTGCTCCTACAAGAGTTTGATATTACAATAGTGGACAAGCCTGGTAAAGCTAATGTAGTGGCATATTTCCTATCAAGGTTACCAACACAAACAACAGAAGGGGTAGTGGATGATTCATTTCCAGATGAACACTTATTTTCTCTTAATGTACATGTACCCTAGTATGTTGAAATTGCAAATTATTTAGTGATAGGGCAGATTCCACCACACTTTTCTCCAAGGGAAGAGAGACAGTTGGTACATAAATATTTTCCATACTGTTGGATATTTGGTTATCTGTCCTATATTGGCCTTGACAACATCACGAGAAGGTGCATAAGGGAACACAAAAATTTGATATCATGAAGGCTTGCCACGATGAACCATGTGGGGGTCATTTTGCAGCAAAAAGAACAACATTTAAAATCCTCACAACTAGTTATTATTGGCCTACTTTGCACAAGGATTTCGTCAAATACACAAGGAGATATGATAGGTGTCAAAGAATGGGTGAGCCAACAAGGAGTGATGAAATACCATTACAGCCTTAGTTAACACTAGCTCCCTTTGACAAATGGGGTCTAGACTTTATTGGACCAATCTCACCTACTTCTACCAACAAGGAGTATATCCTAATTTGCACTGATTATCTGACTAAGTGGGTAGAAGTAAAAGAATTACAATTTTCCAGAGATGACAATCTAGCTAAATTATTGTATGAGGACATTTTTACTAGGTATGAAGTATCTAGGGAAATTGTGATTGATCAGGGTCCACGGTCTACTTCAGACCTTATCACCAAATTGGTTGAAGAATATAAAATCAAACACAAAAATTCAACACCTTATCACCCTCAGGCCAATGGCCAAGTGGTGGTTACCAACAGAGAAATTGAAAGTATTCTAACCAAGACAGTGCAGTTACTTAGAAAAGATTGAGTTGCTAGGTTACCAGAAGCAGTTTGGGCATATAGAACGTGGAAAATAACAACTGGTTTCATACCCTATGAGCTAGTATATGGAAAAATAGTAGTCCTCCCAATTGAGTTTGAATATAAGACATTAAGAACAATAGTAGAGATAGAAATGGATCTAACAGCAGCTCAAAAGGAGAGGTTACACCATTTAAATGGACTGGATGAAGTCAAGATGGAGGCAATCCATCACATTGAGATTGTGCAAAAGTAAAGGATAAAGTGGAATGACCAATATATCAAAACAAAGGAGTTTAATGTAGGGGATTGGGCCTTATTATATGATTCAAGGTACAAGGATTTAAAAGGGAAACTCCAACCTAGGTGGTTGGGACCTTATGAGTTTAGCCAAGTCTTTCCTAACGGATCAATAAAGTTGTACACCATAGATGCAGTAAGGTTTTCACTTTTGGTCAATGGCCATAGGTTGAAGATTTATAAGAAACTAGTACAAAGGGAAGATTTCATACTCTCTCTTATTCAGCAGTATGGTGCTCTTAGTGATCCAAATATAGGTTTAGAAACATAGAGTGATGTCTTAATAGCACATTATATACCAAGTACTCAGGTGACCCAATGATTGAGCTACACACCTTAATCCTTGAGATCACTCAAGATTAATTTATTTTTATACCTCACACGCACAAACAACATGATTATAATGATGTTCATAATTTTTCCAGAGGGACCTGTCTTATATATACAACTGTCAATGTTCATAAAAGGTCATGTTATAGTAGGGACCTGTAGCATAATAGTTGTTAACATTCATAAGGGACTTGATGCAGAAGAAACCTGTAGCGCCATCTAGCAAAAAAAAATCAAATCACTTGGCACCACATTAATTGCAGTTCACACATCCTCACCTTAAAATTCTTGCATGCAGTATCCATCTTTTCATAAAAAGTACCTTCAGCACGCTTCTTTTATTTCATGTTGCCAATTCAAATTTTAAACTTTTAAACTGTCACATCACCAGCTATTATCTATCTATTCCATTTCATTACCTTACATCTGCCACCTCACCATTAATTTACTTGCAATTACTTCCATTCACATCAAATAAAATTGTGGATACATGTTATTCAGCTCACATGTGCGGCGTTCAGTTAGTCACCTCCGACAAGTACGCAAGGTGCACTATCATAATTATCATATATTTCTTAACATTTTCATTATGTCTTTCATATTAAATTAAGCATGTGATATATTCATAATATTAATTTCCATACTTTCTAATCATACCCTTGCCTATCACGAGTTGAAGTGAGGTCACTTCAAACCTTAAGTTGGGGGGAGGGTACAATTTAGGTAGTTTTTACAATTTTGCCACCTAAAACCAAATGCAACAGATAGATATGACATACAAAGCCCTCCTAAAATTGTACCTACTTTTTACCAATACATTCAATTTCTAATTCCCTAATCCTGTGAACTTGAGCTAAGTCAAACCTAGAACTCATTTTTTAGCTCAATTAAGTTGATACCAAGAAGGGGAGTTGTAGTTACAGTATAGTGGTAGTGGAAATGCATGAGGAAACAGTAGAATAAGAGAAGGGTTTGAAGGTGGTGAAGTGAATTGAGTTGAATTTTCAAGGTAATGCATTTGAGTAGATGTAAAAGATTTAAAATGGGAGGTGATGTTATAAGGAGAGAGACGTCGGCTCACAAGCAAATACTGGAAGATGCAATGGTCCTACCTATCTTCACAAGAGTGGGTTGACTTGATTATTTCCTCAAACTAACATAATTTGACAATGATATAGAAAGAAGGTTTGCAACCACATTAGATCACAATAAAGTAATGGTGAAATGGTTTTCATTAGATGCATTTGAATCACCATAGCATAGGTTTCTGGTTTACCTAGAACTGAAGTAGAGTTTCTAGCACACGCAGATGCAGTTGCTGCAAGAGGAATTATGTGAGCAAGGAGAGAATTTGGATTCATCATCACAAGGTACAAAGAGGATCTCTCTTCCATGGTTTTGGGCTAATTGTGCTTCCTATATTATTAGATATCTTACTTGTGACGACAGACAAAATATTTTGTATACTATACATTTTAAATTGCTTAGTCACCTTCGTCATAATAGGCTAGTAAATGTGCCAAAAATTCTGTATAATATGTTGAAAAGAATGGCATCAGATTATTAGAGGAAAAAAAGTGACACAACCTTATCACACCACTATTTTATTTCCCTATTACTAAAAATAAGCTTGATAATCCAGTACCCATAGGTAGATTAGGAAGATTTTAAGAAATGTGAATATATTAACAATTTACTTGAGGCACCTGTAGTACCTAAAACTTTAGAGCCACAAGCTAAACATGTAAGAGAAATTTCTCATGTATCACCTATGGCTTCACCTACCTGTAGCCAAGGTGAGCATGAGGAGCACAATGTGCCATAGTTTAGGTCAATAGCAGTGGAATAAAATCCATCTTCTTCAAAACCGCTAAAACCCAAAAGTAGAAGAGACAGTACATCCACAACATCCACACCTAAAACAAAAAATAAAAATAACTTGATGTTCAAAAGAAAAAGAAGAATGTTGAGAAGGAGACACCTACACCTAGGCATTCAGGAAGATTAAAGAAACAAGGTGTCATGAGGGGGAGTGTGGAAAAACTTGAAGAAGAGGAAAAGGGAAAAGAATAGTAGGAGGAAGATGTATTGATAGTAGAGACAAACTCTGAAGGAAAGGGAAATATCCCTGGAAATGTCCATAAACCTATGAAGAGGAAGAGATATGTGTCTACTACTTCTGATTTAGACTCAGAAGATGTGTTTGTTGCCAAGAAAACACAAAAGAAAACCCCAGATAGTCCTACCTATGAAGACTATCCAGGGGGAGGTAATGAGCAGCTTATGGAAATGTAAGAAATGTATATAGAAGATAGAAATTTTTGGAAGGAGTTTCAAGAAACCTTGGACAAAATTAAACATTTGGAAGAGTTAGTGCAAAGCTATGAAAATAAGGACAAGGAAAGGGAGACCAAAATACAAGAATTGGAAGAAAAATTGCAAACATATGGCCATGGTACAAAATTGGATTTATCGGCACAATTGGCCATTACTAAAATAGGGGATGGAGAAGTTACTGCACCAAATCAGAGACCTTCTCCCATTAGAACTCCAACTCACCATACAACATTGTCTCTTGGTTATTAGCTATGGAAGGTGAATGATGAGTTTGCAAAAGAAAAAGAGAAGTGTAAGAAAGAAAAAAAAACTTTGATTGAAGAACATGCTAAGGTGTTGGAAGGGAAATAGATTGAGCTAAGAAAATCAGCAGTCAGATTGGAAGAAGCGGTAGATAAAGTTTCTCAAATCATGAGATGCAAACCTCTAGTAAGGACATATGCACTATTTTTGCAATAAAAAATTATGATTTTTCAGTTTAGTAGGCTAATCAATAACCAATCAGTTGGGATAAGCAGGAAATTTGAGTTTCTTAATGTTTTTTCTTATTCTACACTAGAAGAGCATGATCAACTATGTGGATACTATTTGCACAACTATGTGGTGCCAGATGAAATAGAGGGGAATCCTTTGATGTTCATAGGGGATCTCCAAGTAAGGGCACTAGCATCTTATTATAGGAATGAACAATTTAGGGGAGAAATAATGGAAGAATATGAGGAGAGGGAGAAATTAGTTGCTCTCCCGATAAGGAAAGAGTCTAAAGACCCTGATGCGGTTATAGATGAATGGTTAAAACTCCTAGATCATAAAGGTGTAGGAAGAAAAATTATGAAACTAAGAATAGAGGATTAAAAAAGAATGCAAACATTAGTTGTGGGATTGGGTCAGTAATGTTATAGTTATATGCAGAGTAGATGGAATAGCTTGACACCAGAATTGCGGAGAAAAAAACCTCATTCCATGTATAATATCACCACCATGCTTGAGAGGGTACATAGACACATGAAAATTATTGTTAACATACGAATTCACTAGGTACCACTCACATTTCACCCACCTATGCTAATCTATCTAGTTCCACATTAGATCGGGGAAAAGGGGGAGGAGTGTGAGAAAGTTGGGATCATTAGAATGAGACAACTTGTAGCTTACAAATGTTTCTAATTAAAGCATATCAAGGGAGTTGATGCTATCATGGAACTCAGGGAGATCACCCTATGATATAATTTGTACCCCTATTTTTTTGCTTGAGGATAAGAAAAAGTATAGTTGGGGGGAATGATGGGTTTAGTTATTAGCCTATTTTCTATTTCTTTTATACATACTTTAAAATACTATTAGTTAAACCTTTCAGACAATACTCCAATGCTATGTTATATTTTCATGCTTATTATACAACCTTGGACCTAAATTATAGTAAGGAAAATATAGTTATGATATAGTAGCATTGCATGGTTTATATGTGAGTGTGTATGAAATGTGGATGAAATTAAGTGTTTAATCATGGTAGTTAGCTTTGTGTATATGTCTTGTGGATTAACTTCTTGCAACTCAAGAAGATACTACAGCCTGCAACAACAGGAAGCTGTAGCCCACAACAAAAGGAAGATTTGGACAACAAAACAGGGGAAGTTCCAAATCAAGTTGAATGGAATAATTACCATGTGGAGACACCTAACGGAGTTGGTTGTGCATCATTATGATAGCTAATAAGGCACTGAGAAGAAGAATTCTTTTGTTGATAGGATTCTGGATGACTGTTTGTGTGTCTTACATGCAAATTTATTTTACAGAGTTTCAATTCTATTAGAACTCTTATTTCTTTTCAGTTATAGTTTGAACAATACAAATATTAACTATATACTATGATATCTAGGAGTTGTAGTTAATGATTGCAGTTAGGAGTCATGTTTAGAATAAACTCCCCCTTTCTTGTATATAGCCAGTGGTCAAGTTATTAGATTAGTTAGTTGATTTTTAGTATTTTGTTATCAGTTACTTTTCAGTTTCAGTTATCATCTACAAACATGTTGATTATTCAAAATGATTTCTTTGAATATAATATATGAAGAAAAATTTGTGTAATATTTTGTGATGCGTAATGAATGAAGTTCAATTTCACATGGATGCGTAAAATTTGATATTTAGATTTGGTTCTAGTTAAGTGAAGACAACCAGTTGAACAAGCCACTCAAAGTAACCATTCTTCACTCCATTTATAGTTTTTTTTTTTTTTTAGTAGTTATTTATGTTTATCATTACTTCATAAATTGTATGCAAGTTAGAATAGATTCTCATACTTTGATTATCAATAATGAATGTTCATGAGCATGCATGAATTTGGTTAATTTGTAGTACTCCAGAGGTTAGAATAATTTTAGTTATTAGTCTTGATCATTTTTGAGTTAGTACAGTAATTCTTTATTAGCAACAATTTAGTTACAAGTTAAGTTGTAAGCACCCATAGCCATTAGCACTAGTTTGTTTCTTTCACTATTACACAATTCTGTAAATTTCTAGCAAATAGAAGACCTTAATTAGGACAACCTAGGTAGCCTCAGGCTCCTAAGGTACATACAGTGCAACACCATCACAAGTTTACAAACCTTGGGTTGACAATTTAATGTAGTCTTTAGTCTTTACAATGTTGAGTGGACTGTTCAGCTAGCCATACCTCTGAATTGTGTAGCTTTTACCAAGTTTACAATACACTAGTTTAGACTCTATGATTAGTATGTAAATATATAGCTTTTGATGTTCATTATGAACAATGACACCTTTTTTAATACAAATAATATAAAATTTCTTAGTGTTAGTTTCAAATATATTTTTTCAATTTGTGAATGATAGTATAAGTCTTAGAATTACTATCCTCTAGAGAGCTAGCCACTCAATTGGGGAACAAAAATAGTAGTTTAAAGATAAGTGATTTGATTTTAATTATAATTATGAATTACTATGTTTGTTAACATGATTGTGTTTTGTAAATAATGTAAATTGTTAAGTCTATGCTCGTAGGATAGTTTATATGTATTGTTCTATGTGGCATTCAATGTATTTAAGGTATGATGAAGTATTGTATTATGTAGAAACAAAACTAGTTAAGAAATTTTAATTTAAAGAACTCATCTATTTGAAAATACTTGGGAGAATTTGGTAGTGTAACACTATTGTAGAATAATAGTTAAGCAATTTAAAAACTTTGTATAGATTAGTTAAGTAATCCAAAAACTTTATTTCCTTTCTGTAATAATTTTTGAATGTTTTTTGTAGATTAAATTTTAATTTTTTATGTAGATTGATATTCTAAATATTTTCTTAGTTATATTTTATTCCAACATAAGCACTTACTTATTTCCTAGCTTAGAAACAATTACTAGAATAGGATACCCAACCTCCTATTGCATATAGCCATCTAACAATGCCCAGTTTGACAAAATAATAATTTATTAAAGTATGAGGTTTGATGACACCTCGACACTTTTTTACATCATTTATGGGGTTGTTCTTTTTTCTAGGTATCATTAGAAATCTAGTTAGATAGCCTAGATCAGTAAAAAAAATGCCTTTTACATGGTTATAAAAAGGGGACCTCACAAAATATTAGTTGTGAAAACCCTCAACCCCAAACATCAATTATTAAACCAAAAGGGAAAGAGGTCTTAGCTGAAGGAATTTGGCAACAACAACTAGTCATTCATGACCCACCTAAGATTTCACATCAAACTCTTGAGGCTAAACAATCAATAGAATTCAGTTTAGTACAAATCATGGATAACAACAATGGAGGAGAAGCAATAAGGGTAGAAAGAACATTTACTTACTTGATTAACCTAAATCTAAATGAATATGCTTCAATGAAGAATATATCTCCCTCCATACTACCCACTTTTATATTTATAAATTCATATGACCTAGACCAATTCCTTTTGAATTTAAATTCCTCTAACAAACATACAACCATAAAACTAATAACCAAAAACTTAATTTGTTTCCTTCCATGTTAAAGGATTCAGCCATATAATGGTTTATGGGATTATCTTCGGGATCAACCAAGAACTAGTAGGAAATGGACATTTTTTTTCTAGATAAATACTAGGATTATTATATGGTAAGTCATAGGAAGACATTTTTCATCTCAAACAAAAATATGAGAGTTTGGATGAATTCCTAGATAGGTTCCTTTTTATATTGAAACAATATGGTGAAAATATAATGAGTCCTAAACTAGTTAAAACCAGATTTTAAAAGAGCTTGAAGTGAATGCTCGAAGAGCTCATGAGTTAATGGGGAAAGGAGATGTAGCCAAACTAGATCTCGATGAGATCTTTGCACTTTATAAAAACTAATCTCAAACAAAAGGAGGGATTAAAACATCTAGCATAATAAGAAAGACCACTAAAATAGGACAATTGAGGGAAAAAATAAAAAATCTAAAAATTGACATGTCCTTTTTCAATTAAATACAACTCTCAATGAAAAAATATGAAAAAAAATGGCACAGGATGGTGAACTAGAGCAAAAAGTTGCAAGAGAAGTGAAAGGGAGACGCTAGGGAGATATCAAAGAGGAGCTCCATCCAAGAGAGACCACGGGAGCAGATGGTAGGTCATTACAAGGCGGGCACATCCTGCAATGGGTGTTTGAGAATGGATTTTGGGTGGACAAGTGCCACCCGCATTACTGCAAAATGAAAGACCCCGTGAGGAAAAACTATAATCAAGCGAGAAGGACTCAAGGTGGTGGTTGGGGGAAGATTCATGATCCAAGATGGAAGGCAACTGGATGGCAATGGAAAGAGTAAATTTAGAGCTCGCAAGACCCAAGGCGTGGGTGGTTCTGGGAAAATTGACTCCATGGAAGTGTGTTGGATACAACCTAGAGAAACAAGGGTAGTGGCTATCTGAAATGCACCAGCGAAATCTGAAGAGTGAAAGGATTGGAAAACCCTAATCTGAAGAAAGAAGGAAAAATGAATCAAAACAACTGAGAAGGAACTGAAATTGGAAGAAGAATGAATTCAAGTGATTGGGAGTTGAAAAAAATGAAAGCGAACAGGAGGAAATTCCATAAAAAATCGAAGGGATTGGATGTGGAAGAGAGCTCGAGGCCATGGGGAAGCAAGCTATACTCGATGCCAATAGAAGTGATTGAACCAAGAGTAACCAGACTGACAAACAAAGAATTATTCACCAAGTGGTGTGGCCCAGGATTCCCTAAAAAGGAAATCAAGGCTTGGTGGCTAAACAACTTCAAAGACTGGGTAAGCATCCATCAACTACCAAATTCCTTCTTTCTCATAGAATATATAGATCAAAATTTAAAGCAAGAGATAGTTTATGGGAAGCCTCTCTTTTTGAATGGACATAGCTTTCATTGCTTAAACTAGAAATTGAACTTTGATCCTTGGAATTACTCAATTAAACAAATCCCTACATGGATCAAACTTGTGGATCTTCCTTCAAAATTTTGGAATGTGGAGGCCCTGGTGAGAATAGGCGATGCCCTAGGGGTGTGTCTAGGAGTAGATGAGGACTTCATAAATGGTAAAGATGGTGTGGAAGCCAAAATTTTGGTAGAAATAGTAGAGGGAGTTGGAATCTACAAAAATCTAGAGATCTTAACAAAATATGGAAGTTTGCAATAGGAGATAGAGGTGTGCGAAGATGCATGCCCAAGGAAGTGCCTTTACAGAGAATCAATCCAAGAAGGTATCTCAAACAGGGGACCAGGGAAAACTAAAGGTGAGAAGGAATTGGGAGAAATAGGAGATAGCACACCCCAAGGTGACTTGGCTCACTCCTGGGAAGATCCATCTCAAATTTTGTTGTCAAGATCTAAGAAACGAAAGATTGAATGGGAAACATAGGCCAGGGGGGAGGATTTCCTCCCAGGGAAGGCACTATCAAAGGATGCAACCTTGCAAGCACAAAAAGACCTTAACATTCTTTTGGATGAAGCTAAGGAACTACAAAAAGACATCAATACTCAACTTGGAGAATTGGCCAAGGAAACACACAATTCAGAATTGGGAATGTAGAAAGCAGGAGGTGAGGAAGTAAAGGGGAGGCAGAGCTTCAATAATAACGAAGTAGAAGAGATTATGGAGGATGAGGAAGATAACTCACAAAATGAGGAAGAAGAGAGTGACCAATTCATAGATGTGGAAGAAGAAAACTTAGAAGAGGCAGAGGAGGGAGAGCTAATTGAAGAGAGGATACTTGAGCACTCTAAATCAAAAATAAGGAAACCAAACATAAAAATGAAAATAAAAAGGGGCCAAAAAATGAACAGAGCCAAGCTGGTAATTGCAGGTAATGCAACAAGACAGAGGAAACTGAGAGCTAGGAAGGATGTCCTCCTTCCCAAGAAGAAATGAGGATCATTACATGGAATGTCAAGGGAATCAACGCCCCTGACAAATGGTGCATGGTCAAGCACCAAATTGGCCAATCAAAAGCTGACATAGTTCTAATCCAGGAGTCCAAATGGAGCAATGAAGAGGGAAAGAAAAGAATGAACAAATGGAAGCAATGGAAAGGACAATTAAAGGAGGTGGTGGGTGCATCTGGAGGTTTGGGAGTAATATGGAATCCTTTTTCAATAGAAGGTGAAGTGGTGAAAGAAGATGACAACTAGCAGCTGATAAGGTTCAAGGGGTCGATAAGAAATGAACTCTTCATCATCAATGTATATGGCCCAATAGCCACTATGGAAAAAAGACAAGTGTGGAACAAAATTACAAGTGAATTGGAGAATCAGAGGAATCAGAGAGGAATAGTAGCAAGGATTTTAATTCCACCCTGAATAATGAAGAGAAGCAAGGGGGCCTGGGAAGAATCACGACCATAAAATGTGATTTTTGATATTTTGTAGACACTAATCAGCTTGTAGATCTACAAACAAAGAATGAGACTTACACATGGTCGAACAGAAGGAAGGGTTTCACCAACATTGCTGAAAGGTTGGATAGATTCCTGCTTTGGGGGGACTGGGTTGAATTAGCAGCCATGTAGGAAACCCAAATTTTACCCTTTACAGGGTCAGACCATTTTCCAATATTGCTCTCCTTTGGCTTGGATGAACCCCCAAGGGGAAGTCCATTCAAATTTGAAAATATGTGGCTGAGGGATGAACATTTTTTGGAGCTAATAGATAGATGGTGGAATGAGATCGAATTTGGAGACAAATCAAAGCTTTTCAAGATTAGTAGGAAGTTGGGATTTATCAAAGCTAAACTCAAAGAATGGAACAAGACCCATTTCAAAAATATATTCCAAGAAAAAAAAAGAGTAGAGAAAGAAATTAGAACCCTAAATGAGCACATAATAGAGAAAGGAATGGATGTAGTTGATTTTGAGACTAAACAATGTTTGAAGGATGAATTGCCAGAACTTCTGAAGAGAGAAGAATGCTTCTGGTGGTAGAAATCAAGAGAAACCTGGTTGAAAGAGGGAGATAGGAACACCAAATACTTTCACAAATCAACAATCAACAACCAGAGTAGAAACAAGATATTAGAAATCAAGAAATAAAATGGGGAAACAACTCAATCTACAAAGGAAGTAAATAAGGAGGCAGTCAGATTCTTTGAAACCATCCTAAACAAGGAAACCTGGGAAAATAGAGCAATAAGGGAAAGATTTTTGAACTAAATTCCATCAATCATAAATGAAGAGCAGAACAGAAGATTGTTTCAGAAAATCTCTTTGGAAGAAGTCAAGGAAGCAGTGTTCCAGATGAATCTAGATAAGGCCCTGGGGCCAGATGGCTTCCTGACAGGTTTCTTTCAAAAAAATTGGGCTACAGTGGGAAGTGACCTAGCAGTGGCAGTGGAAGAATCAAGAAGAAGAATGGCAATGCTGGGGGTAGTAAATCATACATTCCTGGCTATGGAAGAATCAAGAAGAAGAATGGCAATGCTGGGGGTAGTAAATCATACATTCCTGGCCCTAATTCCCAAGAAAAAAGACCCATAAACAATGAGTGACTTCAGACCAATTGCACTATGCAACACGGTGTATAAGGTGGTCACCAAAATCATAGCAAATAGACTCAAGGGAGTTCTAAATGAAGTCATATCAGAAGAATAGAGTGGCTTTTCCCCAGGAAGGTTGATCGCAGAAGGAATAATCATTGCACATGAAACCATACATACAGCCAGGAAGAATAAAGAAGCTTGTATGGTGGTTAAACTAGATATTCTCAAAGCATATGATATGGTAGATAGGAAGTTCCTTTTGGAAGTACGGAGGAAGTTTGGATTTGATGAAAATTGGATAAATTGGGCCAAGAGTTGTATTTCAATAGCCAAATTTTTAGTACTAGTGAATGGATCAGCACATGGTTTCTTTTCGTCAACAAGGGGACTATGGCAAGGTGACCCCCTCTCCCCCTTCCTTTTCATAATCATGGAAGAGGTGCTAGGAAGAGGGATACAAAACCTGAGAAGGGAAGGGAAGTGGACACGAGTTCATGTGGCCAATGGATTGGAACCCACCACACATCAACAATTTGCAAACGACACCATGTTATTTTGGGAGGAAAGCAGGAGGGAAGCAAGGGTGATATAGAACTTTCTAGAAGACTATTATAAAGCTTCAGAGTAGATTATCAATTGGGGAAAGTCATAGGTTTTCTTTCTCAACACACAACCAAGTCTTCAAAGGGATCTACCTCTTCCTGGGCATTTTTTGGGGATGCCTCTATTTGCAAGGATAAACAAAAACTGCTACTAGGAGAACCTGATAAACAGTTGCAAAATAAGATTGGGAACCTGGAAGGGCAAGTGGATGTCATTAGCAGGAAGACTACTAATGGTGAAGTTAGTATTGTCAGCCATTCTAGAGTATTCAATGTCTTGTTCAAAACTACCAAAAATAGTGGAAGACTCCTTGACTCAAATTTTTAGGAGATTTTTTTGGAGTGGAATAGGGGAATAGGACAAATTCCCATTGTTGGCCTGGGATAAGGTGTACACTCCAAAGGAAGTCGGTGGTGTTGGGGTAAAGTAGGTAGCACTTATGAATTATCCCATGGGATCCAAATTGGTCTAGGACCTATACACAAAAAATAAACAGAAGTGGGTCAGGATACTGAGAAGAAAATACCTAGATTCGGTTGAGCCAACTAGAATTCTCACAACGATGAATCCACCAAGCGGCTCTACAATTTGGAACTTCATATTGGATTGTAGGGATATAATATCCAAACATGTAACCTGGGAGGTCAAGGATGGTAATAGTGCTTCCTTTTGGAATGACTCATGGGGTGGGAATCCCCCCATCACCAACACCCCAAGATTGGAAGAAATCAAAGAAGAATCGATCATATTATGGGGGCATAAGGTGGCCAATTATGGAAAGATTACATATAACCAAGGAATCCCCAACAGGAGTTGAAATGATCTACAAGCCCTCAATGCTCCACAAGCACAGAAAGATGCATTGTCAGTGATTCTCAAAAGTAGACATTTCATCCCTTCTAATGGCAAGGATGAAATCATATGGTGTGGATCGTCCATAGGCTCATACAAAGTGAATTTTGGCTACGAAATTAAAGAACTATCCATGGAAAGACAAGATTGTCCATGCAAATTGATGTGGGGGGGAAAAATGTCTTCCTAAAGCAGGAGTCTTTGCATGGATTATGATTCAGAGAAGAATTCTCACTGGGGGTAGATTAACAACTTTCAATGTACAAGGTTTGGGATGATGTACAATGTGCAAAGAGAATGAAGAATCTATAGACAATTTACTCTTAGCCTGCCCATAAGCTAATGGATGTTGGAAAAAAGTCAAGAATAAATTAAACCTGTTGTGTCCCTTGTCAGCAGACCTTGAAACCTGGTTCAAAATGTGGCCTCAAGGAGGTAGGAAATTGGTGTTTGGTGGAATATGGCAGATAACCCCATCTACAGTAATTTGGGAAATCTAGAAGGAGAGAAACAAAAGGATCTTCCAGGGGAAGGAGATGAGTGAAGAAGGACTTTGGGGGAAAATAGAAAGTGCCATAGTAGAACTAGTCAATGAAGATGCCCGATGCAAAGCAGGTAAGCAAAAAATATTCACAAATTGGGATGACAAACTTAATGAAAGTAATTGATGGCCTAAATCCACCACTTCTCAGCGGAAATGATGTGAAATAGACAACAAATTCCAAGAGGGCAGAAACAGTCTTGAAAGTGTCAGAAGAAGGTTGGAATAAAATTAATTTTGATGGAGCTGCCTATGGGAATCTAGGTTCAGGAGGGGTTGGGTGTATTTCCAGGGACATGCAAGGTAAAATTCTAGCAGAAAAAGCCATATCCCTAGGAAAGTACATGAACAATGAAGCAGAGTTCAAAGCTGCAACCATTGGTTTGCAGATGGGTTAGGAGTTAGGAGCAAAATGTGTTCATTTGGAAGGGGATTCTCTTATTACAATTAATGCCATCCAGAGAGGTAGTGCTCTGAATTGGAAACTTAATCATTTGTAGAGTATCAAACAACTGGTAAGCAAGTTTGAGGCCTTTTAAATAAGCCACATATACCGGGAGGGTAATAGTGAGGCGGATGAACTGGCAAAAAAGGTTGTCAGAATGTAACATGTAAGCCAAAATATGAGGTTTCAAAAGGAAACCAGAACAGGAGGAATGATAAACCGAAAATCAAAAGCTAGACACCGAAAATACCTTTCTAATTGATGGCCATCGTAAGAACATAATAAAATGAGAAAAAAATTGAAGCTGATCAGTTTGACAAGACACAAGCCATAAATAGAAGGTGAGGGCATGACATATGAGCAAGTCCCAAGCTAAAGGAAATGACGGGTTTCTTGCATGACCTCACACAATCAAACAAATTTGTATCATTAGCAAAGTGGTGGCTGGTAGACACGCTTCAAAAGGCATAGACTTTGAATTACTCATTATGAAGAAGTAATGCCTATGTTGTTAAATACCAAAGTTGGCGAACAACTTAGGTAAAACAAGATAGTGCCCTTTTAGAGCAAGGAGTAAGGTGTGCTAGCGATAGAGAATTTGCAAAGGTTGTTTGTTTCAGGAAGAATGGACACTCCATTGTTTTTAAACACTGACAAGCAAAAACAATCATTTGTGGGAAAAATAACATACAAAAGACTAAGAGGATTGTTGGTTTCTTCCCACCCGTTGATTCTCTAAGAAACTAAAAAGGTGTTAGGGCTGGACTTTCAGAAAGCATATCAGAGGTTCAGGTCCAATGCAAATATTCTAGTGATTTTTTTGGCAATGTTGATTCACATGGGTGTTTCCAAGGTGAGAGCCAAGAAACTAACCCATATGGTCTTCATCCACGCATGGCTAGCTGAGATTGATGAAGCCCTAGAAAAAATTGATGGATATCTGATGATCCCAATGTTGCAGAACTACTACATCATGCAGCAGAATGGTGGGGAGGTGATGAAATTTCCATTGATCTGAACCATTGACCCGACAGGGTTTGCAAAACTCTGGGACGAGTGAGAAAGAGGCATCTTCTTCCTTCTCAGAGCGACAAAGATGATGTCTGACCGTCCTCTTGGTTGGGCTATGAAGTATGTAGAGGATGAAGGGATGGAAAGAGAGATAGTGGCAGGAGATGATGACTGGGAGCTTGGTATTGGGGAAGAATGGATATTGAATGATGGAAGAGACCCGAAGCAGAAAGTGAAAGTCCCGACTAATCAAAATTGTGGAGTTGATTGTCTAGTCGTAGAAAATTACCTAGCTTACAAAAGAAGGGAGGTATCTGATGATGAGGAGGACTAAGCAAGGCGGGCTTGGAACGGGTCGTGACAGTGGGTTCAGTAGTGTGAAGGCAAGGCTAGGCTTTGGGGTTTAGATTATATATTTCTTTGGTAATGTTCAGTCTTTTGTGTCAGTCTGGTAATGGTAACCATATAGGTGTGTGTCATTCCATTGATCAGTAGAATATATTTTTTGGTATGTAAAAGGGTAGTGATGCTTTTTGAGAATTTTGTTCTGGGCCAAGGGCCTTTTTGAGTCTATAAAAGTAGGCTTGCAAGGCCAATTTTGGGTCTGGGTATGAGCAGTGTCTAAGTCCAGGTGTAGTTGGAGATGGTCATGATGAAACTACAGAAAATGTAGAATGTAAATATTTTTAATATTAATACAGGGTGCTTCCCCTAGTAGTGATTTAACTATCAAAAAAAAAATACCACTCTCGATGGGATACAAGATACAACTAGGAACTTGAAACACTCTATTTATTATCTTAGATGTATAAATAAACACTTGTTACAAGAATTTCCTTTGGAAAAGATAGATATTTGTCATCTTTGTGATAAAAATGATCAAAATGACCAATATGATTTGCTTTAGGAAATTAAAAACACTAGAAAAAACCTTATCCAATAGAGTAGGAGGTTAATTATGTAGGGAAAAGGCCTAGAATTTTTTTTCCTTCAATCAATCCTCAAATCCATCTTGGTAATATCAACCTAATCGAAGAAATAATCAATGGACACCACCTTAGCCCCAGTATCAAGGACCATGAAATTGGGGGCCCTACTCTTGGGGACCCCCAAAATGGGAAAATAAATAATGGTAAATTCCATGATGGTCCAACTAGCCACAATATTCACATTATCCTCCAAACCCTACATCACAATGAAATTCTGCACATAACCAATTTTATCATAGATCTTGCCACATGCCAAATCAATAACAACCCATACTACCACCCCCATAGAGTCAATAATAGGCTAACCATGTTACATAACCTCAACTACCAACCCAACCAATTGCTAACCCAAATAATAACATATAGAATGCACCTATGTACTCCAATGAATAGGATAACATGCCTAAAATTAATGTAATACATTATGGATCCATGCAACTTAGGTTAGGAAAAACTCTACATCAACCACATCAACCAACCCTAATTAAAATAATGGGTGGAGAGGAAGAAATACTTTAAGAGTATAAAGCTAATCTTGTGGACCAAAGTGATAAGAAAACTACTAAGGAACCCTAAAAAATATCCATTGATGAGACTAGCTTTAAAAAGACCTCCAAAATTCCTCTATGATTATCTTTCAAAGCTACTCCATAAGCTCCTCTAGTCAATACTCCAAAGTTATCTTCTAGAGCTAACACAAAGGCATTATCTTAAGCTTCCCTAGAGAAGTATTTTAATGAACCTGTAGAATATTCCACTAAAAATGTTGCAAAACCCCTTTCTAAATCTTTTTTGAAAGATCACCTCATAGCAAGAGATGAGCAACGTATTTTCAAATAAGCCCCTTTTCTAGAAAATCTTAAAGAATCACCCCAAAATTTCCTTTGAAACTAATCACTTTGAATGAAGCTCACATTATATACGAAATCAAATGGTTGAATATCAAAGTTTCATTATTGTAGGAAATCAAAGAAATACCCGAGCTAAATTGACTAGTTAAATAATTATACATAAAAATGCAAGGGAGAAAAAATAAACAATTTAACACTATCTAAATTGATGGATATCTAGCCAAACTCATTTCAAGGAAATTTCTTCCCCCTAAGTATGGTGATCCCAAAAATCTTCTAATTACTATATCTATTGGTAAAATTAAAATTTTAAATACACTTGTGGATTTGAGAGATTCTATTGATGTCATGACTATAGATGTGATGAAAATATTGTCATTAGTTCAAATATGAAACCTACAAGTATTGTTCTTCAAATGGTAGACCAATCTATTTTCATTCCAAAAGGAGTCTTATAAAATGTTTCAATCATGGTTAAAACCTAGGAATATCATGTTTATTCTTAGGTTATTCAATCACATACCCCTAAGAATAGTTAGACATTTATATTAGGAAGACCCTAGCTAACTATAGTTGCATCGCTAATAGATTATAGATCAAGAGGAATAATTATTTATAATAGCACAAATAGTAAAAACTATCATAGCATCCTCCTACTCAACCATTTGTAAAAAATTATGATTGGATATGGGTAGGCAAACCAATTTGGACCAAAAAACAAGAAAAGTTGGTTTCATTAGTAATGGTTGTGATTAAACATCATGATGACGAATTAGAGAATGATCTACAATTTTACAAAAATTCAAACAAAAATGATGAAGATAACACTGGAAAAAATGGCACTCTTCAAAGATGTATTCAAACAAGCATAGTGAAATTTTCTCAAAATAAAAAGGAATACTTTCTCATAGCATTCCATTGTCCTTTAGCTAATTTAATCCCAAGGAATGAATATTTCTTCAAAGATATTACCACCTTCCATAAGATGTGACTTCACAATTTCCCCATTAGTACCTTAATGAGTAAAACCTATAACATATCCTCTAGTCACCCAGGTATTAAGAAAATCATGATATCACCTAGTAAAACATAAAACAACAATAGTTGATTTATAAAATAATAAGAACTTTAATTATTTAGTATTCTAGTAAACCAATCTAGAGATTTTTCTTGGGATTATAGGGATATGAGAGGTATATGTCTAAATATTTGCACTCATCAAATTTAAACTAAGCAAGTTAGACCAATTCATTAGTCATAGTGTAGGCTTATGACTACACTTTGAGAAATAATTAAGATAGAAATTAAAAAAATCTGCAAGTAGAGTTTATATATTTGATCTCTGATAGAAAATGGGTTTCACCTAGTATTTTTTCCTAAGAAATGTGGTAAATAGAGATTATATTTATATTATAGGGAACTCAACAAGGCAACCTACAAATATTATTTTTCTTTACCATTCATTGACCAAGTCCTTGATAATATAGCTGAAAAAACACACTTCTCATTTTTGGATGGGTTTAGTGGATACAATCAAATACAAGTGGTCCTATAAAATCATCACAAAACCACCTTCACATACCCATTGGGGACCTTCACATATAGAGTCCTTTTTCTTTGGGCTATGCAATGCTCCAATCACTTTTAAAAGAGCAGTTTGGCCATTTTTGTTGAACTTAAGGATGACTGTGTAAAAATCTGCATGGATGATTTTACAGTGCATGGTGACATTTATAAAAAGATGATTCAAAACTTAGATAAAGTCCTTAAATGATGTAAAGAATGCCAATTATCCCTTACTCATAAAAAATATCTTATTATGGTTGAACAAGGGATTGTACTAGGACATCATATCTCTGCTAAAGGCATTAAGGTCAATCCTAAAAAAATGAAGTAATATAAAAGTTAAAAGCCCCAAAAACTCAAACTGATGTGCGAATATTTCTTATACATGTTGATTATTGTCATAGGTTCATTGAAAACTTCAAAAAAATTATAGCTCCCATGTTTTCCCTACTCTATAAGGATGTTGAGTTTTCATGGACTCAACAATGTTAAACATCATTCAAAATTATCAAGAAAAATTTGACAATTGCTTCAATATTACGTGGAACCAACTAGGAGTTATCATTTTATATTTATAGAGATGTTTTGAATGATCCCATTGGTGTAGTTCTAGGAAAAGAGAACGAAAATGGGGGGAAATATGTTATTTATTTTATTATAAAAAATTATCTCCTATTAAAATGAATTACACCACTACAAAAAGAGATTTTTTTTTTTTTGTGCATGCTCTCAATAAATTCCACCATTATATTATAGGATATAAGATAACTATGTATACATACCACTCAACCATTAAAAATGTAATGCTTAAACATGTAGTGAGTGGATGAATAATAAGATGATTGTTACTTCTCTAAGAATTCAATATAACCATCATATATAACCCTGAAAAATTTAATGTAGTAGTTGATTTCTATCTAGGATACATCATAAAGACAAAGAACATGAACTAGTTAAGGATGAATTTCCAAACAAGTAGTTTTTCTATATCCGTACATACACCCTAGTTCCCAGATATAGAAAACTATTTGGTTGTGGGAGCATTTCCACCATACTTCTCTACAAAATAGAGGAGTAAATTAGCTAGAGAAATCATGAATTTCAAATGATTTAGTGAATTTTTATTTAAGTGTGGACCTAATTTGGTTTTACATAGGTGTGTAAAAATGAAAAAACCTCTTGCATAATGTGAGCTTGTCATTATGACCCTTCATTAGAACATTATTCCACAAAAATAACTTCCCATAAAATCTTAGGAATTGGATATTATTGGCCCTCTTTGCACAAGGATGTTAAGAGACATATCTAACAATGTGATGGATTCCAAAGAATGGGAAGACCAATATTTTATATCAAAATGCCTCTCTAACCTCAGGTAATCCTAGAACCATTTAAAAAATGGGGGCTAGATTTTATATGGCCCATTGATCCACCATCTCAAGGAAAAAATACATACTTGTGTGTACTAATTATCTCACAAAATGGGTAGAAGTGTAAGTATTCAATGTAGCCAAGGAAGAGTAAGTTGCATATTTTCTCTATAACAAAATATTTCTTGGATTTGGAGCACCAAGATATATTGTAATAGATCAAGGAGCTCAATTCATGTCAAAATTTCTTCTAACCTTCATTGACCATTTCCAAGTAACCTAGGAAACTACATGAATTTTTTTGTTCATATAATACTACTTGGAAATCAACTACAAGTTTCAAGCCATATGAACTATTTTATGGAAAGAAACTCATCATTTCTATTGAATTTTAACTCCAAACACTATGGGAAACAATGGACATGGGTTTAGATCTAAATACAACTTGAAAAATGAGTACTGCAATTGAATGAGTTGGATGAGATTCAATTGGAAGCTATGCAATAGACTAAATTAATGCAGTAGCAAAGAAATACATTACATGACCATCATATAAAATAAAATAATTTTCATAAAGGAGATTGGGTACTATTATTCAACTTCAAATACAAAGACCTTAAAGGGAAAATCCAAATACATTGGATAAAACCTTATGAAGTGAAAGAAATATTTGGTATGGAGTTGTAAGTATGAAGCCAACTAATGTTGATACAAGAACACTTCTAGTAAATGGTCACAAATTACATTTATACCAAAAACTAGCAAGCAAAGAAGAACTCAACTCATTACATGAAGGGAATCTTTTCTTCACTAGAAAACTTAAGGTAAGTACTTATATGTTTAAAGTTTAAAAAAAGGTAAGTATGAATAAATATCTTGTTTCTCTAAAATAATCCTTTCAATGTGCTCTAGAATATTACTTTTGTTCTTCTAGAAGCATCCTTTCAACAATACTTCAAAAGTTTTTTTTCCCTAAAAAAATCCTTTCAACGATGCTCTAAAAAAATTTCATGTTTCTTTGGAAGCATCCTTTCAATGATGCTCTTGAATATTGTTTGTCTTCACCTAGAAGCATTATTTCTATGATACTCCAAAAAAAATCATGTTTCTTTGAAAGCATCATTTCAATGATGCTCGAAAAGTTAATTCTTGTTTCTTTGAAAGCATCCTTTCAATGATGCTCTAAAATATTATTTGTGTTCCTCTAGAAGCACCCTTTCAATAATACTATAAAAAAAAAATTGTGTCTCTAGAAGAATCATTTAAACAATGCTCCAAAATATTGTTCATATTTCCTCTAGAAGGATCTTATTAACAATGCCCCAAAAATTGTTTGTATTTTCTCCAAAGTATGATATTCTAAAATCATAAATATAAATTTGAAACTTTATTTTTGGAAACTCCAAAACATCATGTGCCATTTCTCCAAAGTGAAATTTGGGTAGTACTTTCAAATTTTCTACCACCTCTATCAAAGAAAGTTGTATTTTCTATGTTTATGGCACAAAGTACAAAAAAAAAATTTAAGATTGGAAATACATAATAAAATAAAATATCTATTATGATTCTACATATCACAAATATTCAGCATGAAAATTTTGGTTTGCAACAATAATGATGATATGTATGTACATTTATTTTTATTTAGTAAAATAATAATTACTATTATAATCAAATTAATCCATCCTCAGCTAGTAATAAATCAACCATTAATAAATTATGTCACCCTACTCCAACTAACAAAAAATATGGAAAAATAATACATGAGGAACCATTATCAAATTGTAATGATGCCAGAAAAATCCAACCACCTTTATCATCCCGTGTTATTCCAATTACCTATCCAAGCCACTCTTCTTCATGTCATAGTTGTCTACAACCCAAAATCTATGAATTGTGATAGAACACTCTCTTTGTAACAACACTTTACCTCAATCAACTCAATAAAAAAATGGGTGCAAAAATAAATGTAGAATCTAATTCTCTAGAGAAACTATTAAAGGATCAGGCATTAACTTATATATTTCAGGTTGCCAGATGGTTAAATTTGTTATAGAAATTTGAAGGGTATAATGTAGACCTTGTAGAATACTTTATCTAGAACATCTCTAGAAACTACTCTACAGGGTGTAGAATCAAGGTCAATCATGAAACTATTTCTCAATTATCTAAAAATTTGTAGAAGGTTTTGATCTTTATAATGAAAATCATATACCATATCAAGAGATAATAAGAAAGTTTTCAAAGGGAGGAGAACCCCTTCCCCAAGTGGTAATAAGTAAAAAGGGGGAAATAAGGGAATTAACAAAAATATAATCATTAGGACTTATAATGGCGAGCTTGAACGGCGGGAAAAGGAATGGTTCAAGTCATTCAAATTATGTGAAAACTGGCGATGGTGAGGTTGATCCAGGCGACGAAGATGATCCTGCTTGGCACTCTACTATGGTGTTGCTCTACTCTTAGCAAAAATATGAGGAGTTTTTTGAGTTTTTTGGTGTGTTTGTTGCTTTTGGGGGTTCAGCTGCTCCTATCGGCGTGTGGTGTTTTGGCTGCCCTTTTGGGCTTCTAATTGGTGTGGAGTTGAGTTCAACTTCTTTAGGGTGACGCCTTCTCCTCTTCTTGTGCGTTGGAAGGTTTGGGTGATGATTGTGCTTTTCTCTACTTTTCGTGTCTCTAAGGGGAAGTTAGTTTTGGCCTGCAAGTTGGTTACTCGGCCTTTTTATCTTGCCTTGGATCTGTCCTTGGTTGTGTATCATCTCCTTGTGGGTGAAGGCATGGGTGTGGTTTCTAGGTGCGAGGTGCCTGGTTTCTACCTCAAAAAACTGATCACTCTTTGTTTTCTTCTAATTTCTGCTTTGTTCCTTTAGTGTCTGTTCAGCTTGAAGGAGGGGGGATGGTTGGGTTATTCCTTGAGAGGTTCATTGTGGTGCCATAGCAGGACTTTGTGCTTCTTTCTCCTTGTTCTTTTGAAGAGCCTCTTTGCAGTTGTTGGGTTAGGTGATGATTCTGAGGTTTTTGTGCTTAGTTTCTGCCTCTGAGACTTTTTTTTGCTTTTTCCTTTTTCTTTTGATGACATAGCTTCATTTGGGTTGTTATTGTTGCTCATGGTCTTGTTATCTTTGGTGGACCCTTTGGCCTGGTCTCTTGAGGCTTTCTCTTTATTTCCTGATGTTTATCCTTTGGATGGTGGGAGGGTGGTTGTAAGTATTTGGTGCCCTTGCAGGTCTGTTGGTGTTTCTAGGCTTCTTATGCTCTGCCCTTCCTTGTTTTTGTTGGGTGTTTTGTTCTCTAGTTTGGTCTTGGAGTTGAACATCCTGCTTCTAAGGTTTTCAATATTTTGGTCTTTCTGACTCTAGGCTCTAGAAGGTATGTTTCGGTGGGTTGTTTCCTATGTCTTTGGGTTGCCTTATTGCATATGGTGCATGGCCTCTGTTGGAGATGTCCTGCCTTTGTCATTCTTTTTGGATGCTTTTCTTTTTCTGTTGGTGTGTTGGTGCTTGGTTTTCTCTTTCAACTCTTTTGGTGGAGATGGGGGTTTACCATATTGATTGTTTCTTTGGTGCCTCTATATAAGGGTTTTTTATGGGTTATACCTTTTGTAATACTTATACTTGTTGCTTTATGCTTCTACCTCAAGAGGGTTGGGGCTTGTTTAAGGAGGTGATAGGGTTGGCCTCAAGTGGAGTTGTTATTGTATCTATGGTGGATAAGAGGAACTTATGGTATAAAATTTCCTTTGAGACCTACTTTGAAGGATTGTTGTTCCCTTTTGCGATGAAACTGTTGATTGCCCTCAAGGGTGTTGTGGTTGTGTCTAATGATATGGTGGATTTGTTGTACTTGTGGTTCAAGATGGCCTTTGAGGCCCTCTTTGAAGGATTGTTGGTTCCTCTTGTGACAAGATTGCAGACTATTTTCAAGGGTGTTGTGGACTCCCTTGTTGCAAGAATCTCCTTCATGGGTCAACTTTCAAATTTTAGTTTGAAGACTCAGAGTTTATTGTTGCCTTTTGTTGCTATGTGTTCTCTCTCTACTAGAGTGTGTGTTTTCCTCCTAGCTCCTCAGATGGTGTCTCCTATTGAGGTGGAGTCCTCTCCTTTTGAGGTGGATACCTATCCTATGGAGGTCGAGTTGGGTTCTGAGGGTTTCGTGGGTGGCTCATACTTTTTCTGCAAGTCTTCCCCCTTGTTGCTCCAATTGAGGTGGAGTCCCTTCCTATTGAGGTGGAGGTCTGGTTTGTTGGGGAGTCTTTGTGGCAGTGGAGTGGGTACTTGTAGTAATTTCTCCTATAGAGGTGGAGAGGAAAATTGGTTATTGGAGAGGATTAGTTATGGCTTTGGAATGCGGCTTTCTGAGCATAAGGCTTGTTGCTGGTTAGTTGTTTTGAAGAGTGTGCATGGTCTCAAAATTTCAAAGAATGCTTATCTTCTGGTGGTTGGGAGTGGGGTTGTCTTGCCCACTCTTGGAATGGTTGTTGTTACCATTGAAGTTGGACTAGCTTGGAGGAAGTTGGTCTCTTAGTTTTGTGATCAAGGGGATTTGTTAGCTAATGCCAATGATTAGCATTGGTCCTATGCTATTTCTTGATATGGCTGCTCTGCTCTTTTTGTCGGTTGGTTTTTATATTCCAGACTGCTATTTTGAAATAGCTCTTCTATGGTTTTAGACTTGCTGGTATTTGGTGGACCTGATAAATGGTCTTCGTGATTTAAAGAACCATTGTAGTAATCTCTTATTTTTTATTAGGTATAGTGGTTCCATGGTTACAGTTTTGTTTTTGGCCTGCGTGCCTCCCTGGATATGTTGTTTCTTGTTGTTGGCTGGTGGTGTTTTTTTACCCACCCTATTTTCTTTTAAGTTCTGGTTGTACCATGGGATCAAGACCCTTCCCCTGCTTATCTAATCAAAAACAAAAATATAATCCCTAATCCTTAGAGGTTTGTAGTAGTATGGATTATATAATTCTTTACTTGTGAGGGTCAATTTGGCAAAGTTATGGGACTAATATTTTGAATGCTAACCCACCTACACCATAGTGCAAAAAACCATGCATTGAAAATCAACTTGCTTGTATATTTACTTGAATCTAAAAAAATAATGATAGAAAAATATAAAAAGATAAATGAGCCTCTAAAACAACATGGCCTCATCACTTTATCGTGTAAACAAAAAATATAAAGAATAAAAAAGTAATAGGAAATGGACATTTTTTTTGTAAAATTTTAAAAATAAAATGCTAAAATAAGTAGGAGAAACATATAGTGTTGTCCCTTCAATAGTCATTTCTCTAGACCCATAATAGTAGATTCTAAAGCTTTAGGTTTCCCCAAATGTGTGGGAATATCTTCAGGACCTGACCCAACCAACTAGTGAGGAATTACCATAGAATAAATTATCATAGAAGAGTCCTAATCAATAGGAAAAGATAAAATTAATTACCTCAAATGAAGAGGAGAAAAGGACTAAATGAAGGAAAAAATTCCTCCTCCTTCCCTTTAGAAGAGAAAATAATGAATGATTGAGTAAACCTCCAATGTTGCTCAGACCCAAGTACAAGAACCCTCCAAAACTCTGAAGGTTCAAATTTAGGAAAACCTTGTAGATATGACTCTAGAGGACACTTCCACTACAATTCCTCCAAAGGTGCATGAGTCACCGATTAATGAAACATTGGCATAAGGAGGTAGCCCAACTTTGGAGAAAGAAATAGTAATAACTCCAGAGGAGAAAAAAATTGAAATTCCTCTATAGTGAAGCCCAACCAAAGGGAAGGATCCTACGTTAACCTTGAAAGATGATGAGGACAGAGTTCAAAAAGAAATACAACATGCAATTTAGCTATTCAAAGAAGAGCAAATAATTTTTGAGTAGCGAAAAGGGATTAAGAAATTAAAAATATTATTAGTAGATAAAGACAAATAAATTTTGTACTTGAAAGAACAAATAGACCAAATTTAAAATAAATATCTATGGAGCATCCTAAAAAGGAAGGTCTCTGATAAATTTTGTTGCAAAAGGATAAGAAAAAGTTGCAAGAAGAATTGGAAATTTGCAAGGGAAATATAACCAAATAGAAGAGGCTTAAGCAAAAGCTTGCAAAGTAGGAGAACTTCACATTACATGTAGGAAACCTCATGGATGTATAACATGTTTTTGAATGAGTAGCTGCTAAGGTGAAAGTTACTAAGAATTTCTCGTAACTTGCCATATGATCCAAATGATAAATAATATTTGGAGGCCTACAAAATTGCCACATTCGAATAATAAAATTTGTCATGTGAATTGTTTACAAAATATATTATTGAAGGATATACATATTTCTTTGTCAATATTTTTTTGGAGAAGTTCGAGTAAGGTACTTTACCTCAACAATGCAAAATCAAGTAGCTTGGAAAGAAATAAAAAAAGAGTATTGTCCAATAGACAATACTATGGGGTTGCTAATGAGACACAAGCAACATAAACCATAGGCATTTTGGACCCATTTTGAAGAAAACTCCAATATTTTGCAATGGAAAATCAATACACCAATAGCTTGAAGCAATGCTAACAAGCCTTGCAAAATGTTATTCCTTAATTTCTCAAAGTAGCCTTTTTGGCTTGTGAAGAATTGTACCTCTTTACACATGCAACTTAGAAAAAAAATCATTTCTCTAGAAAATATCACGTGGTCTCTTCAATGAGCTAAGGAAGTTGTATATTCATTTCACCAATTGAGGGCAAAATATATTGGGATGAGGTTCATACCTCCTCTTCTTTAGCCAATCGATCCACTATGTGTTAGTAGTGAGCAATTTGAGTGGGAATTTTAAAGGTGGTAGGATAGGGTGGAAAATGGTAGGGCATACATTCTTGATCCTAAACAAATGAACTCATCTACATATTTTGTTTATGACAATATCCAAAGATTTTAAGAGGATTACATAATGAATGAGAGGCAAATAAACAACAACAAACATGGAGAGTGATAAGGAATATATTAACCTCATAATTTTAATAAAATTAACTTTCCTTTACCACCTACAAAAAGCTTGTCATGATGGTATTAATTTGACCATGTAATGAATCATTAGCCATCCTAGTTAATAATAGTGTATGCATTCTTATTTTCTTTTTCTATGTAAAAAAAAAAATTAATGCTAATAATCTTGTTGAAAATATTCATTTTTGTTGAGATAGAATAATAAAGTATGCTTGAACATATAGGCTTTTGGAAAAGTGGGAATAAATGCCATGTCTCAAGCAACTTTGGAATGGTTGCCACTTTGGAATATTTGCAATTTCAAAATTATAATAGAACAAGTTCTAGAGAAGTAATGGTAGCAAAAAGGGATGCTTTTCTTGTTACACTTGTCCCCTATCTCATGAAACACTAGAAAGAATTGCAACGTGATCTATCAATCATCTAGAAATTTGTGGATATGAAGACTCCTATTTAATGGTTACTTTCTCAAATTTCTAATTTCTTTGTTATGAATAGATTGTTTCATTAATCATAGTTGAACTTTTATTTATTATTTAAAAAATATATATATAAACAACAATCGTGCATGACTTCCACGATCACTAAATTCTAGGTATTAGTATGTAGATATATAGCTCTTCATGTTTATTATGGACAACTCTTATTTAAATACAGATAATATAAAATTGCTTTGTGTTAGTCTCAAATGAATTTTTGCAATTTTTGGATGATATTGTAAGTATTATAAGGTCTATCCTTTGGAAAACTAACCATCTTGTAGACATCCAAATTTGACCACTTCCACATGGTCAAATTCGTCTCCCTTATCCATCTACTTCATCAATATTAATTAAATGGTTTATTTAATTAATATCTCCCCTTTCTCTAAGGTTCCTTACCTTTCATCTCCTCCTCTCTAAATTAAATAAACATATCAATTTATTTAATTTAGTAATTTGACCTTTTTGAATTAAAGCAATTTTAAATTTTTCTTTTTCTCTCTCCTTGTCACATCCTCCATAATCCTCTTCTAATCTAGATTAATTTAATTAATACATGATTAGGATGTGCGCACCTTAATTAGGATTAATGTCACATCCTTCGTATTCTCCCACTTGCTTCTAATCCCTCATCAAGTTTTTTAATCACCTATTTGCACAACCTTAATCTAATCCCCTTGCTACATTTAGCATACATTTTTGATCAACCTTCACAATTGCCACATTTGGCTTAGACCCTCTTCCCCATGTGAATTTAAAATTCACATTTATTCCTCCAAGGACTCTCCTCTTCCCCATGCAAGTTGTTAGAATTTCTAGAACTCCTCACTTGTCACATCAATCACAAGGGGTCAAGAACCTTCTATTATAAGAACCTTGTCTTATCCACAAGGTATTTTTCAGCTTTCTTCATAAGAACCTTGTCTTATCCACAAGGTGCTTCTCATATGAATTTAAAATTTATATTTATTCTTCCAACCACCTTATCCCTTCCAATCATGTGAAATTAAAATTCACATTTATTTCCCCAACCACTTCTCTCTTCCCATGGAGATTTTTTGAGGAATACTAAAATTCCTCATATGTCACTTTCCTCTCATATGGGAACAAGAAGTTCGTTTTTGAAGAAATCTTCTCCTCATCCCAAGCTACTTGAAAGTACCTCCACCTCACTTGTACCCTCTCCACCTCACCATATCCTTTTGCCATCTCATTTCCACATGGCAAGATGTGAGGACTTGTGAGTCCTCAACTCACTATAGCCCTCCATCTTGGCCATGTTGGCTCAATCTCAACCTCCATTTCTCTAGATAATTCCTCTTTTAAAATGAGAAATTTTCTCTCATTTCATTCATTAGATATTCATACACTTGCATTCTAGCACTTTTCCACTCAAAACCTCCATTGTTGCATACATTCTAGCTTGAATCTCTTGCACTTGCACTCACCTATTCAACTACCCACATAGCTTATTGCATCCTCCATCTCATTTAGAGCACTTTGAATCCATTTTCATCACACCTTTCAATCAAAGGAGTACACAAAACATCAAAGATCCAAGGGCCAACCAAGGAGTAGCTTGAACAAGGTAAAATCAGCTTCTTTTTATCTTTATTTTGTTTGAGTTTAACTTAGGCTAATAATTGAGGTGTTAAGTGTTTTCTTTCATTTACATTCTATTTTGCATGATTTGGAATAGGTTAGGAACACTTATCACATTTCTGGCACACCCGGTGGGACCCACAGATGGGTCCTTTTGCTTTTTACATTTGCTATTTTTTGACATTTTGCAGGTCCAGGACACAAAGGGGTGAACCTGCCCTCCACAAGGGCGAACCTGCCCAAGGATAAGTGAACCTGTCCAACTACAGGTGACCCCGACCTGAACAAAGGCAACCCAGCCCTGTAGAGTCGCCCTTTTGAGCAGCAAAACTTAAATTTTCCTCACTATTTTTTGCAGAGGGGTGAACCTGACTTGAAGATGGGCGAACCTACCCAACTACAAGTGACCCCGACCTAAGCAGAGGTGACCCTGCCCTATAGAGTCGCCCTTCTAAGCATCAAAACTTAAATTTACTCATTGTTTTCTGCAGAGCGATGAATCTGACCTGCAGAGGGGTGAACCTGCCCTACAAAGGGGCGAACCTGCCCTGGATAGAGACTTCTGCAAGGTAAAATAGAGGTATAAAAGTCAGTTTCAGACTCTGTTTTTTGTCATTTTGATCAATACTAACCCCTAACTCATCTTCTTCGTGACTGTGATAGATTTTTAGTAACGTTTGTGTAGTTTTTTTTATGCTTGTTGAAGATCCAAAGAAAAAACTGCTAACATATTTGTTGTAGGTTGGACGGGTTTAGTTATTAGTTAGTTAGTTGTTTGTCTTTCGTTTTTCTATTACTTAGGCTCATAGTTTAACTAGGGAGAGTCAAATCTATTGTGTGTCATGTTTGAAAGTCCTTGTGTCACCGAAGAGGGCATTATTTCGTTCAAGCTTTCCCCTTGCACTTCGTGTGAGCCTAGGGAGTAGCCAAAAATGGTTAGTATTCTCTTTTAGTGGGACCTGCTTAGGGATTTCATCACCCCAAGGGACGATCCCAACCACACATACCAATGGGGTATACAAAGGTGGAAGAGCCAAAGTTGTACCCCAATCCAATCACGTTGTTTCTGGTGAAGCGTCGAAGCTAGGGTGATACCTAGATAGACGTGAAGAGTTGGTCCAAGCCTCCAGTATCTCATTGGGGTTCCCGACTCACGCTTGTGATGGATTGGTGTTCATGGTTTGTGCTTCACGTACTAAGCGTATATCGAGGACTCCCTAGTTGTCTTTTTCAACCTAGTTAGAGGACTGTGTTGGCCATACACTTCATACTAATCATAGGACCGTGTTGTCTAAACTGTCTTTGTTGTGTTAAACCAGTGCATTTATGTCAGTCAAGTCATCCTTACCTTTTTTCTTGTTGTTTGCTTTGTTTTTAGTCCTTTTCCATAGCTATTTTCACTTAAGTCAAGTGCAGAGAGGTGAACCTGCCCTAATAGGGGTGAACCTACCTTGATCAGGGGCAAACCTGTCCTGAACAAGGGTGAACCTACCCTCTATCCCAGACTTTTCTCAGCTTGTGTTTTATCAAAATTGTCCATCTTTTTACCAAACAAGCGAACCTGCCCCTAACAGGGGTGAACCTGACCTAAACAAAGGCAAACCTGCCCCTTGTCTCAGTCTTTTTTTGCCGTATGTTCTATCAAAATTGTCAAACTTTTCACCAAACAAATGAACCTACCCTCCACAGGGGTGAACCTGCCCCTATCTCAGACATTTTTTAGCCCGTTCTTGTCAAAAATTTCTAACTTTTTACCATACAGGAAAACCTGCCCCTAACAGGGGTGAACCTACCCCTTGTCTCAGTCTTTTTTTAGCCTGTTTCTGTCAAAATTGTCTAACTTTTCACCAAACAGGCGAACTTTCCCTCAACAGGGGCAAACCTGCTCCCTGTCTCAGACATTTTTTAGCCTGTTCCTGCCAAAATTGTCTAACTTTTTACCAAACAGGTGAACCTACCCCAACTTGGGCAAGCCTGCCCCCAAGCAGCCATTTTCACCTTCTTTTCAGTCATTCTGAGCATTCGTTTCATCATTCTAAACACTCATTTGCCCATTCTCAACACCTATTTTCCCATTCCAAACACCCATTTTCCCATTCCGAGCATTCATTCCCCATTTCGAGCACCTGTTTGCCCGTTCCAAACACCCGTTTGCCTATTTCGAGCACCCGTTTGCCCATTCCAAACACCCATTTTCCCATTTTGAGCATTCGTTCCCCATTTTGAACACCTGTTTGTCCATTCTAAACACCTGTTTTCCCATTCTAAACATCTGTTTGCCTGTTTCGAGCATTCATTATGCATTCTGAGCACCCGTTTTCCAGTTACGAGCATCCATTTGCTCGTTCTGAGTATCTGTTTCCCTGATCAGAGTGTCCGTTCACCCATTTTGATAGTCCATTTGACCTCTTTTCTAGTTTAGACAAGTCTAAAAGTTAAGTTAGGTGAGCCTGACCTTGTCTTGGGTGAACCTGGCCTGTACTTGGGCGAACCTGACCTTGTCTTGGGCGAACTTGACCTCTGAATAGGCAAACCTGACCTCCTGTTGGGTGAATCTAATCTCCTTTTGTTCTACCTTGCCCCTAGTTGGCTGACCTGCACCTTGGTTAGATGAGTCTAATCTTTATCCAACCATTTTGCATCTTCCATTCACCAGTAATTTGCATCTACACTTTCCATAGGTCACATGTTTATCACCTGAAACATATAAGAACATCATAAAGCAACCTTTAGATTACCCATCCCTCATTGTTTTCTCAATCCAAATCCTCTAAACTTTGTTTGAAGTCATTATCCAAATTGGCCCAGGTGTCTGAAATCAATCGTCATCCTACAACGTCTACTTAGGATCGCCATCCTTCCTGAGTCAGCCATCATCATTCGGCCCTATCAATCCACTTCCATCTCAAGTTGGATTCGGTATCGTAATCATCTACCTATCCTTAATATGATCAATCAACACCTTAAGTCACCTAGGGTGATCTCTAAACTTGGTTTAGAATCCCTTTCATCGTCTAATCATATCCAATCATCCAAACTTATCAATTGTTTCATAAACCAACCTTATCCAATCATCCAATCTATTAATCTAATCTAATCTTATCCTTATCAAATCATCTAATCAACTAATCCATTATCATATCCAATCAATCTTTCAATCGTCATTTAGGTCATCTCTACATTGCATCTTAGAGTTCAACCGCATCTTAGCTCACCTATTAGTTTTGCATTTTCATGCCCATTCAGACTCGGTCACAAGCCAAGAAACGAATGGTAGAACAACAAGGTCAAGGTTCTCATCTGAATATCCCTCAAGATCCCAATAACACTACAAACATCCCACAAGATCCCAACAATGTTGCAAACATCCCACAAGATCCCAACAACGGTGCGAATATCCCTCAACATCCCAATAACGATGCATCATCACAATCCAATACTGACGGTCAAAACACCTCACCACCCAGAGACAAGAACATGGTCAATCAACCTGAAGTCACCGTTGAAGAATGCCTAAGCAATACTGCTTATGTTCAGATGATGGATCGTCTCCTCAATGAGCGTGGGGATAAGATTCTCGCTACTCTGATCATGAAAAGAGTTAAACCACCACCCAATTTCAATATGTCACAATATACCTGCACCCAGTCCCTTCCCGCATCACAAAATCCACAAACAAATGTTCCAGGAAATTCTTATATTCACGAAGGTCCACCTATAGAGAATTGGTATCATCTTGAGTTCAGAAATGCTGTAATAAACCAAGTCGCCAGTTATCCTTGTCTCCCAACCGTAGCCTCTGCAGCTACATCTGATCCTAATGACCCCTATGCCTATGACATGCCACAAAATATTTCACCTACTCCACCACTTCCAAATCAACATCCTGGTCAACCACCCATCAACACCGGGGGCACCCCACTCCTTGCATTAATACCACCTCCAGGACCTACACCTGCTGGTAATCTACCACCGCCCCATCAAGGTAATATCCCTGCATTTCAGCAGCCTCCCGTTAATCCTCATCAATCCACTATGATGCAAGCACCACCACAACATACTACTACCATTGTTGGTTCATATCAACCACCCCATCAACAACCTCCACAGCAAAAATGTTGCAATCTCGCAACAAAACATTACCATCCCGCAACAAAATGTTTTGATTCCTCAGCAACACACTATTGTTCCTACACAACCCCTGCATCAAGTCACACAAACTGCATCGCAGCCACCGCAACCACCCCATGGAGATTTTGCAGTGGTCCCACAACAACATCACATCCCATCTCACCCATTTTATCAGCAACCCCCACAGCAGCAACAACCACCCCATCATACACACGTTCCTACGCAAACACAACAAAATCCTCTCATGCAATATCTTTACCACCCATCTAGTACGTACATCACTTATGTTGCTATGTCCACCCCTAATTAGAACATTCATGTGACCACTCAAAACTCCCCACAAATTCAACTGCCTCCTTACACTAATCCTCTGCAATCACACACAAACCCATACCAATAGCAGTCTAATCCCCAACAACCTCCATACGTCACACAACAACCCAATGTTGCAAACAATTATCAACCCAGTCCATACTACGCTCAGCAGCATCCTTCATACCAACAAGGTGCTTCATCCACATCCTACACACATCAACAACCACCTTATCAACAAGGTGCTTCATCCACCTCTTATTATTAGCAACCGTCATCTTACCAGCAAGGGGCTTCCACGTCATTGTACTATCAAGCTACTACACAATACCAGCAGGGAACTCCATCTACTTCACACTATCAACAACAACCACCATACCAACAAGCGGCTTCCACCTCTTACCATCAAAATTTGTCATATCCACCTTACGTCAATCTGCAATCTGCTTACGCCAATCAATACCAACAAACACCTCCATATACACATCAACCCACTTATGATCATGTTGCTTCAACACCATCCTCATCATATCAGCAGTATCCTCCATACAATCAGCCTAGTTCATCCAATCTGACTCTCGTGGCACCTATCAATCAAGATCTAGAAGAAGTCAAAGCCACATTAAAGGACTTACAAGCTGGGACCAACAAACAATTGTTCAAGTTTGAGGACATTTGTCCCTACCCATTTGATCCTTTTGTTTCATTGGTGCCCTTCCCAAACCATTTTGAAATGCCAAAATTTGATAAATACAAAGGAACCAAAGACCCTAAAGCTCACCTTCAAGAGTTTTATGCCCACTGTCAAGAAGTCATGCATAAGGACAATTACCTTATGAGATTGTTCCCTAGGAGTTTACACAGAATAGCTCTTGACTAGTTTATGGGTCTTAAGAAAGGATCTATCAAGTCCTTTGCACAACTTTCATAAGAGTTTGTCTCCCATTTCTCCTTTAATCTGGAGAAGGATATTGACACCTTAGATCTCCTTAAGGAAAAGCAGCAGGAGGGAGAAACCTTTGCGAGCTATCTTCAAAGATGGCGAGCCTTAGCCAGTTGCATGAAATCTCCATTATGGGAAAAGGACATGGTCACCTTGTTCATCAAAAACTCCCATCCAAACATGGCCCACAACTTTGGACTCCATTGTGTCATGACCTTTGTTGAAATTGTGGAGAAAGGTCCTATTCTTGAGAGAGCCCTCATTGCTAAAGGGCTAGTCAAAATCTTTAACTTTGACAAGGAGAAGTCTGGGGACAAGCCCCGTTATTGGAACAAAAAAAAATGTTGTCAATGATGGTGTCAACGACACTAGACATGTCCAAGTGGCCAATGCTTTGCAGAAGCCGCAATATCCCCCTCAGCAGTCAAACCCTCATGCCATATCAGTGCCACAAGGGGCACCTCATCCCAACCAAAAATCCAATCAAAATAACCAAGGGAACAACAAACGTCAATTCACTCAACTAGGGGAACCCCTAAGTGTCATGTTTAATAGGCTTCTTCAAGCCAATTACCCGATTACATATCCTATGACCAAGCCACTCGATGAATCCAAGCCCAAACCAAATTGGTTCAAAGAAAATGAATATTGTGAGTTCCACAAGATTAAAGGGCATACATTGAACATGTGTCAAGGTCTGAAAACGTACATCTAGGATCTTATAGATCAAGGTGACATACATGTGGATGCCAATACGACATCTTCATCCAATGCTCAATTGCAAATATATCAAAATGCTTTCCCTAAGCATAACCAAGGTCCTAGTACATCAAACACCACCCCAGGACCTAGTACATCAAACACCACCCCAGGAACTAGTAATAGCAATAATTGGGATAACACCACCAATAACATCAATTATAAGAATGTGTCATTCAATTATAAGGGTATCGTTATGCATATCAAAAAAGTAGAACCATGTGTATCTATGATACGCGTAAAAGGAAAGGATCCATAATGTGTTGTTACCACCCATTGAACCCATATCACAGTCCCTAGAGCCTCTGCATCCACCCAACCACAACCTATCAATTCTCAATACAACATTCTTGATCATCTGGGAAAGACTTCGACATAGATATCCATTCTGGACTTGCTTAAGTCTTCCCTCGCACACCAAGAAATCCTAAATAAGGCCTTACGGGACACCCAAGTTCCTAATGATATAGACCCTGCACAATTTCAAGCATTGGTAGGGCACCTCTCCGCCACCTATCAACTTGGTTTTAGCTAAAACAACATGCCCTATATTAACTCCAATCATAATCATCCCCTTCATCTAGAGCTCTTGGTAAACTGTCACAAAGTAAAAAGGGTCTTGGTAGATAATGTTAATGCCCTAAACCTTTGTACATTGAAGTTCATAAAATAGGTTGGATACACCCATGCTGATTTAAATAATCAAGTCATCACAATCAAGGTGTATGATAATGCGGAGCGTGATTCTGAAGGTACAATATGTCTTCCAATTCAGGTTGGCCCAGTTGTGCAATACACTACTTGTCATGTCCTTGATCTGGAACTCCCCTATAATCTTCTCCTCTACCGTCCATGGATTCATGCCATGCAAGCCATTCTGTCCACATACCATCAATGCCTAAAATTTCCATTCAATGGGGTAGAAGTCACAATACATGCAGATCCCCAACCATTTGAATACTATCGCGCATTAGAAGCTTATTTTCCTCATTCCCACTATTGTCCTAGAGTGGAAATGGGACCACCAAATACATCATCATCCCAATCATCTACCACCACATTAGCCACCACTTCATCATCCACATCTGATTCCACCCTCACTAAAGTCCAGATCATTGACAAGTGATGTGGTGAATATGAGATGCACACAGCCTTGAACGTGGCAACCATGCCACCCTCACCACACACATAAGGCCAACCTTCATAGTCTACACCAAAACTAGAATACAAGACCATCACCTTTAATGTTTCGAACATGGGGTCCAACACCTTTCGCTCTCGTTAAGACAAGATGCGCCAGAAGATGACATAAGCCAATGGGTCTACCGTGAGGAACCTGATCCCTCCCCTCCTTTGAAAGAATATTTCCAGGAGAACTATCCTTGGCCATCTAAGTTCGCCAAGAAGTACAATTATTAGGGGGGAGGCCTTGGCGCTAAAGAGCAAGGAAGGAAACACCATATTGAGGCTACAATAAGACCAAGAAACTTAGGCTTGGAGCATGACACAAAACAAAAGGGACCTATAGCATCATCTAGTGCCTCTAATAACATCAATGAGAGCAATAGTCTCCTTGAAGATATACCAGAGGAGGAATCCATCATACATGCATACGATGATGTAAATCACACTGACCTCTCTTCCATGATCGTCTGCTTGCACATTTGCACCATTAGCCTATCTCTTAAACATCCTGAACTTATAGACTAGGATTTACATGGTAGCACACCCATCGATACCTTCCCTACAATGGATCAATATGTACATTTCATGGGATTGGGCGAAGATGAACACCCCAACCGTAAAAGTAAAAAGAAACAAAATAAAAAAAGGTCACCTAGTGAAAACCTCCCCGAGGCACTTCTTGACCTAGAAAAAGTAAAAACAAAGGGTGTATCTGATAGAAAAAACCTCGATGAGGAGCTAGAAGATGGGGATGTTTATCTTCCCCTTGTAGGAACTCAGCTCTTTGAACAATCATCCATCCTAATCGAAGAAACACAAGAAATAAATTTGGGAGCTGAAGAGGATCCCAAAATCACTTATGTAGCCAAGGAACTATCAGAAGAAGAATATTCTACCATCACCAACCTTCTCAAGGAGGGCATCATTAGCTTCACATGGACATATTCAAGCATGCCAGGCCTTGACCCCGCTTTAGTGGTACATCACCTTGACGTGCATCCTGATGCTAAACCTGTTAAGCAAAAGCTCTAGAAAATGCACCCACAAGTGGCTCTACTGGTTAAGAAGAAATTAGAGAAGCTATTGGATGTCGGATTCATAAGGCCCATTGACTATTTAGAATGGATCTCCAACGTAGTACGCGTAGCTAAACCAAACGGTGCTATCAAAGTTTGTACAAACTTTCGTGACCTCAACAAGGCTTGCCCCAAAGATGATTTTCCTTTGTCGAACATAGACATGTTGGTTGATCTCACTGTAGGACATGAGATGCTTTCCCTCATGGATGGCTTCTCTAGATACAATCAGATTGGAATCGCACCTAAAGACCAACATAAAATAGCTTTCACTATGCCTTGGGGCACCTTTTGCTATAATGTCATGCCCTTCGGTCTCAAAAATGTGAGGACAACCTATTAGTGAGCTATGACCATTATCGTCCACGACCTCATCCACATCATAATGGAAGATTATGTTGATGATCTATTAGGAAAGTCAAGAACAAGGGAAGAACATCTTGTGGTCCTCAAGAAGATCTTTGAGCATCTAGAGCAGTATCAGCTAAGATTGAATCCAAAGAAATGTGTCTTTGGCATCACATCAGGCAAACTATTGGGTTTTATTGTCTCTCAAAGAGGTATAGAAGTTGATCTAAAAGTCAAGGCAATCATGGAGATGTCTCCACCACACAACCTCAAACAGTTGAGAAGCCTACAGGGTAAGTTACAATCCATTTGGCATTCATTGCTCAATTAGCTACAAGTGTCAGTCATTTACTCATCTCCTGATGAAAGACAACACTTTTAAGTGGACTCAACAATGTCAACTCGACTTCAAAAAAATCAAAGAATATTTGGCTCACCCACCAATCCTTATGCCACCAATTCATGGTAATCCACTCCTGTTGTACATTTCTACTACTTCAGTGGCACTGGGGGCATTACTAGCACAACACGATGAGTCACCAAAGGAAAGAGAAATCTATTACATCAGTCGAACCCTGGTGGGTTATGAGATCAATTATTCCCCAATGGAAAAAGCTTTCCTAGCCGTGGTTTTCAGTTCACAAAAACTCTGACATTACATGCTCAGTCATCTAGTAAAGCTCATCTCCAAGGTTGACCCAGTGAAATACCTGTTATCCAGGAAAATCCTAACTAGTCGCATGGCTAAGTGGGTCATGCTACTAAGTGAATTTGACATAGAATATGTGGATCGGAAAGCTATTAAGGGAAAAGTGATAGCCGATCAGCTGGCAGATGCTCCCCTAGTCGATGCCTACCCCTTAGCAAAATAATTTCCTGATGAAGGAGTCTTCACAATAACAGAAGCGGCCACATGGACACTGTACTTTGATGAGTCATACACACACAATGGATCGAGGGAAAGAATCTTGCTTGTCACCCCCCAGGGAGATTATATACCAAAGTCATTTAGATTGGCCTTCCCATGCACAAATAATATAGTTGAATATGAGGCTCTTCTTACTGGCCTTAGAATTGAAATCCAATGGCATATCACTCACCTCAAAGTCTTTGGCGATTCTCAATTAATCATCAAACAAGTCAACGATGAGTTTCTTACAAAAGATGATAAGCTACTGCCCTATAAACGTATGGTAGACGACTTCAAGAAGTATTTCAATTTCATCCAGTTTGATCAAATTCCAAGAGTCCAGAACAAAGTAGCAGATTCTATGACTACCATTAGTTCATTAATTAACATGCCCAAAGACAAAATAGAGTGTGAATTCCTTCTTGAACAGCTCTTAATCCTGACATACGATATCCCAGAAAGTGAGATGGTGTGCGACATTGTAGGTCCCACGTCCTCTTGGTACCATGATATCTACACCTACCTTCGCGACAATATCCTACCTCTCGATCTCACGCAAAACCAACATAAGTCTTTTATCCAACGTACATCCCATTACACCATCGTAGGTGATACACTTTGTCAACGTGAGTGTGATGGAACCCTCCTCTGGTGTTTGAACGAGACTGAAGCGCATACTATGTTAACGAAGGTACATAATGGTGTATGTGGGGCCCACTCAAATGGCATGGCCCTAGCTAAGAGAATTCTTCGAGCAGGATATTACTGGCCTACATTAGAACATGACTTTTGTGAGTTCATCAAGAAGTTCTTTCCCTGTCAACGTGTTGATCTAATACATGCTCTAGCATAGGATCTGCAGCCTCTTGTGGCACCATGGCCCTTCTCTCAGTGGGGTTTCAACCTAATCGGCAAGATCTATCCCCCATACTCCAATGGAAATACCTTCATCATTACTGCAACTGAGTACTTCACCAAGTGGGTGGAAGCAATGCCACTCTCATAAATTACAGGTACTCAAATTTCCAAGTTTATCCTCTTCCATATTCTCAGCAGATATGGAATACCATCAACCATCATTTTTGATAATGGAAAGCCTTTAAAGAACCAAGCTATGAAACACCTTTGCGATACCTTCCATATCCAACATTGTTGGTCCACGCCTTATTACCCCTAGGGTAATGGTCGGGCAAAAGCTACTAACAAAACCCTCATCAGAATCCTTAAAAAGGTGGTCAACAATACTAGTCGAGATTGGCACCTTCACATTCATCCTGCCCTTTGGGAATATCACACTTCCATCCACACCCCTACCGGTGCCACTCCGTATTCTCTTGTCTATGGTGTCAAAGCCATCTTGCTGATTGAGGTAGAAATTCCCTCATTGAGAATCTCCTTGAAGAATCTTATCAGTGATAAAGATGCTCGAGTTGCAAGACTCAGCTAGTTATAACTCTTAGATGAAAGATGGATCAAAGTGTATGACCACCTTCAAGCCTATCAGAATCACCTGAAAAGAAGCTACAACAAGAAGGTCTCTCCCCATCAATTCAATGTTAGTGATCTAGTCCTCAAAGAAAATCAACACACTCAAAAGGACCGAGAAAAGAAGGGAAATTTAGAAGCAAATTGGCTTGGTCCTTATGTCATCATCGCCAAATATGGATCAGGGACCTACAAACTTGCAACGCTTGAGGGAGAGCCCCTAGAGGATCCCATTAACATTATGCACCTAAATAGGTTCTACACTTAAATCAGCTGGGGTATCCTCTCCTACAAAAATCTAAAAAATACAAAATACAAAAAAAAAGTAAAAAATTGTCAAAAATACAAAAAAAATAATTGAAAAATCAGAAAAATCCAAAAATAGTAAAGATAAATAATTTGTCCTATGGTGAAAACCACCCTTGGTGGTGCCTTGGATAAGTACGATGGTGAAAACTTAGTCACAGGCACTATTCGTAGAGGGCTTGATCATTGTCTACCTTGTGATCCCACATCTTTCGTTCACACCTATCATCTCGTCGCTTGGTATATTTTGGTTGAGAATTGGACAAGCTTCATCCACTATCTATCATCCTGAGCTTTTATCCTAATTTGAGCTTGTTTCACCAGTCTTGTCGTCTTGTCAGTCCTTCGTTTCCATCTAGAATCCTTCATCATGTCGGTCTTGATTTAGAACCCCTCATGTCTCATCGGTCTTTTTAGTCCTTTTTTGAACTATGTTGCCCTTGCGCTTTCATGTAGGCAAGGCTGATAATTTGATCTACCCCCAGTGCATTTTGTCCATCTTTTTTTGGTCTTCCATGATCGTCTTCATTGTCCTCTTTACGCTTTTATCCCTAGTCCATCTTTGGTCCTTTTCGAACTATGTTTCCCTTGCGCTTGCACGTAGCCAAGGTCGATCTTTTGATCCACCCTTGGGGCTTTGTTTTGTTTTTCTTTCTTGGTTGTTTTCTTCCATTGCTCGTCTTCATTAGTCCCCTTTCTGCTTTTATCCATAGTCTTTTCTTGAACTATGAGAGCTCTGCGCTTTCACGTAGGCAAGACTAATCTTTGATCGGCCCCTGAGCCCCTAGGTCGTTAGGGTGTGTCGATCTTGTGTCTCTCATCTTGTGTCGCATCATCAAGTATGTCCTTATCTAGCTGGTTCTTCACAAATGCGATCCACTCATATCATGAGATTCAATCAGTTTCAGAATTTCCTGAGTCATTTATTGATCTTTTAGTTTTGAATCCATCTTTGGTCTCAATAGGATGCATCCTTCCTAACAAACCTTGTCGACCCCATCCATCCTCTTGATCCTATGACAAAGGATGTTTTGAAATTGATTGTGGTCTTATGATACTTTTGACTTTTTTTTATCATTTGAGCTCCCTATCATCAATTGTCAAGGCCGCCATGATCTATCATATTATGGTGTGCTTTGACTGGTAAACATAGGGGCATATCTTGATCTTTTTGCTTTGTTGTTGTCTTCTTGGTTGTCTCGTGTAGTACCCACCAAGATCCTTGAGGTCTTGTGTTACACTGGGCCATCCTTTTGTGCTTGTGGTTATCCTAATACCTAGCCTGACCAAAGTCATTACGACTTTGGGGTGTTGGGATAGCCTTCTTGTTTGTTGTGTTTGTTTTGTGCATTAGATGCTAATTAGCCTTGGTTTACATACCATGGTGCCTAGTGTCTTATGCTATAGCAAAAATTAGTGCTCCAAAAATGGAAAATTACATTAAGATTTCATTTCATTATCAAATCCATTGCATTGCATTCACACCTGACCTATAACCTATGATTTTGGTTGTGCAAACATTCATCCTACCATCTCCTGTTCTTCTCAGGATACCTACAGTTCTTGACAGGTGCAGTTTCACCATACGCCTACCATCTACCTTCATTACTATGCAAATCCTTATTGGCACTCATGTTCATGTTGCATTGCATTCTAGATCATCTAAAGCAAGCATGATCGCAAATAGGGTCCATCTACCATTTACATTGCATCTCATTTATCCATTAGTGTTTGTAAGAAATTTAATTACATCTCATGTCACATTCTAGGTTCATTACATTTCATCTCATATGCATTACTATCCCATATTGTTAGATTAATCATATTTGCTTATTCTAACCTCTTAGATTCATTGCATTAATTAATCATTACCATATTAGTCCATATCATTAACACATTGCATACATCGCCACCTGCATCACAAGTTGTTAGAAACATATCCATAATATATAAAGTCATATATCAATCATCACATCCTGCATTATACATGTTAGTCGTCATACATATTATACATCTCATCCATGTAAGCATCAACATACATCATAAGCATATACATATATCACATCATCATGATCATCCATAAATAAAATCATCAACATACACATATGCATAAATCAAATCATCCATCACATAAGCACCATATAGTGTCAATAACCACAGTCACATATCATATATAAAAATCAAAATATGAATGTCCATCACATGGTCCATAATAATGTCCATCATATAACCAAAGTGCATATCCATCTCATATATCATCAAATAAAAGTACAAATACAAGGCTCTAGATCAACTCTAATCTCTATTGCTCTGTACTGTACATCCATCACACACCTGTCAAAAATTGGAATCCTATCACTTGTTCTCTATCATCCCTACTGTGAGCTTCCCACATCTAACCTTTGTGGAGAGTCATGCACCGACCCTCTACGCGGGGGAGTCGCCTGATAGTCGATGTACCCTTGGGTATGTGTCCCTAGTGACTAGGATGGTGCAGGCATCTAAAGCATTTGTTAGACATAGTGAGTTGTGCACTGTGTCGGATCTGGAACTGCCTGCTGATAAGCACACATCCAGAAAGATGCCTCCCTCATATACTCATCTCTCTTCGCCACCTGATACCTGACTGCATTCCACTTATTCCTATATCTATCTCGATCCCCACAGATGGATCTTCGCTCCTGCACCCATGCATCCTGCGCCAACATCAACTAATCTCTCTCTACCCTCATTCGTGACATCTGCTTTATGGTCCTGTCCCTCTCAGCCTCCATAACCTATATCTGTGTCTACAATATATGCACCTTTGTCCCTGCCTCACCACCCTCACCCTGCGCTACCTGAGACTGGGCCTGTGCTACATCTCTCTCTCTCTTTGTTGCCTGTGCTTGTGCCACTATTGCATCTCTCTCTGCTACCTGTGCTCATGCCACTGTTATATCTCTCTCTGCCACTTGTGCTTGTGCAACTGTTGTGTCTCTCTCACTCTATAGGGTTTGCACCTGTATCTATGTTGCATCCCTCTCCCCCTACAGGGTCTGCACCTGTGTCTATCCTGCATCCCTCTCTGCTTGTAGGGTTTGTATCTAGACCCTCATAGTCTCCACCCTCTCTTGAATTAGCCCCATGTCTCCCACTGTCTCCTATGCTACCTCGGCTCAGTCACGAAACTCATCTCGCTCCCACCTCAGCTCATTCCTCTCCCTCAATAGTCCCTCCACCTACCTCCTCAAATCATCCATGTCTCTCTCAGCCTGTGCCAAGGTCTCCACCGATCCCTGGTTTGTCACTCCTCCCAGCTCTCCCTGTCCTTCACCTACCATATAGCCATTGTTACCTCTAATTTGTCCCACTCCCATCTCGTAGCCACTGTCGCCTCATGCTCTCTAGATACCTCTCCCTCCAATCAAGTCACCTCTACCTGTAGCTATCTCACCTCAGCTCGCAGACCATCCCTCTCTGCCAATATCTCCTCCATGCATAGTGATGCCTCATCTGCTAGGATATCGTAGTCCCTCTACCCCTCCTCCCGCATCCTCTCTACCTCTGCTTGCAACCTTCTCACCTCCGCCTCTAGGATCCATCTCATTGCCTTTGTGTCTCTCAGTCTTTGCTCTACGATTTTTAATCTCGTTATGGCCCCTCTCAACAATATAGTCGGATCCTCTGCTATAGGTGGCACCATGGCCAATGGATGAATATCATGGACGTCAATATCCATCGCCTCCGCCCCTCCCTGATCTTGCTCATCCACATCTCCATAGTTGCATCATCTCCCTCATCCTCTCCCCTAATCTCCACCCTATCTCTCCTTTGTGGTCTCCTCCTCCCCACCCCCTCCTACTGCTCTACGGCCCCAGCTACCATCTATACTCTCCCCTACTGCTCGACTACTCCAGATCCCCCTAACCTCTCCTATCCCTCTCCTCCCTCATCTCTCCCCTCCTCTACCTCCACCCTCGCTCTCGCTCTCCTTCGTTGTCTCCTCCTCATCCTCGCTGGCTACCCTACGGCCCCAACCTCGCCCTGTCCTCTATCCTAATGTCCTACAACATCCCCCTGTTGCCCCTGCTTTGGTTGCCTCCTGTCCTCTCCTCTACTATCCCCTCCTTCCTCTCCTCTAACTAGCCAATCGTAACTCATCATCTGGCCCAAACCCCAGGGCCCCCACAATTGGCTCCTCTAGAGTAATCCATCTGGGTTGATGTTGGAGAAACCACACAGCATATCGAAATATCACTCCTGCATCCATGTCCCCCAATTCCTACCTAGATAGGGTACTAACTGCAAGATCTCCTAGTGCTCTCTTGCAAACCTTGGTGAAATCGGCTCTCCCCATGGCCGCTCTTTCATGATCTGTCAAAACCTAACTGGTCCATGCAGAATGTCCTATGTAGCCCTGAACTGTCTAGTCACCCTGTCTGGTCTATGTGCCTCCACTATCTGTGGCTCCCTCCCAACTATGAAGCATCTGGTGTTGAAGTAGCCTCAATGTTTCTCCTCATCCCTCCTCCATTCCCAAAAATTGTCGTGTCATATACGGCCTCCACACTATATTCTTCTCCTACAGGTCATCCAGTGTCCTCCTCCATCTGTCCAGATCCTCAAGACCCTCATAGTGCCATACCCAGCCATCCTCTAACCCATACCACCAAGCTACTGGTGATGTCTCGTCCTCCAATCCTGCCCTCACCACTCCTGGCTTGGCGACACTAATGTGCTCCCAGGCCCATACCTGCAACGTCACCTGTGTCATGCTAAGCGCCTCTCAGTAGCATATGACGTGCATATCTCTATAAAGTTGTGCTAGTATGCATGTACCCCATGCGAACTACCCCTCTCTCTCCTCGATGATATGTTGAATAATCTCCATGTAGCTCAAGTTGCAGAAGCACCCACTCCGGTCTGGTAGCAGCAACCCACTAATTAGCCCGCATTGATATAACGACAGCATTGGCACCCCCAACGCCAGGCATTGGTCCACGTCCAACCTCCCCCTCTTCACAAGTAGGTCATCTCTCCCAAATAGCACCCACATGGTATGATCCAACTCTGCTCCCCTTGATATCATTGCACTCACTAGGCGACCTGCTATAGGCAGCCTCAATATCCGCCATACATCCTCCAATGTCGTTGTCATCTCCCCTGTCAGAAGATGGAACATCGAAGTATCTGAACTCCACCACTCTATCAACATTGTAGCATTTCCTGATGTGCTCTAATGGTAGGGCACCCTAATAAGTGTAGCAATCCCTCTCATGACAGAGCCTTGTGATCTGCTCCATTCATGGCTGTTATGGTCGCCTCCAGTACCTTGGATCGCCTCTCACGTGTCTGCAAGCTGTCGAAGCTCTGCATCCATACAATATCAAATGCTAGTCATTTGCATCATCTCCCTCATCTTCTCCCTTTTCCTGGCCCCGAGCTCTCTTTCCACTAATTTTTCCCCTCCCCCTCTTCTGGCCTGACTTTTACCCGTCTTTACCAATCTTATTTTTTTCTCTCCTTTTTCTCCCTTCAACCCGCCCCTTGGCAAACCCCCCCCTCCGGCTTTGGGACAACCCACCCCGCCCTGAGGTGAACCCGCCCTGACTCACGAAAACCTGCCCCAGCCCAAGGCAAACCCGCCTTGGCTCGAGCGGACCTGCTCTAGCCCGAGGCGAACTTGCCTCAACTCAGGTGGACTCGCCCCGACTCGGGCGGACCCGCCCCAGCCCGGGGTGAGCCCGCCCTGGCCAACGAGCGGACCTATCTTGGCCTGGGGCGAGCTCACCCCAGCTAGTGGGAAAACCCACGCCCGCCAGCGGGTGGACCTGCCCTTGCTTGGGGCAAGCCCGCCCCAGCCGACAGGTGGACCCGCCCCCGCCCAAGGTGGACCCGCCCTACCAAGGGCGGACCTGCCCAAGTAGGGTCGCCCCCTTGGTGGGCGAGGTCAACCCTCCTTGGGCATGGTCACCCCTCCTAGGGGCGGGGTCACCTATTTTTCTGGGTGGGGTCGCCTATTTTTTTGAGCGAGGTCGCCCTGATGCATGTTCTTTCATTTTTCAGGAGGCTTTGCCCTTACCCGGGGAAAATCCCCCTGCCCTCTTGTCCCTCTGCCCTTTTCAGACATTTATTTTCATTTTTCGAGGTGTCTTTACCATCTAATTGGCCAAATTAACCCCCCCTTTCCCTCGCCTCTAACAGGCGATTCTGCCTACCCCATGCATGAAATCCAAATTTAGCCCCTAACTCATTTTTCTAAACTAACCCAATACCAAAACCCATCTTTTCAAAAAGCATAAAAACTTAAAAATACATCATAAAATGTTTAAAATCACAAAGAGGGTTTTGAATCTAACCTGACGTGGAACTACATACTCATGGTAAAACCACCATACCTCATCCCCCCAGTGGATGATGTCTGAGTCGTAATCGTCTGACATCCTTGTCTCCTCATCTCCTTCCTCTCCTCTTCTCTCTCTCACTCAACAACTAGCTATGCAAATGAGCCATGGTAATTCCTAAAATTACCTTATATAACATTTTCCCTCCTTTTTCACTTTTTTAAGTGAAGGGTATTTTTACCCTTTATTTAAACCTCTTTTAATTCAACTAATCCTTTAACTTCCTAGGGCCGCCATTTGCACACCGTGTGTCTGTTTGATTCTGTTCAAAATCCAATCTTCATGGTTTTTCGAGCTCTATCTAACCGTGCCTTCCATTTTTGCATATTTTGAAGCTGCTCGGGGCCCTTTTTTCTTCCCCAACTATCCTCTCAAGGGGGCATACCCTACCATTTTCCTCCATTCTTCCATCATGATCATTTCCTTGTGAGATTGGGGCATCTACCTTCATTTCCCTCCATTTGGGCAGCTCACACAACTTCTCCCATGTCGGGGCATCATTTTTCTAGTCGCTTCCTTTATAGAGTCATCTACATTTTCTTTTCTTCGAAACACTGTGATTCTAACAATATTTCGAAGAGGGAAAAATGTAGACATCCAAATTTGACCACTTCCACATGGTCAAATTCGTCTCCCTTATCCGTCTACTTCATCAATATTAATTAAATGATTTATTTAATTAATATCTCCCCTTTTCTCTAAGGTTCCTAAAGTATCTAATTTAACAATTAAATACTTTACCTTTCATCTTCTCCTCTCTAAATTAAATAAACATATCAATTTATTTATTTTATTCATTTGACCTTTTTGAATTAAAGCAATTTTAAATTCTTATTTTTCTCTCTCCTTGTCATATCCTCCATACTCCTAATTTGGATTAATTTAATTAATCCTTAATTAGGATGTGCACACCTTAATCAGGATTAATGTCACATCTTCCATATTCTCCCACTTGCTTCTAATCCTTCATTGAGTTTCTTAATCACTTGTTTGCACAACCTTAATCTAATCCCCTTGCTACATTTAACATACCTTTTTGGTCAACCTTCACAATTGCCACATTTGGCTTAGACCCTCTTCCCCATGTGAATTTAAAATTCGCATTTATTCCTTCAAGGACTCTCCTCTTCCCCATGCATGTTGTTAGAAGTTCTAGAACTCCTTACTTGTCACATTAGTCACAAGGGCTCAAGAACCTTCTATTATAAAAACCTTGTCTTATCCACAAGGTGTTTCTCATATGAATTTAAAATTCATATTTATTCTTCCAACCACCTTATCCCTTCCAATCATGTAAATTTAAAATTCACATTTATTTCCCCAACCACTTCTCTCTTCCCCATAGAGATTTTTTGAGGAATACTAAAATTCCTCATATGTCACTTTCCTCTCATATGGGAACAAAAAGCTCTTTTTTGAGGAAATCTTCTCCTCATCCCAAGCTACTTGAAAGTACCTCCACCTCACTTGTACCCTCTCCACCTCACCATATCCTTTTGCCATCTCATTTCCACATGGCAAGATGTGAGGACTTGTGAGTCTTCAAATCACCATATCCCTCCATCTTGGCCATGTTAGCTCAATCTCAACCGTCCATTTCTCTAGAGAATTCCTCTCTTAAAATGAAAAATTTGCTCTCATTTCATTCATTAGATATTCATACACTTGCATTCTAGCACTCTTGCACTCAAAACCTCCATTGTTGCATACATTCTAGCTTGAATCTCTTGCACTTGCACTCACCTATTCAACTACCCACATAGCTTATTGCATCCTCCATCTCATTTAGAGCACTTTGAATCCATTTTCATCACACCTTTCCATCAAAGGAGCACACTAAACATCAAAGATCCAAGAGCCAACCAAGGAGCAACTTGAACAAGGTAAAATCAGCTTCTTTTTTATCTTTATTTTGTTTGAGTTTAACTTAGGCTAATCATCGAGGTGTTAAGTGTTTTCTTTCATTTACATTCTATTTTGCATGATTTAGAATAGGTTGGGAACACTGATCAAACGTCTAATTGGGGAACTAGAATTTTTTTTTAAAAAGAAGTGATTTGATTTTCATTGTCATTATGAATTATTATGTCTATCTTAAAGTGATTGTGTTATGTAAATAATGTAAATTATTAAGTATGCGCCTGCAAGATAGTTTATATGTGGTGCTATGTGTGTTATTCAATGTATTTTATGGTATGATAAAGTGTTGTATTATATAAAAACCAAAACTAGTAAACAATTTTAACTTAAGGAATTCATCTATTTGAAAATACTTAAGAGAATTTGGTAGTGTAACATTATTTTAGAAGAATAGTTAAATAGTTTAAAAACTTTGTGTAGAATAGTTAAGTAATCCAAAAACTTTATTTCCTTTCTACAATCATTTTTTAATGTTTCTATAAATTAAATTTTATTTTTTCTCTAAATTGAGATTCTCAATGTTTTCTTACATTTTATTTTGACATAAGCACTTCTTTATCCTAACTTAAAAATATTTACTATAATAGGACACCTGACCTCCTATTGCATATAGCCATTGGACACTACCCAATTTGACCAAATAGCAATTAATTAAAGTACGAGTTTTGACAATGCCTAATCAATAGTTTTTATTATATCATTTAGAATTTAGTTATTCAATACAAGCTTCTTGATAGAATATACATGATTACAACATATCATTCTTCTACAATCATATACATATTTTAGCACATACGATCATACACAATGAACCAATTAACTAGTGAAATTATTGAACCTCGTTGCATTCACATAAGTAAAACATAGACATAATCATGGAATACCAACCATATAACCATCCAACCAACTCATGTAATACCAAGAGTCACATAATGATGTTATATTTGTACCATGATGTCATCATATCATGCATATCACCAAATACGATGTCTACATATAGATAATCATTGTAGATGACTATATTCTACTACAAATTAAGAATTAATCATTGCCTAATATATATAATCATTGTGTAAATATATTCTTGTATAGCCACCACTAGTAGCTCTAAGATTGAGGTAACACATACAAACATTAGACCACTTAGAGCTACTTGTAGTACCTTCAACCATCTTTATAAATGTAACTATACCTCTAGATCATATTGCATGACCTCTACTTCTACTATAAGTTCCTACATTGTCATTCCTACTTCCAATATCACTTAGTTAAATATGAAATTATGATTTCTTGTTGAAATCAATTTTGGTTGCTACCAAAACATCACATGTATATGTACCTCCATACTAAACCACACTACTTGAAACTCATTTCACTCTATCCCATTGCATGCTATAGCTATTTAATATTATACTTTTATAATGTCTCTCTTTAGGAACTCTCCATAGATGAATAAAACGGTTAACTCCTAAATTTATGCCAATTGATATTTAATACATGAGAGAGTGCATTATGGAATTAAACAAATTAAACTCATTCATGAAAATTGGACAAAGCTAATTCATCCCTACAACACATAAACTAGGTAGTACTTATAGGTTTATTCAAATAATTATTAGAATTCACCTAATTATAAATATGTACCATCTATAATCTCTTGTTTTCAATCATCTCCCTAATAAAGTGATATTTCACATCTATATAATTGGTTCCAGCATGGTAAACAAGATTTATTTACAAATGAATTATACTCAATGAACTTATAATTCAATAATATTTAATTCTTAAGAGAAATATTGTCTCATAACCTCTTTAACCGCATTACTTCCTCAAAAGCATGTGTTGTAGCCATAAATTCTACTTTAGTTGTGGATAGAAAGACTATATTCTACTACTTTATCATATTCTAGATAATTTCTCCTTCAAATAAAATACACATAACCACTCTTTGATATTTGGTTATCAAGATCCCTAGTTGAATTACAATAAAAAAAAATGTATTCTCAACATCTTTATAACATTATTAGTAACAGATAAGTCAAACAATAATCCAAAGTTCCTTTCAGTTATTAAATACTCATTTTTCTTATGCCCAGTGTTATTTACTTGAAATATCCATGAACCTACTCAAAACTCCCATTGGTTGAGCAATTTATCATCTTGTATTAACCATCACAAACATAAAACTTCCTACTACACTATCATATGGAACATTATTCATGTGCGTGAATCCTCCAAAAACTTAGGAAATTTTTCAAAACTTAATTATGTATCAACTAGTAGGGGTGTACCAACTAGTTTACTATCATGCATGCCAAACTACAACAAAATGGTCTCAAGATATTTATTTTGGATTATATATAATTCCCTGCTAACCTCGTTCCTATATATCTCCATTCTAAGTATGTAGCACCTAAGTCTTTCATCTCAAACTTACTAGACAATTGAGCTTTATGTTCCTTAATGAATGTTTTATTTTTTCCAATAATTAGCATATCATCAACATATAGATCAATAACTAAGATGTTATCACCAACTTATTTTTAGTATACATAACGATCAAAATTATTTCTAGTGAAAGCTAATTCTAACACATGAATCAAAATTTTGATTCCACATATGCAATGACTACCTTAATTCATATATTGACCTTTTTAAGTTACAAACCAAACTCTTTTTACCTCTTAAAATTATTTAGGCGATTTCACATAGGTTTCATCATCTAAATCACCAAGCAATAATTTTGCATTTACATCCATGTACTCTATTTTATAATCATATGCCATAGCTATAAACAACATATTAATAGAAATAAATTTAGCTAGTAGAGATAATATCTCACCAAAGTCAATTCCCTTTGATTGGGAATAACTCTTTGCCACCAATATTGCCTTGTGTTGCTCAAGTGATCCACCTACTCTAAACTTATTTTTGAACACCCATTTATATCATATAGGTTTCCTATCTTGAGGAAAGGCTACAAGTTCTAAGTCGTGTGCTAATTTAATGCCTACATCTCCTCTTCCATAGTACTCTATTAAGATTTCTCCTTAAAATTGAGATATTATTCTACAAAACTTGGTTCACTATTAGTATATGTTAGAGAAAAAAGATAATGAAAATTAGGTATACTACTCCTTTATGGTGACTTTCACTACCTTGTAGATGTTTTCAAAATTACCAATTAAGAATTTCTTTTCATATCTATACCCTATTCTTCTTTAAATTTTGCACTAGATGTGCTTGCTTCATCTTCATCCAAAATATATTTCTCACTTGTTTGTTCATATTTAGATTCTTTCTAGGGCTCAATTAGGTTTGAAATGCACCTTTTCAATTTTTTATTCCTTTCACTTTTATTCTTTGGATAAGAATCTGAGTTCTTTGAAAGTGACATCCCTAGAATAGATAACTTTCAATGTTTCAAGGTTCCAAAGTTTGTAGCCTTTAAAATTTTCACCATACCTAATAAAAATATTCTTCTTTATTTTTTAGTCTAATTTAGACCACATTTCCTTTGGTATATAGAAAAGTTCTTTACAATTGAATGCCATCAAATGTACTACAACCAATCTTTTACTAGTCCATATTTCATATGTTGTTTTATTCTCCATTGTAGAAGTAGGATACTTATTCAAGTAACACAAAATTAAGTGTTAGTCATAACACAAGACTTAAACTATAGGAAATGGCATCAAGGGTTGAGTAATGGGCATGAAAAGGTGGAGAAGTTTGAAAAATACAACTATAAGGTGGGCAATAGATAAAAGGCATGACAAGATTGAGAATTGAAAAACTCTAACAAGTAGAAGAGAAGAGTGAAGTAGGAAGAAAAGGCATACTCGAGGATGGAAACACACAACAAACAAAAACGTGGAAGAAACAAGTACAAACCTAATATGTACATACTTAAACTAAATAGAAACAAGACATGATACAATAAAAGGAAACATGCATGGAGTCTTACTTACCAACGTACTAACACCCACTTAATAATAAATAATTATGCAAACTATGAACACACTCACAATACAATGAGGAGCTAGATCATCACCATCCAAAACACACATCAAGGCTAAACATAACTTAATATTAAATAATGATTATCATAATAATTCACAAATCAAAAAGTTACGAACCAAAATTTTATATAAGAAAATTAACATTACAATAAAAGAACACTATCTCATAAATTTGAAGGGTCTAAAACCGATTAAGAACATAATAGCCACTAAGCAAGAAGAGTGGGACTAGGATCAAAAAATTGTTGGGCCTTACATGAACTAATGTATGGGAATGAATTGACAATCTAAATACCAACTTATGTGTTATGTTTAGTCATTTAATGCTTATTATTATCATCACATATTAGACTAACAACAAATTGGGTGTGATTTTATGAATATAGAATGAATTGGAGATCTAAGAGTGGTTAATAAACTATCAAGTTGAGAGATTTCAAGGGATACTCGAGCCATAGACTAGGATTAAAATTTATTAGAAAGTGTGTAGATTAATATTTTTGTTAATATACCTCCACTATTATATGTTGTTTGCATGCTCTCCACTCTTGTGGATTGTTGATATTATGATACAAATATATTCCATCTCCCCATTGGCAAGATTACTGTCACTCTCAATTGTTTCTAGCTTATCATGGACTATGTATTGCAAATATGGTTGTTGTTGCACCAAAAGATCAACCTGTTAATGCCTAATACAACTACTAGAGTTAATGAATCCACGAGAGGTGGTTAAGCCATGTTACGAACCCGAGTGCTACGCTACACAACACAAGGAGACCAAGGGTGCACACCTTGCAACAATCCCCCCAATGCAAGCGAGGGGTTCAAACCCATGACCCAAGCTCTGATACCAATTGTTGCAAAGACAGTTGCCGTTGTACCAAAAGATCAACATGTTAATGCTTAATATAATCTCTAGAGTTAAAGAATCCACGAGAGGCGGTTAAGCCATGCCACAAGCCCGAGTGTTGCACTACACAAAACAAGGATAACAAGGCCACACACCTTGCAACATTATGTATGAGGGTTAGGAAATCATAGGTAGATTGTCCCACAACAATGCAACAAGATTGAGAGGTATAGTACTAATGTACATGCCATGAGGGATACACCGAAGATGATGTACCATATATAGACATCATTCTTGGATAGACATCTTGGGGATGCAAGTGTTTAATTATGGATATTGTTATCCTAGTCTCATTGGATGACAAGGATTCAACTATTTCTTGTGGATTATTTTAAATTGCATAAGAGATGGAGCAACATTGATGACTATTTTCTTAGGTTTAATGCATTTTGGTACACATATATTATGAGTTAGACATATTTATAGATAGTGGTGGTACATGGTTGAGGGTAATGCCATTATTATAGGTGTGGGAATATAAGCACACATGTATTCAATAGTTTATAGGGTTTTCAATAATGTGAAGGTGGGTAAGACACTTTCCTTTTGGTGGGACACCATCCATATTAGTAGGTGGAGGGAGAGGAAATTTGTATTAAGTTAATAACATATTTTTATTGGTAGACATTGGAAGGAAACTAGAGTTAAATCCATATTAATATTTGACAAAAATAATGCAAGTGAGAATAAATTATAAATTTTAGTAGAATAATAGCTAATAATAACACAAGATATACCTTGGGGAAACACTTAATAGGAAAAATCTAACTTCCAAAGAAAACTTAATGTTTTAATCTTGATAACAAGATTACAATATATTATCGAGTTCCAATGCTCTCAATAGGAGATACAAGATACAATCAACTTTGTCTTTCATAGTCAATCCAATACTTTAGCCTTTTTTTAAACTCAATATACAATAAGATACTCCTCACCTACAATAATCCTATTCGTGTGAATTTATTTATAGGCCCAACATTATAGGAAGCTACTAAGTGGTCTTACAAAATAATGGGCATAAAACCACACATTAATTATCTTGGAAATGGGCTAATTTTTTTCTTAGAGGATACTATTGTTGAACCCTTGTATTGGGGGTTGTTGGCCACCCAAGCCCCTAGCTAGAGTGATGACCTAATTCCTAGTATTTTTGATGAGTATACAATCCATTAGGGGTGTAAAACATTCAAAATATACAACACATACCTAACAAACTCCCAAGGATGTTACCTATATGAAGAGATGAAATATGATGTAGATGCCATGTTTTATATCATGGTGGTTTGTTGGGAAACTATGATAAAGAGGTTTTAGTTTGAGCATGTCTTAAGATATATTGGGATTTGACATTTTTTGTGCCCACAACACCATTTATCTTTATTATATACATTAGAGATCTCATTTTTGTCTTGGGGAGGTGGATATACCACCCATCAATGATCAAGTGCCCACAAATGATGACAAGGCCAATGACTCTATTCACTTAGTAGATTTATATGATGGAAGGGACATGACATGTTGGGACAAGGAGAGACCAACAATATTTTATCCTATAGATGAGGCTAGAGATATACCCACAATAGCAATAAAACAACCCATGGGCGGGGGAGGAAATTCTCAAGAAAAAGGAACTAGAGGAGATGATGGACATGTACCTATGCTCATAGCATCCCTAGGATAGATGCAAACAAATGAGGAGTGGCAAGAGGGTGATCTAGGTATATTAATAACATGTCATGTGTATAAACTTGATGTAGGTGGACCATTGTATTAGTATGTGAGTAATTACTAATAGCCAATGTGATATGCAACTAGTGTACTAGAGTGGTTGGCTCTTATCTTAGCTACAATACAATATATTAATCAAGATTTCCTTGAAGTATCAATTATTAGGATAGTGCGATATTAAATTGCAACCTAATGTATAACCCGAAGTTGATGGATATTATTGTAACTATTCTCTATATTATGTGAGATTTATAATGAAATTGAATAATTTAGGTTACAAATTGAGGTCAAACATTGGGATTTATGGAGCATCTTTCTCAAGATAGGCAATGACAATGCAAGTTCATAGAAAACAAAAAATTAGGAACATAGGTCTAATGATATCTTATGATGGACTCTATGATGCATTAATGTGTAAGAGCAGCTACATTATATTTGTGGAAGATGCTCTTCACGAGTGAGGGTGTTGGATATTTTACTTGGATTTGGGCACCTAGTTTGTGCCTATGATTTTGCATCCATTATTTTGTAAACCAATCATGATTTCTTTTCTTTTTTTACTCTATATATTGAAGGAATGGGATAGGGGTTTAGTATGGTTGTTTTCAATTACCCTCGCATTTCGAGAATGTTGTTTAGCTAAAGAAGAATGCATGGGTTGAATTGATGTACTTGTTTCTACTTTATTAATACAAACTCATTATCTCTTTGTAAGTGGAGCTTTTTCTTGAAAAGATTTATCCTTGTATGTCCAATGTCATAAGTGTTTGCTAATTTACTACTACTATTTTACATGCTTCTACATGTTCTATTTTTGTTATAATGGTTAATTACATGTTCCTCTAATCAAGTTAATTGGATTTTTACACTTTATGCTTATACTATTATTGTTATTGTTCTCTATTTTTCTCAAAAACAATAGATTAGATCAAGAGAGAACATGAGCGTCATATTTAATTTTATCCCTTATTTGATATTGTGAGATGCACCTATGTGGCATACACGTGAGAAAGTGCATAGTGCACAAGGCTAGAGTGAGAGCAAGATTAACTACATAGAAAGTTGGACAAAGCTAGAGCAAGAGAGCCTATGCCACCTCTTGGGAGGTGTTATGTGCATCATGCTCATAGTTCACAACACAAACTAAGATGAGGGTAGGGAAAATGGATATTTCCAACCTATGAGATGGGATTAGGAGATTGAGAGGCATGATGATAGGCTCCAAGAGTTGAGACAAATCTAGGTCTCATACCAAGACTAGAATTAGTGGCAAAAATAAGGTAAGAGAGGGATTATTGGGGTCACCTCCCCTTGTCTAATTATGTACTATAATTTGTTATGATGTTTGTATTTTATTGTTAAACATTTGTATATATGAGATGACTTTGTTTATATTGAGTTGTATTTTATGTTGGACAATTGGATTGCAACATGGTTTAGACTAACTTATGACATTTGACATGTATGTACTTAGATGTTCTTTTAGGCTTTCATTTCATGTCTTGTGTATGTAAAATATATAAAAATGATGATTAGTACACACAATCAAGGAATAATTAAACTAGTGCAAAATGCATCCCTTAATGTTCTAGTAAGAATATCATCTCTATAGTCTTTATGATCCATACGAGTGAATGAGCAAGATGCATCATGAAAGCTCAAATTAGTAGAACCATATACACTACATGTTGTTTTCTCTTATAAGCATTGTGACATATCATCAATTTGATAACCAATACTATGGTGTTCTTTGTTCTACTTTAATGTTGTTTGTTCACATCTACCTTATTCATATTTTTCAAGTCCTTTTCCATCATAACCAAATTTAATTCAAGTTTGTAATGAGGGCCATAGAGTTGAATATCATATTATATATTGGAGAAAAGTCACCAAAAGATGTAGCATTAGAATCACTATCACAAACATGGGTAAACTTCACATTCATTATTTCATCATGTGCCTCACCTATGATTTTCTATGATAGGGTGAACACATGTAAAGAGGGGGGAATGTTACAAGCTTTAGGATCAACTCTATATTATTTGATAACATAAGGTTTAAAATATAAACATATAATTATTTTGATAATCAATACCACAATGCTCTTTTTTCTCTTTTAACGCTATTGGATCACATCTACTTTATTCATACCATTCCTTCTCCTTTATAACCAAATTTTTGTATAAACTTTCATATTGAGGACCAAAGATTTTATCTTATTACATGATGAGTCACAAAATTATGTAGCATTAGAATCACTATCACACACATAGGTATATTTGAAATTCACCATTTCATCATGTGCCTTTGGTGGTTTCCCATAATAGAATGGATCCATCTAAAGAGAAGAAATGTTATAAGCTATAGGATCAAATCTATATTCTCCCACATCATAAGGTGTAGAATCTAAAGGCTCCAATCACCATCAAATAAATCATTGCCATTATAATAAAAGGTCATTCTTTATGGAATTATTATCAAGAATATAGTTTAGCATAATGACATCTTTGAAAAAATTAGTCAAATTGCAAAAATTAAATGGTTGAGTATCAACTAAGATTTCGATCATTTACTATTATGATATTTCATACATTGGTGTAATTTAGAATGCACATCACTCATAACATATATCCATGGATGCCTCAAATGTAAATTATAAGATAATCATTGCAACATCACATTGAAAAATGTGTCCAAAGGAAGTGGTCCAACTATAATAGGCAAAGTAATAATACTCAAAGAAGTTCTACCTACATTAGCAAAGCCTCTAATATTAAGACCATTTTTTTCCAACTTTGCAAGCAATCCTCATTACAAGTGGTCAAGATAGATCCATTTTCAATTAAAGAGAATTTTATATTTCTCACATCATAGACCATATGAAGGAATAGTCTCATTAATAATATATTTAAGTGGTCAATTAATGTCATCAAATTGTAGAGCATGTTGTTCCTTGTTTCCAATAGAGTTAATCAATGAAGTCACATGTTGTAGAGGAGTTTTAGAATTCAAATGAATATTTTCTAAAGCTTTTTGCATGGCCTTTTTATACAATGGTGAAGTGCACACTAGATCCCAAATATAAATCTTAGCTTGTGTATTCTTGAGTTTGTCAATGATATCATAATCCTTTCTAGGCTTATTTGTAAATATAGGCTTAGGATGAAGATTAGGCACATTATATGCTGAAGTAGGTTGTTGAATGTGAAGATCTTGAACTCTATCCATTATTTGATAAAGATGTCCAACAATAGTATTTTTTTTGAATTATGGGCAACATGCAAAGTAGGTTTATGTTTGCTAGAAGGATATTTGTATGAAAGGAAAGACAAGAACACACATGTGTCATATGAATAGTATGTGAGGTAGATGGAAAAACATCAAAGATAAAACATGAGAAAAATAATCTAGGTCCATACTATCCTCATGGGCGCTAGAGGCATAGAAAAATAAGCAATAAAAACATATACCAAATCCATAAAAGAAGTGTTAAAAAAAATATGAACCAACCCATTACAATACCTTATCATTTAAACTGAGTATAAACTCACAAATCATATGATAACACCATATAAGTACTTATAATTAGTTAGCAATAATGAATTACCATATAAAAGAACATTTGTAGTACAATCATAATCATCATGTAACAACTCCTCACAAAGGGACATAAGGTCATCATGTCAAGAAAAAACATAAATGGAGACATGAATATCATCTACATGAGAATAAAAAGTATATCATCATAAGGTGCACTAAATCATTGTTTAATGGAGTGCTAAGCATATCACCATTATGATTATCCACAAGAATAACATGAAAAATAGAAGAATGCACATCACAACGCATATCCTCATGAATGGAAACCACATCAATAGGCATACCATCCATAAGTGTCAATATGTAAGGCCCCGCACTTTATGTTCTATAGATACAAATACTTTATTCATATCTTGGGTATATTTCTTGAGTAATAATAAGTTACTTAGTGGGATAGATTGTAAAGAAAACAAATGTACTAAATTTTGATGTGGGAAAACTATATGTGTGTGTGAGAGAGAGAGAGAGAATTAAAATATTAGTTGTCTCTAATAAAGCGATCTATTTAGGGTTGGGTATAGTTGCATGAATTAAAGTTTTACAACTTGTGATAGTTATCTTGGTTACAATCCTATGCTCTAAACTTAAAAAGGGAAAAGTGTGATTTCGCAATTAGGAAACAATGAATATATTGTTTTGGTCAAAGATTTCAAGTAATAACAAATGGGATCATAATAACTTCACGAAGCTGAAACACATTAATATTTGAGAGAAATAATTATATACCTTGAGATACTCCATCGAAATATGACACCATTACACAAATAAGGGAATATTCTTATTAATTGTACCAATAGCAATGTTTCAATTGATTTTTATAGCTAAAGATTATCTAGCCTTGATTTAGAGGTTCTATGATTTAACCTTTCTTTCAAGGTTTTATTAATCTTTTATTCAATGTAGACATCTCATGAACTTTAAGTTGAACCTATGATGGTTCACTAAGCCACTAAGAGTAATATCTAATGAAAATATTAAATGAGTTAAGTTATTGATTTTATTTAAGGGTGGATGGTGATATAGTTATCTTAAAAGTATAATTTGAATAAGATTGACATTTTGAAATAGTATTGTTACTATTCTAAAATAATAAGTATAAATAAATAATTAAAAAAATACATGTTAAATTTTGAAGCTCGAGTCCAAGCATCAAAACTAAAATTAAGCCAAAGTAATTAATTCTCTGTTATGTAATAAACATGAATAGAAAATAATGTTTTATAACTCTTCTAACAATTTTAATAAGCATTTAGGGGAAGTTGTGTGCATGGCATGGAGAGAGAGAGGCATGCTCGAATGAATGAATGAATGATTTTAGTATTGTCCACGAGACCATTAGCCTATGGGACCCAAAATTTGATCTTTAACCATTTTTAGGTTCCTTTCCAAGTCCACTCTCCTATTATGAATCTTGATCAGGAAGTTGGCCATCTTGAGGAGCCTTGCCTCTTTAAAGAGCTCATTTAGATTATCCACCTTCAAGTTGCTCTCATAATGGATACAAATGTCTTCATAAGCTGCACACTCAAAGATAAAGTGACATTCGGTCTCAACCACCCCCTTGCTGCAGAAAATACAAGTTCTTTGCTCCCACTCTTCCTTGAGGACAGTCCACCTACCTATCTCACATCTAAGATGATGAGACCCAGTCCTTAGCTGTGCAACGAGAAGCCTCGCCTTACCTTTAATTGGGACCCTTAAGTAGTCTTTTTCTTCATGCTCCCACATGGGATTGAACTCTTCGATATAATGTGCTTTTTTGCGACCAAGCTTCCTAGCCCACATAGCAACTCTAAACTTTTCGAACACATACTTTTTTATCTCCCCATTAGTATTAGGAAATTTGTGTAACTTAATGTCCCAATTTCTCAACCAATTGCTATTTTGTTTCATCCAAGTCTTCTTCCTATGGTTTAGCTCCTCTTCAACAACCATTTTCGGCCAGCGTTGCATATCCATGTTTTCAACTTTTTTTAAATAACTTATTAAGCAGATCACCGCTGATGCCTCCATCGAAAACATCCCAACCTTAGCCAAAAGAATCTTGTAGGGAACCGAAGCCTTGACTTTGATACTAGTAGTGATTAAGTGCTTTTGAATTCTTTCAACCTGCCTCCACTTGTGGCTTAACATGCTACTTCCCTAAACTTCACAACCATAAAGGACAACCAGCGTAACCAACAAACCAAAAAGGGTTTTCTTGGTCTTCCAATCCCATAACTTTGTTGTCCTACACTTGTTCTGCATTAAGTAGGAAGCTCTCCAACCACCTTGAATCCTTTTCACTCTACATGTCTCCCAACTAAGCCTATTGTGAAAATCAATACCCAAGTACTCGTATTCTTCCACCACCTCTAAAGAACCCCCTTCAAAAATAAAATCAACTTGTTGTTTCTTCCTTTTCAAAGAGAAAACCATAACTTTGGTTTTACCAGTGCTCACTTGCATCCCAACCTCTTGACAAAAGAATTCAAGAGCCTTTAAATGCTCTCTTAAACCAAGGGCAGTTTTAGCAATTAGAATAAGGTCATCCGCATATAAAAGTAACTTCACCACATAACCATCAAATTGAATGTCCTCCCTAGCAGTTTTGTTTAACCAATCTTCAAGCTTATCAATATATAACCCAAACAAGGTGGGAGACAAGGGACATCCCTGTTTGACTCCAATGTCACTACCAAAGCACTCAGACATACCATATTTGGTTATGATTTTAGCTCTAACCTACTCATACAGCCTATGGACAGTTGCCCTGAATTCATTAGGAATCCCAAGTTCCTCCATTCTATTCCAAAGTTTGTCCCTAGGCATAGTGTCAAAGGCTTTTTTGAAGTCTACAAAGCAACAAAAATCTTCTTCCCTTTGAATGTCCCACACTTTTTCAATGAAGTGCCTAAGCATGATGCAATGATCTATAGTAGAGTGCCTTGGCCTGAAGCCCGCTTGCCCTTTTGCCCTTTTTCCTTCTTTTTCAGCCCAACTACTGATTATGCATTCTAGCATGCTCCCAAAAAGTTTTCCAAGGAGAGGATTGACCATGATAGTACGTTTGTTAGAGGGATTATTGATATTCCCACTTTTGTGTAAAGGAATGACCACACTAGTTGCCCATTCAGCCGGAAAGCCCCTTTGCGTGATGTTATTAAAATGAAATTTGATGTGAGGAGTAAGGAACTCAATGTCCCACTTTAAAAATTCAGCCTGCAGCCCATCAATGTCTTGAACTTTACCACTTACAAGATTTTTTATACCTAATGTCTTGAACTTTACCACTTGCGAGATTTTTTATACCTTGTTTGAGAGCTCAGCATGTGCTACAAAGTACTGAACGCATGGCATGGTTAGCGGGAAGCACAAGGCTGTTTTGGAGGTTAGCATGTTTAGGAGAGAAGGTGATGTTTGTCAGTCAAGAAAAAAAGGCACATATTAATCAGGTAGTAGGCCTAATTGAATATGGCGCACAAGTGACAGCAACTTATCTTTGAGTCTATCTCCATGACTAATAGTAAGAGGTTGGTGAGGCTAAAAGAAATGAATGAGTACGTTATGTGGGAAGCAAAACCCCAGCTATTCATTTAATTCTCAAGCTGAACCAACCATCTCGATGTACTCTATATCAGAAATAGATTTGAATCAGTGTCAGAATTGAAGACAAAATCTGGAAGTTGGATTTTGGAAAAGTCTGGAAAGGGGGATTTCACATTAACTCGCTAGAGGTTTCACATGTTTCTGGGTTGCCTTGATTGGTTTCCCTTCTGATGGATACAGAAGTAGTCGCTGCAAAAAGAGGGAGAAGGGACTGACAGTGGGATTCTCGGGAGCAACGTTGTTTGAATGAATGAATGAATGAATGGTTTTTAATGACGTCCACGAGACCATCAGTCTATGGGAGTAATCAGCCTTAACGGTAAAAATAAATTGCCAAGAAAGAAGGGTGAAGTGGAAGCGGAGAATAGAGATTCACAACATTTGAAGCGTCGCCATAACGGTAAAAAGAAATAATTATTATGATAAAAAAAAAATTGGGGTCTTTACTTTGGGGAATGAATCTACAGATCAACCCTGCACACAGGCGCCTTTCAATGCTAAGCCGCGGTCTCAATAGGCATTCTCCTATTTTGCACACCCTCGACTGTGGAACCCACAATTTGGGAATTGACTGCTGTTAAGTTGATTATGAGAAGGGGACTCATTATTTGGATGATAACGACATGAAGAGGCTCAATCTCATTCTACTCACTCGAGCAGGTGCCAAACTTGGCTCTGGTTTAAGCTTAGATTACTATGCCCTTGCCTGTCCAATCGCGGAGTCATTATTAGAGACACCATGAATCGAGCCCTGCAACGCGACATGAGTATTGTAGAAGGACTTCTCATAATGCATTTTCATGACTGCTTTGTGGAGGGATGCGATGGATCGATCCTAATAGATTCCACGAATGACAACAAGGCTGAGAAGGACTCTCCTGCTAATCTGAGCTTGCGCAGCTACGAGGTCATCGATGAGGCAAAACAAATGATCAAGGAATGAGATTTCTGCCATGCCAACGTGAGAGAGAGGGTTTGGGCAGAAACTTTTGTTTAGAAAAAAAGAAGATGGAAGGGAGAAGCAGCATTTATAATATAGTTTGGACTACAAATGCGCATGGTGGACAGCGACGCAATTTGTGGAGAATCTTGAGATAAGTATATTGGGCTATGTACGCGGCTAGATGTTTGTTTGTTTTTTATTTTACTGTATTAAACAATTTTTTTTTAATCTGTTAAATGAAAATATTGGTTCTGTGATTTCATCTATGGCTGTTATCCTGCTCAATACTTTCTGTAAGAGCAAATACATATTTTTATTGCACATAAAATCTTGTCCACCCATGCATTCACCCTTCCACCGAGATGGAACTGGACCAAACCCGCCATACGCCTCATGAACGTTTATCCATTGCAAACCAGAATTAAAAAAAAATGAATTACTCCCTGTCAAACAGAGTTATGAAGTTTAGAAAGAACTCAGAGCACACGACAAAAAAACAAACCATTAAAAAATTAATATCGGGTTCATATTGAACCGTATATACCACAGTTCTTTGAGGCATTTATCGAGCAGTTCACATGCTTGTCTATGCTTCTGTATTCTGCATACATGTGCACCAGAGGATTTACAAATCGCTTACACTCTGCACACACCTGATTTCCATTCATCTATCAACAACAAGTGTAAAATATCAAAACAATTTCCAATATATATAGGTAGTGTTAGATAAAACTGTTCATAGGGAGAGAGGACCCAAGGATATCCCCCTTTTTCAAATCTGCGCCTTACTCTCATACTTGTTGCAGTAGTAGCGCACATCCTCTTTCTTTCCTAATTTCCTATTCTGGCGTGAGAAAGGTAAGTGATCTGAGAGCCAATGGCGTTGGAACTTTGTAGTGCCCTTGTCTCTTGATCCAAAATAAGGCTGTCAGAACTGGTGAGATTTGATTAATTCTCCACCCCAATTTCCTCGCCCTTTGACGTTGATGATTTCTGTTTTGCTTGATTATTTTACATAGCCTCATGTAGTGTGCATTGAGGGATAGTCTTTATAATTGATCATTAGTCATTGAGAGTTCTTACATCTAGACGCCTCGTGGTATATGCTGTTATTAATCTCGCTGGCTGTGGTTTGGGTACCTTCCAAAATAAATAATAATAATAATAACTAGCAATTGCATCTTTTTGTGCAATAGGTACCTTCCAAAATAAATAATAATAATAATAACTAGCAATTGCATCTTGGTGTGCAATAGGTACCTCAAAGAGGTATGAAGATCAATTAAGGAAAAAGTTTAGTCATCACGAAGTATCTGCTGGAAGAAGAAGAGCTGGCGTCATTCGATCTCTCGTCGCGTACTCCTGCGAAGGCATTTCTCTATAATAGTCGTTCAAACCTAGCTCTCCTCCCGTGTATTCGTAGTCTATAGGAGGGCACTTGAATGACCGAAGCCAGATTCTGTAAATTTTATTCTCAGAACAAAAATAAATAAATAATTGACATTCCACACCTCTTCGACGTACCCATTACACATCAAGATACAATTTCTAGTTTATTTTTTATTAATAATATTATTAAAAATTTAAATAGTTAATTATATTTTTATATAATAAAAAAAATATTACTAATATATTAAAAAATAAAATATAAATTAAACATATTAAATTTTTTAAATAATAATTATAAAATATGACACATTAATATAAATATATTGATTTAATAATCTTATATTTTAAATAATATTATATAAATAAGGTATTATTGAACATTTCATTAAATAAATTTAAGTTGAAGTCCATATCTTTTTACACTTCCTAAACTCCCGTCCAATTATTAGTTCCTGCCGGAGGCAGGTATACTTATGGATTCAACAAGTTCTATTAATTTGACACAAATCAACCAATGAAAGCAAAGTATTAAATTATGTTGACTTTATTTTCTAAAGTTTATATTTATTTCATTTTTTTTAATATTAAACAAATCATTTTACTTCACTTCTATTGGACAATAGTCATGCATAGTAATATTTCCATGATGCAAGCATTTTGAATAATATTTGATTTTTTTTCTCAATCATATACAAACACTATTCTTCAATAGTGTCTAACTATTGATGTAATATACCAATAAATGACGACCTTTCAAGTATTTTTCATTCACGTGGGAGGGTGTAGAAAATCTTTAAAAAGCTAGAACAATTTTCACTCTCCAACAATGGCATCTTAGGTAGGACTTCTAATAGTTCATTATTCAAACTTAATTAACTTTTGTCAAAATTACTAAAGTTTATATTGAATTTTTTTATAATAATTATAAATAACATATTTATTTATTTTGTTATTTATAATTATGGAAATATAATGATTATGATTTCTAAAATAATTTTGGAGTTTTTTTAAAATCTAATTATTAATTCAATCTTATTGACTCATATTTTATTAATAATATTTGAGAACAACTTATTGTTTATGAGATGAATGGTTCACTTGGTACTCATTGCATTTAGATAATATTCAAAAAGGTGAAGTGTTAAGAATTTTGAGTAGGTTACCCATCTTGATATTACTCTAACTCAAGCATGCTTAACCATATAGTTTCCCCCAAGATCAAACAAAATGGGGTGGGTACCCTATTTATGAAACTTTCAACAAATTTTGTGCCCTATAAATCATTCATTAGAGAACTCCTTATTTAGTTCCTGCCGGTGGCAGGTATACTTATGCTTTCACCTAGGTCTATTATGTTTGCAAATACCAACCAATAGAAGTCAAGAATTAAACTATGGGTACAAATTTTTGTAAAGTTTATTTTTATGTCATTTATTTAATATTTTTCACACAAATTTTGTCAAATTCTATTGGACAATAGATTACTACAGTCATATTTTGGATGATGTAATCAATTTTAATATCGTATGGTTTTGACATCTATTCGGATTTCAACACTATCCCTACATAGTGCATTTTTATGGTTTGGCATCGAAATAATTTTTTTGCACCCCAACTTTAGAATAACAATAATGAGAACAATACAACTTCCTGTTCATGCATAGTGTTTTTCTTTTGTTTGAGAACAATATAATTTTTGTGCAGCCCAACATTAGAATTAAAACAATGAAAACATGACAACTTGTTTTTGACATATTATTCGGTTGGTGAAGAGACTTTAAGATAGTGACATAGAAATCAACGAATAATTGTACCTATTAGTGTACAACATGGATTTAAGAGCATTCAATGTGGAAGAGTGGTGTAGTGGGTAGTGCTTTGTACTGTTGCAATTGACTATGGAGGCTATTGACTACATTATTGCAGCTGATGGTCGACAATATGATTGTATGAAGATTGTTTTTTGATAAAAAAATCAATAATAAGATTTTCTTCAAATCTTCATTTATTGCCATAGTTATCAAAAAAAAATCTAAGGCTTTATAAATACATCTTATGAGTTCGCAAATTCCGAATGTGTGGGAAAAAAATTGGGAGTTTCTAAAGTGCTTTGCAATGTTCGACAAAGAAAATAAGCTGAATCAATATTTTAAACAGGTGCATTCTTTTCCTCAAATTTGTTTTATTGTTTTGAGATTGAAAATTGTTTTAATGTTTGCAGATTTATAAAGAATTTTTTATTGAATGGTTGTTGTATTTCTTTGGATTTCTCAGAATATTTGGAAAGATTTTCATTTTCAAACATGTAAATAGATTTTAATGCTGTTTAGTATTATAAAACATAAGTTCTCAGCTATACGTTTGTTTATTCAAAACCAAATAATGATTAGTAGTAGTTAATAACTGTATAGTATGGTTAATCTCAAATCTGGCTCTCCAAGCTGCCAACATTACTGGTTCATGTCTCACACACAAGAAGTCACCTCAGACAACGAGATTGAGGCAGGCTTCTTTCTTCTTTCAATCCAAAAGATTTTTTACCAGAGGCTTGTGTTGGGTGCTTCCTACAACATAAACCTGACTCTTCACCACCATACATTTCCAAGTCTGCCTCTGTTCCTTATTTTCCCAATACCCAAATAAAGATCAATTTGGTGCTCTCTGTCACCAAATGGCCAAGTCTGCCTCTGTTCCTCATTTTCCCAATACCTAAATAAAGATCAATTTGGTGCTCTCTGTCACCAAACGACCTCTAATTTCTCTGATAATTTAAGGTTGCAACACAATATGATCATTTCGAAGCCCTTGGGAATTGAATAAACTAGCCTAAAAAGCCTTGGACCGTTGTATTAGAACCATCAAATTTTCATTGAATGAAGTGAGGAGCAGACACAACATGAGAAGATTGGTCTGTCAGCCATCCAACAAATTAATGAAAATTTCTTCACAATACTCCATGTTCCTTCTTTGGTTTTTGAATCCAAATCAGATTCTGTGGTTTTTGTTCTTGTAGGACCTTTTTGAATCCATCTTTTTGGACCATTTCAGAATTCTATTGTATTTTTTCTCCCAAATCATCAAAGTTAGATCAATCTTTTGACCGAAAAGATACAAGTGACATAGCTAGTGAAGGTGTGAATTGTTTTTACTCTATCAAGTCCCTTTAAGGGTGCATAAACATATGCCATAAAATAACTATCTATGTCATATATTTCTACAATTAATCAACAAATTTGAATGCTCAATCACTCTCTGCCAATCCAACTAAGCTAGAGTAAAAAACCACATCTACCATATACTTATTTATCAGTTGCACTTTTTAATTATCCTCTAGTAGTGATCAATATGATAGGCCTCTAAGTACAAAACCAAAGAAAAACATTTGACACTCTTGACTCTGAATCATCAACATGTAACTAACAAACCTATAAAAAAATAAGTGTCACTTTTTAATAATCCTCTAGTAGGGTTTCACATTTTAACTATCTTAACATTTCCTACTCAGCAATAATGAACAAAACCTATAAAAAAATAAGTGTAATATTTTTCAAACATTTTTTACTATATGCATCTTTGTACTCATTCAATATTCTTATATAATACAACTACAATGACAAATGTAATTTTTTCAATATGAGTAAGTATTTTAGAGAATATAGAGGTTTTGGAATGTGACTATGTTTTAAATGCTTTAATTTGGCTCTCATTATTTTCATGTTTTGTAACCCATGTATCCTTCGTGTTTAGATTGACTTGTTTGTTTATAAGATTACTTTTTTATAGCAACTTTTATATTTAGATTAGTTCAATTAATGATTTGAATTAGGATTCATCATGGATATATTATGTTGCACCATACTGTACACTTGAAATTTCAAACTATAAATTGATTGTTCTAGATTTGTCATTATCTTATCAACTTGCACATCACACACTTTTTGTTGAATGAATAGATGAGTCATTTGCTATCACCAAATGAATCATACTAGTGCATATCAAAGGTACCTACACTAGACAGTTCAATGGACATTACATGAAATGTAGAACAACATTGACAGCCTTGGAATTATATTCTTATCATGGAACCAAATGAAGCATACATTATTTACATCATTGATTTTTTGACTATGTAGAATTGGAGAGGTTTGGTTTTGGCAAAAGCATTTTTGTGTTAAATTTTGTTTCATTATACTCTTGAAGTTGATAGTATATGCAACATGGTTTAACACTAAAAATGCTTTGGCTGAAATAAAAGTTGTCCAATGCAAGTATCTATATCGTAAACATGATGTTACATATTTGAAGAATGCAAACCATAGTTCATTAAATATTGAGGAAATGGTATTTCAGTACCAACACCTATCCATGTATTTGCCAAAATTGTCCTTGAGAAAAATAGAAGATGACAATTAGTGCAAATGGAAAAATATAACAAAGAATGCAATATATGTGTGTCAAGCACTTTTATGATGGCTACACAAGCTCATATTGACGACTATGGTATAAAGGGTATCGTTTCATGAAGTTTCAATCTACAAGAGACTTGAAATAATTGGTTTGCCTTACAAGTGTAATGGCCATGATCATAGGTAGAGAAGCTCACATTGACCAGTATGTTGTAAAGAGTATTGTGTCATGAAATATAATACATATGCTTCTCAAAATATGAATCTATAGTGTCTTTTGTTGAAGAACATCAAAAGGCTTGAGGTAAACAAAAGATAGTATTGTGGTCAAACTTGAGAGCTATTAGCACACTCGACAGTAGAAAATGAATAAAGCACATCCAATAGGACTCAAAATTTTTGAACCTGGAAAAGATGTTAGCATCAATGTCCTAATTTAGGAACTTTTCACCTTAACAAGCATCTAGGTATTGCGCAAAATCCTCTTTGTCAAAAATACAAGATGACAAATACCAACAATGGAAAAATGTTATAACTGAAACTGAAGTTGCAAAAAATGTCTACCATTAAATTTTGTATAAATTATAGGAATGACATTTTTTGTGAGTAACTGTAAAGCAATATCTCTGTTGTCAGGTGGCATTAGCATGGCTAGACAAGCACACACTGACCCCTATGATATAAAGGGTATCGTCTCATTAAATTTCAATCTTGACCAGAGTTGAAAATTTTGGTTTCCCTTGTAGTTGTAATTGACATGATTAGCTTAAACCGAGTAGTTCATAGATGGAAAGAAGTAAGTTGATGATACTCCCAAAAATCATATAAAGCAAAGGTTCATGTGTAGCCTTTTCAGTGTATTTAATCATCATCAAAGGCATTTTCACATGAGATTTCAATGTGGGCCATAGTTGAAAATTTTTAATTTCCTAAGATTTCTTTGTTTTGACAAAAAAAAATCTAGGAGTTATGTCATTGGAATTGTGAAAATTTCTCATTTTTGAGAAAGCAATTTGTCATTAGAATGCATGTTTAAAACCATCATCTTTTGCAGCTGAAGGACATCAAGACAACAGAATGACCAAATTATGCAAAAGGAATACAAATGTTGACAATGGCTAAGATAAGATGATGTTAATGGGATTTGCAATTTTGATAACAGAAATGTTGATCCTCTTTGCATTGTTCATCTTAGTAAAAAAAACATCTCATTTTATAATATTAGTTGTAGCAAGTGCATTACTCATATTTTATATATTTGGCATTTGACTATTTCTTGGAAATAAAATACAGTTACTCTATGAATATGCTAAAGACTTTTAGATAAATAAATAAGTTGTGAATTTATTCTATTCTGATCTATGTTGTGTTTCCTATACGTAATTCTTTGTTATCAAATTTGCATTAATAAATTTCAATTTGCACTTGATACAACATTAGAAATGCATATATGTTGGATAGGAAAATGTTTTGACAAAGTGTCAATTGTGCTTTAGAAAATTAAACGAAGCAATGGAGAAAAGATACAAAGGTGTCAGAAAAAGATCGGGTAGTTATGGTGCAGAAATCTATAACCCCAACTTAAAGAAGCAACAATGGCTTGGAACTTTTGGCAATGCAGAAGAAGCAGCCAATGCTTATGATAAAGCTGCAATTGCAATTGCAGGAAATAATGCAATCACCAATTTCCTCTATATCGATTCTAAACCATCTAGCGACTTGTCAAAGGAACCTACTCCTGAATTATGTGAACCTGAATCGAGAATTAAAAAAAAGAACTCAAAGAATATATTTGGAAAACAGTGTGCATCTGATCGATGCAAAGAGAAAGTAGAGGAAAACAAAGAGCTATGTTTGAGTTATGTTGAGTCTAAACAATTTGTAAAAATTAGGTCATATAGAGGTGTTAGGCACCATCCTTGGGGCAGCTATGTTGCAAAAATTTGGAATAATAAATTGAAAAAACGACAATGGCTGGGAAGTTTTGTAACTGCTGAACAAGTTGCCTATGCTTATGATATGGCTGCAATATCCATTAAAGGAAATAAGGCAATCACAAATTTCAACTATACCAATTCAAACCCAGGAGACCTATCACAATCCAGTAAATTTTTGAAACAAACTTTGCTTCAGAAGAGCTCAAGCAGTTTAAGAATAGAAGAAGTAGGATCAGATCCCATGACTAATAACAATATTTCTCAAGAGAACATTGTTAATGATATACAATGTTTTCCAAATATGATGGATGACAATCAATCCCTTCTTGACCTTCATTACAACAAATTAGATCTTCCTATTTCTGATCCAAAAGATATTAGTGTCATCTGTAGTACCAATATTGATACTAGAATACCATTGCAAGACTATATCTTTGATAATTCTATTACAAACTTTGGCATGCATTTTCCAAGTACATTTGAATCTGTCAATTTTGATATCTTTTGTTAGAATCCCAATTTTGTAAGTTCATCTCCATTGCCATGCTTCGAGCCCAATATTAGCTCTACTGATAGCCCTATTCTAGTTAGTTGTTCCAAAAATGATATGACTTCAATGATGAATACTAAGAAATTGAATTTTCCCAAAGAAATTGAAAGTCAAGATACATTCCCATTCTTGATAGATTCTCGATTTGCAGTTGACAATCTTGAGAGAAACGAGCAAAACAATATCAATTATGATATTAGTAATTTGTATGAAGTTGGTACTGCTTGTACATCGATTTACATGAAGAAACATGTTCCTCCTCTAGCCCCTGCCACATCTCCAGTATCGGCATTCACTTTAGATACAATTTCTTCTGAGGAAGTTGTTAATGTTTCTTCTCCATAGGGAAGCTCTATCTAGTTCACACAATTCCATATATTTTTTGTTTTTCGTATTGAACAATACAATTTGAAGCATAGTATTCTTATGATAAACTTTACCTATAGTTTTCTTATGTTTTTGGAATCTTCTAAATGTGCATATCTAATCATCTAGATAGGGTGACATTGTGAGAACAATAATTTAGAGTCTGAAATGTTTTGTAGTATGAATGCATTTTGCAATATATCATTTATCATCTTTATAAAATAACAAATGTCTCATTCTATATAAATTTCCACTACAATACAAATCCAATTTATATAAATAGATGTAGTTACAATAATCATATTTAGTATGTCATTTATACAATCTATGAAGGCTAAAGTAGAAAATCGTGAATACTTGATATCTAAATAAGAATGCACCTAAATAGTTTTGTATATGGATTCTCCATCATATCTAAGAGATTAAATATCATATCATTTCTCATAATCATATATGTTAAATATGGATTACAAACTTCATGCAAGGTTTACAAAATATACAAATTTAATGAGAATTACTCTAACAAAATACATGTGTGAACAATTCAATCTATAGATTTCAATTTTGTTGTTTACATACCATAGTTAAAACAAAGATATTTGATTTACTCATTATTTCATCTTGCAAAAGTAAATTAGTCATGTGACAACTTCTACGTACTATGAAGAATAATAGATATGAATGTAAGCAAAAGATATTTTTTATATAATCATATGTTAAGTTTGAAATAGACATGAGTAGATTTACAAACTAGTTTTTGCATAATAAAATATATATATATAATTTCAATAAACTTAATATGTTACAACTTGAACTCCATAAAATTAATAACAATGACATTTTCGTATTGCAGACCCTGAAGCAAGAAGAGAAGATCCTCAAACTATTATTTTACACATTAAATACAAGAACAACTACTAAGTTTTCTCTTCATAAACATATCAGGTACATCAAACCTCTATTCTTTACTTGTCGACAAATCTTTTTTTCCTCACAAAAATGAAGAGAAAAATAGAAAATATACAAGGAAAAGCAAAAGAAATCATAGATGTAGAAAATTATAAATTATTGAATCGTTGTCAAGTATATAATATTGATGATGCGCTTAGAATTGAGGGCCTATTTAGAAGTAATACATTTAAGTACAATGTAGGAGACTGTCTTTTTGATTCATTAGCATTTCTACTTAATAATCGTTACACATCAACTGAATTACATAAAGGAACAATTGATTACTTTTTAAAACGTTATTCAGAATGCGATGAGCAAGCAATTTGGTCATATAACAATGAATTAGATCCTAATATGTTACATGAATTGCATCAAATAAAAAACATTGAAACTTATTTTCGGAGAATGCGGAAATCAGCCATGCCAACTACAAATAATGAAGAAATTGGGTTACGGGGAGACATATTTTGTATTAAGTGGCTATCCAAATGGCTAGGCATACAAATAAAGGTTTGGTCAGTAGTAATGGCACAACAATATTTGCATTTCAATGAATCATCAAATGGAGAATCATATTGTATCCTTTTCCATGATAGAACTCCGCTCCATGGACATTTTGAGCCACTTCAATGATATGAAATGCATTTGACAAATGCCAATACTACTGTATCACTTCGTCAAATAAAAAAACTAATTAGAAATATAGAAACACATAATAAACCCCAATTTAATCAAATTGAAAATATTCAACAGTGTAGGCTCAATTCACTACAACAAATCAAAAGACAAATACGTACAATAAAAACACCCATATCTGCAAGTTGTGGCGCAGTATGATAAAACAAGTGGCAATGCTCCTTTGGGAGGTTTATTCCCTTACTCAATGTTAAAGGAATGTGAAGCAATTACATGTGTTTACAATGCTATGCAATTGGGTTTGAACAATAACTGTGACCTCATAATCATGCATTCCTTGAATGCACATTCTACCCACTTGGGTCAACATCTCTCAACAAGGATCTTAAATGTCATTAGAGCATTGATTTACTTAAACAAACATGTTCCTCCTCGAGGCCCTGTGACATCTCCAGTATCCACATCCACTTTAGATACAATTTCTTCAGAGGAAGTTGTCAGTGTTTCTTCTCCATACAGAAGCTCTATGTAATTTGAACAATTTGCTATATTGTTCATTTATGGTTTTGAACTACACAATTCTATGCATTTTATGCTTCTGATTAAGTTTACCTTTACTTTTCTTATGTTTTTAGGGTTTTTAAAAGGAACATATATCATCACCTAGAGAGTGTAACATTATGAGAACTATAATTTACAACTTGGAAATTTTTCTGCTATAAATGGGTTTTCCTATTTCTTGTCTACAATCTAGGAGCTTGTGCTATGTAAATAACAATGTGGTTAAATAGTTTTGTCTATGGATTCTCTATTATTTGTAAGAAATTTAATATCATATCATTTGCCATAATCATATATGTAAAATATGCAATGCGAATTTCATACAACGTTTACCAAATACATAAATTAGAATTAGAAAGAGTAAAAAAATACATGTGTCAATAATCCAATTTATACATTTAATTTACTCATATGGCAACTGCTACTTACTACAAAGACCAATAGAAATGAATGTGAGAAAAAAACAATTTTCATAAAGTCATATGGTAGAATTCGAATAGAGATTAGTAGATTTATAAACTACTTTTACCACAATAATGTGAAAATATATAATTTTGATAAAATTGAAATCTAACAATTTTCATTGCAAAAAAATAATAACAATAACATTTTTGTATTGCAGAACTAGAACCAAGAAGAGAAGATCATCCAAAAATATTATTCTCCACATTAAATACAAGCACAAGTTGACTAAGTGTTCTCTTCATAAATATAACAGGTACATTAAACTTCTTCATTTTACTTCCAAACAATTCTAATTTTTTATTTGCAAAAATGAAGAGAAAAATTGAAAATAGACAAGAACAAGCAAAATAAATAGTAGATGTAGAAAATTATAGACTATCAAATCACTCTCAAGTAGATAATATTGGAAATGCGCTAAGAATTGAAGGCCTATATAGAACTAATACATTTAAGTACAATGTAGGAGATTGTCTTTTTGATTCATTAGCATTTCTACTTAATCATCGCTACACCTCATCTGAATTACGCAATGGAGCAATTGATTACTTTATAAAATGTTATTCAGAAGGTGATGAAGAAGCAACTTGGTCATATAACAATGAATTACATCCAAATACATTAGATGTACTGCATAAAATAGACAACATTGAAACTTATTTTTGGAGAATGCGAAAATCAGCTATGCCAACCACAAATAATGAAGAAATTGGATTATGGGGAGACACATTTTGTATTAAGTGGCTATCCAAATGGCTAGGCATACAAATAAAGGTTTGGTCAGTAAGAACGGCGCATAAATATTTGCATTTTAATGAATCATCTAATGCAGAATCACACTCTATCCTTTTCCATGATACAAATCCTCTTCATGGACACTTTGAGCCACTTCTATCATATCAACTGCATTCGACTAATATCAATTCAACTGCATCACTTCGTCAAATTAAAAAACTAATTAGAAACACCAACAAAAACAACAAGATCGAATTCAATCAAATTGAAAACATTCAACAATATACGGTCAACTCACTACGAAAAATCAAAAAACAAATACGTTCAAAAAATATTGCAACATGTACAAAGTTGGAAAAAGGAATTTCAAAATCAGCCATTGAATTGTTCAAAAAACAAATTGAAGATACACCTAGATATGTATGTTCAATTTGTCAAATGTTGCATTTTAAAAAATACATTACAACTTTGAAAGACAAAGAAATGAAAATGTATTACAGCTTGTCCACAAATAAACAAATCACAACAACAAACTATATTTGTTCCAAATGCAAAGCATCGTTGAAAGAATGTAAATTACCAAAATATGTAACTCCAAATTACATCCAAACAATAATCCATTAGGATATGTGGCAATGTTGACACAACTAGAAGAACGACTAGTGTCCCTTAGAATTGCATTTGCGCAAATTTGGCAATTAGGATACAAAAATTCACAATTAGGTTTGACCAGGTCTATTATAAATGTACCAGTTAACTTTGATATCATACAACGAGCATTACCACGTTCAACGAACGAAACATCGACAATAGTTGTTGCTCTTAAAAGACGCTTGCAGTATAAAAATGCATACCAAACAGGAATGGTACATGCAAATATGATAATGAAAGCATTGGATCAATTATCAAACAAAAAATTATACAAGATGGAGAATGTTGAGATAAACAAAGACTGGATTGAAATTCTACGACTAGATAGTGCAAAGGACACAACAAGCGATAACAATACAAGCGACAACGATGTTGAAAGCGATAATGAAAATGAAATACCTAGTAAAACATTGATACATGGTTTCACTGAATCTAAGTGCATACATGAAATGCAAGACAAGATCATAGAAATTGCACCAGTAGAAGGAAATAATCCAATTGGAATATTTAAAGATAAATATGCTGAAGAGATGAATTTCCCTACACTGTTCTTTGGCAATCCACGTGATGAGGACATTGTCAAAAGATATTCGTATCAAAAAATTGTAAAGAGGGAATTACAACATTCAAATAGGAAATTTGCTTACCACACTACAAACCTATTCTTCAAAACCATTAAAATTCTAATACAACAAGTGTTATCCACAATATGGGTGAGATTACGTAAGGGGCAATTAAAAGGGAGAAGGCTACTAGCAAAAGATGTGAAACATAAACCTAATTTAGAAAATATTCTTAAATCTGACATTGGTTATGTCAATTTCAAAAAAATAAGAATATCTCCAGATTATTTGCATCAACTAAAAAAAAATCTATTTGCGATGATAAGACAACTTGGACCACCAACATTTTTTGTTACATTTACAAGTGCTGAACAATATTGGGAACCATTAACCAAAACACTTGAAGAACTACATCATACATAACAAAAAACAACCAACCATGAAGAATCAAATAGTACAATCGAAGATGGAAGAATTCATTTGATTAGAAGAGATCCGATTACATGTGCACGCTATTATAGGCATAGAATTAATGCAATGAAGAAATTAATATTAACAGACAATTCCTTTTTTGGAACCATTTCAGATTATTTCTCCATAACCGAATTTCAAAATCGTGGAAATGAGCATGATCATTTCCTCTTGTGGATTAGACAAGCACCAATTTACGGAAGAGATAGTAACATAACTATTGAACATTTTGTAGACAACTACAATACTTGTAACACTGAACATCTACATCCAGATATAGCTACAATACACAAACATCACCACACGAAACAATGTCGAAGGTCGAAGAAACAAACTTGTAGATATAATTTTTTGCTTCCGCCAATGAAGAAAACTACAATTTTGGAACCAACTAAAACCAATGACGAAAATGTGATTTCAACAGCATCAAAAATACTTTCCACTTTACAACAAGCAAACTATGACAAATCAATCTCATTTCAAATGTTCATAGATGAAATGAATATTAGTGAAGATGAATACATAATTGCCATCAAGTCTACAATCCATAGGCCGACAATATTTTTGAAAAGGAAACCATTAGACATATGGAATAATAGTTTTGCTAGAACAATGCCTAAAATATGGAAAGCAAATACAGACGCACAATTTGTATTGAATGCATATGCAGCAGCTATGTATTGTAGCTCATATATGACAAAAGTAGACAAGTCAATGACAAATGCATTCAAAAGAATTCGTAAAGATCATGAACAAAATAGTATCGATGCAATAAATATGATTAGTAAACTAGAAAATGCATTACTCAATTTACAACAAATGTCTTTGCAACAAGCAGCACACATTGCTTTATCACTTCCATTAAACTATAGTTCAAGAAAATGTGTATTCATTGATACAAGAAATGAGGACAAGAGAACATTTGTCTTAAAATCATCTAAACAATTGAGCAAAGAACCAGATGATTCAGAAAACGTAACATCAAAATCGTTGATAGATTACTATCTAGCACGACCAACAACACTATCACACATTTGTCTTGCAGATTTCGTTTCTAATTATAGAAAAGATGGCAAAAAATTACAAAGTAAAGCTGAAGCAAATATAATACGTTTTGTAAACTTCAACAAACATATTGACTTAGAAAACCATTGTAGAGAACAATTACTACTATATGTGCCATTTTCACAAAGTGAAAAATCACTTAAAAATGGATTCCAAACATGGCATAGTGCTTATTTGTATCATGAAAATATTATTACATCAAATCACATAAAATACAACTACAAAGTCAACCCTATGTGGGGCGACATTGAAAAAGCTATAGATGAAATCAACACAAACAATGATCTTGATAAAAATGAAAGCCTTACTGAAAATCGTATGCAGATGAAAGAACAATATAATATACAATTAGATATTGAGACAGAAAAAATCAACAAAACAAATACAATATTTCAAAACGAATTTGAAATTGCAAAACATCCTCAAATAATAGACAATTCTAAGTACTACAAATTAAGACGAATGTTAAACAAAGGACAACAAGCAATTGTAAAAGACATCGCATTGAAAAAAATAAACAACATCAAAGAACCATTACACTTGTTCTTAACAGGAGGTGCTGGAACGGGAAAAACATTTACCGCAAAAGCCATATATCAAACACTTATTCGCATATACAACTCATCTATTGACAACGATCCAAATAAACCAAAAGGACTGATACTTGCTTATACAGGAAAAGCAGCATATAACATAGGTGGATTGACAATTCATTCAGCATTACACATGCCATTTAACAAGTCAGAATTCATCCCATTGAGTTCTAGAATATTGGATGCTATGTCAAAGCATTATCAACAACTCCGTGTGGTATTGATAGATGAAATTTCTCTAGTGGGTTCAAGATTTCTACGTTACATTGACAAACGTTTATGGGACATAATGCAAACCCCCACTAGCTATTTCAGAAATCTAGATACATTTTTTTGTGGTGATCTTTACCAAGTACAACCTGTACAAGATGCACTAGTATTTGAGAATCCTCCAACATTAAATGAACTAATGCCTTATAGCTTTTGGAAACAAAATATAAAATGCTATGCACTGCAATCGACAATGCGACAAAAAGATGAGAAATTTGTTTCAATACTCAATAGAATCCGAGTTGGATCCCAGACAATTCAAGACTTGGAGTATTTAAATAAAAAATGTTTGCACTCACCGCCAATGGACCCAACATTCCCCTTCCTCTTCTACAGAAGGAAAGATGTGGAAAAACACAATGAAAACATGTTATCCATCACACAAGGAGAGGTAATTATATTGAATGCAATTGATGAACATGATGACAACTCTAATACAATTATGTTGTATGACCGTTCAATTAATCTACCATCTCAGATACTCTTAAAACCTAATATGCTAGTTGAAATATATGCTGGCAATTACGACACGAAAGATGGGCTTGTCAATGGATCAGATGGAACATTCCAAGCATACACAAAATACACTAATTTCGATATAGTTTGGATCAAGTTCACTAACTCAAAAGTTGGACATCGACAAGCGAAAAGACTAGCACAATGTTATAGTGAGTGCATAGACAAAAGTTGGACACCCATACTTCGCACTGCAAAGCCTACTAAAAACCTATACAACCAAAAAAATTTGAAAATCAGAAAACAATTTCCAATACAACTAGCATGTGCTCGTACTATTCACAGATCACAAGGCCTTACAATGCAAGCATTAGCATTTGATCCATCAGGCATAAACAAACATGGTTTGGCATATACAGCACTATCACGTACACGAACAATTGACACATTGTTCTTGATAAGACCTCTAACACAAAACCATTTCAAAGTGAAAAAAAAAGTAATTAATGAAATGTCACGCCTACAATCAACATCAATTTGGGAGTTTGAAAATCACCATCTCCAAAGCATTAGCGACAAACAATTACTACTAACCACATTCAATACTCGTAACCTGCTTGTACATATCGAAGACATGCTTAGTGACCATGAAATGATGTCAGCTGATATTATTTGTCTACAAGAAACACATATGCAACTATCAAAATATAATAATGAATTCCAAAATTTTAATCATTTCTCAACAAATCACATACATGGTGTAACAACATTTACTAGAAATAATCTATCAATTTCAAAAACAGTGCAACATAAAACAACAAATGTAGAAGCTATAACAATAACAATAAATTTTCCAAGTGATGAGATGAACATATGTAATCTATATGCAAAACCCACCACACCAGTAACAAAAATTATAACAATCACAAATCAAGTATTCTCCTCTGTCAATTTAACATCAACTTTATATATTCTAGGCGACTTCAACATTGATATGTCAGTGGATAATGGACGAAAGAATTTGCTATCAAATCACATGCACAATTCTAAAATGAATTTTATGTTATATAAATTAAACCATGTCAACAAGCCACTAATTGATCATATTTGGTGTAACTTAAATGCAAAACCATGTTTTATTTACAAATTAGAAGCATATTGGAGTGATCATGATCCAATTTATATAAACATTGAAACAAATGACAAATTCAAATCCACTTAGTATCTTTTTAAAAATATTAACATTATTAGTATTTCTTGTAGCTAACAATGGAGTCGAGCAAGAGAGCCGAAACAAGCCAGAAAACCATACAACAAATATCAAAAAGGTGAAAAGCATTGTCTATGTTCAATTATACTATCCAAATTACTCTTGAAAACAATAAATTCAACTGATGTAAACATTGTAGATCCAAAAGCAAGAAGAAAAATACAGTATCAATTGAAGAACTTCACTCCCACAAGGGAGGAAATATATTTGAAGGAGATGTAATTGTGGTCTACAAAACAAGTCTCGACAAACAAAACAATACAAAAGAAGTTCTTCGTGCGGATTTAACTAATGAAAAAGGTGAAATGACAATTACTATCAATGTAATTGGTGTCCTTGTAAAACAACATGAATCAAAAATAGTTCCTGGAACAGCTATATGCATTACAAATTTCTAAATTGCACCAAAGACAGACTATGACAGAGGTGATTGTGACTGCATCTTGATTTTCACAAACACAATAACAGTTGAAGTCATACCGTGCATGCATGATGAATACAAATTCATACCAACTAGCACAATTAGACAACTTCTTACAAGTGAAGAAAACTATGCAATTGGATCTGTAGCGGCACTTGTGGTGGGAACAAAAAGAACTTCTTTCCAATTTTTTGTTGAAATAAAAGATGGCCATTCAGAAATGGACAAAGCACAGGTATTTAAATATTCCTCTAATTCTTTATTTCATTGCAATTTACATCAATTACTGCTTACCATATTTTTAACTAAACATAAATGTTCAAATAAAAACATGCATCCACAATACAGGTACAAATACACGAGAGTTTGGAACATCATTTCTCTTCAATGGAAGAACAAATACACCTCGAACAATATCCAATCATGTTGTTGAGAAACATTGTAAAGAGGCGAGAATCAAGATACAACACTCTACAAACAACTCAATCAACATACATCAGCAAATTGAATAACAAGAGGGCCTTCGAGTATCTCAACAATTTGTTGCATTCAACAATTGAGGTAACTAAGGCATTTGATTATGTCAGCAATTTGTTGTATTCAACATTTAACACAATCACATTTGCACCTATGCAATTATACACTATTAGAAAATGATTAAAAAATACATAATATACATCTTCGTTATATTTTGCAGATTTATGGAACAATAAGAATAGCCAATGCATTTTCAAATCCATTTCAAGCTTTCTGTCCAAATTGCAACTACAAATTTGATACATATGGAGAACTACAAGAACAAACTGCCTTTTGTATTAAATGCAAACAACAAGTTGCATATATCTACTCTCACTACTTGAAAGTGATTTTGACAAGTGATAGAAAGAAAACAATGGAATGTACAATGGATAGATCTATTATGCAACTCTTGCTTCCCGAATTACTAAACATTTCCTATGAAGAATACATTGATGACAAATCATCAATTGTCTTCATCCTAAGAGACTTCTGCAAAAAAGGACATTTCAAATTGAATCCAAACAACCTCATAACCAATGCACAATCTATTGAAGAATGATATATACATCTTATATCCAGGTACGCTTGTATTTCACAAACATTTAGCTTCATTTAAAAATTCAATTTCTATACTACATTATCTATTGAAAGATTATCACATAAAATAAAATAAAATGTCCTCATAACCACCTTCAAACATTTTTTTGCAGAAGGGAATGTCCAAAAACACGTGGGTTGTCATCTTCAGCAAGGAGAATAACTGCCACATCTTGAACAAGGACAATAAATATGCAATAGTCTATATGTTATAGGATTTTCATTTCACAATTAATGACTACAACAAACAATAATATAATTATCTACTACCATTTGTAATGTATTGACCATAGTGGTCTATAGACAGAAAAACGCATATTCTTGACTTTTCTATGCATTTACACTCATACTTATTTCTAGTTTTCTATGAACATTGCTATGCAATTACATTGATATATATTTCTACTTTTATATCTAATACCAATCATTGATTTGACAATTTTAGTTTTTTCCTTTTCAAATAGGATATGCCTTTGGCATAAATAATAATAATAATAGATTTCTATGTTCGTATTTGAAATATCTTCAACTCATTCTTCGTACGTTTACATCTTTTTTTCAATTACTTTCTCAAGTGGCATTGAACTCTAAATTACCAAACTCCCACATCTAGAAATAATTAATCTTGCTTATGGTTTGTGCTATCAATAATGTTTGGTATTTTCATTAATAGTAATTATACTTATATAAGAGAGAATTCAATATAATTGGACTTAGTTCTTGTATATTTATGAGTGAGAACAACCATTAGAGTCTTTTGTTGTAATTGATATAATTCTATAAGAATATTGGTAAATGATGTTGTTGGCTATCTAACTCATTTGATGAGTATGAAAAATCATTTAAATTTATTTAAAATTTGTTAGATCAATAGTTGATTTGTGATTCCAATTGACGATGAAAAATAATTTTATTAAAGTATAAATTTTAATTAAAAGTGCAAGAGATTATAATGTGATGTAATTGCTTACTTAATATTTGGAGTCATTTAAAAATCTACTCATGACAGATTTTTAGGTGAATAAGTTATCAATCTATAATTATAAATAAATTGATGTAAGGTTTTCACTTAGAATTGGCTTGTTCTTCTAGGATACATTATCTCTTGTGAATGTTATATAATTAAATTAGTGAGGTTATAATACGTATTATGTTGGAATAAAGTTAAAATAAAATAAACTAAGAGATGAGGCTTTTTGTGACAAGTTGAACAACTTTTAGTTAGGTGTATTTTGAATCAACCATATCTGTGTATATGAGCCTATCAAAAATGTAAGGACATAGGGTTCAAAAAGATTAAATATGTGAATTATTTTTTTATCTTGTTTGTTGGTCAATCATCTATGAGTCAGAGAAACACAGGTTGCTTTAGAAAATTCTTGAGAAATCCCATGTGAGGGTCCAGTCTCAATTTTTGACCTTGAACTATTGTATCCTTTTTTGAGGAGAGGTGCTAGTGGTTAGTGATTTGGAGTTGATGTTAAGCCATCATTTTAACCTGGCGATTATTTTCCTTTTTGTTATCCAACCATGGGTGAGATGGTTGAAGTCCAGTTGTCGAACTACGGTGCCTCTGCGAAATATATGTACGTAGGCAAGGCCGTCTGAGACAAGCCCCCAATGACTAGGCCTAGCCCCTAAGATTTTTTCTCTTATTATTCTTAAGATTACTTCTGATATATATATGTTATTGTTGGCATGTGACTTATATAATGTTTCAAGTTAATTTTGGGTTGGTTGAACTATTTAAGTTTACCTCGGAGATGTGGATTCCACGTCTCCTCTCAAACTAACCATGATGGTCTAAGCAATTTAGTTATCTAACTAAAAGAATTATAGTTTATGATTGGTCAACAGTTGTATGCTTTTTTGTAGTGCCTGCTTTGGTAGCAAAATTTGAGAGTTTTGCAAGTGTAAGTGAACGGAATTTGGAATTTGTGTTTTGTCCTTAACTGTATTTTGGTGTAAAGTTTTGGGCATTACACAATAAATGATAAGGCAATGTCATTTATAGCTATTACAATAGATGAATCATAAACTAGGACATGAGAAGGAATGATAGACAAAGAAAAAATATTATCATGCTCACATACACCACTATCACTAGCCATAGGAAGAATATACTGATCATGAAGATCATGGATGAATGAGTGTATCTAAAAGAGAAGAAAAAGTACCAACCAACTTAATGATCATCAAATAAACACATTAATAATGAAACAAGAGTTCCATGGAGAATACATCTCCATCCATAACATAGAATGCCATAAGAATGTCAAGGATGAATGCATTATGTGTAACAAAGGATATGGATATCACAATAAAATATGCATGCATGCATATTGGTTAAAGGAAATAGAAATGGCTATGTGGCCATCAAAAAGGCATACCCATCCTATGTATCATGCTCATGCATCAAACGATATTTGTCATGCCTGCAAAATAACAACACTGTTGGTATTTCTCGTGCATCGCCTCCTCGTGCATTTATTATGGTGTAATGGGAAAAACAATTTATAGTGCTTCTAAACAAATAAAATGGGATGCCTTAAAAAAAAATTTAAAGCTACGAGTTTAATAATATTATAATTAAAAAACATTTTTAAAAAAATTTATATTATATACATACTATTTATTATAACATATCATATTGTATTATATATATATAATATTATTTATTTGTACTATACTACAATAATAAATAATATATATTTATATAATAAAATCTCTATGATATTTTATGTCATATAATAATAATAATAATAATAATAATAATATGATAATAATAAATAAAATATAATCATATATTAATAGCATGATATTATAATATAACATATATAATGTATTAATATATTATATATAATATATAATTATTTTTTATTTTTTATTTTTTTTGGATAAAAGGCAAGATATGCTTGTAATATATATTAATAATATAAAACTTTACATAAGATTTATAATCATATCCAACAAAAAGCTGCCCAATCTTTCTGTCTATAAGAGTTAATGATAATAATAATAATAATATAATTAACTCTTATAGACAAAAAGATTGGGCAGCTTTTTGTTGGATATGATTATAAATCTTATGTAAAGCTTTATATTATTAATATATATTACAAGCCTATCTTGCCTTTTATCCAAAAAATTAAAAAAAAATATATAATTATATATTATATATAATATATTAATACATTATATATGTTATATTATAATATCATGCTATTAATATATGATTATATTTTATTTATTATTATCATACTATTATTATTATATATTATTATTATTATATTAAATTATATATTATATAATACAATACAATATGACATAATATATCATAGAAATTTTTATTATATAAATATATATTATTTATTATTGTATTATAGTACAAATAAATAATATATTATATATATAATACAATATGATATGTTATAATAAATAGTATGTATATAATATAAATTTATATATATATAATTATATCTATATATATATAATAATAGCATGATATTATATTATATAATGTATTAATATATAATAAAAATAATATGATATAATATATCATAGAAATTTTATTATATAAATATATATGACATAATATATTATAGAAATTTTATTATATAAAAATATATTATTTATTATTGTATTATATTAAATAAGTAATATATATTATATATAATACGATATGATATATTATAATAAATAGTATGTATGTAATATAAATTGAAAAAAAAAGGTTTTTTAACTACTCATAGCTTTTAAAAAATTTCCTAAGGCATCCCTTTTTATTTGTTTCTAAATTGTTTTTCCCATTTCACCATAATAAATGCACAAGGAGACACACAATTTTAGTTAATCTCTTATTCTGCATTTTATGTGCCAATCATGCCTACCCAAGATGCATTCTACATGCTTCCTGGTTCTCTTCTTTCTTTCATACTATTAATAATCCCAATAAAAGATGTTGTCAAATCTTCTATTCTTTCCAAGAGATAGAGATTTATCTACACCCAAATGCCTGAGTTCACTTTCACTCCACATCTTGTTTTTGGCTCTGATATTAGTTCCTTATATGCACTTCTTATGGCAAGAGTTGAGAATATAATATCCAACATCTTGCTCTTGCATTCCCACAATCTGGAGGCCTTTCACATCCACAACAGTTATTTAGATGGTAAATATTGGTACTTCTCTCACGAAAATGAATGCAAATGGGTGATATATGCTTCTTGGTGTAATGTTCAACACCTCACTCTTCATCACCTCACTTTTTCTGATGGTGCTCTAAAAAATCCCACCCCCTGCCCTCTTTTCATGTTCACACTTGGTAACCCTATCTCTGGATGGCTATGTTCTCACCAGTTTTCCAATCAATTTCATTGGATTCCCCCACCTCATTTCTTGTTACCTTTGTGATGTTCAATTGATAGATGAATCTTTGGTCTCCTTGATTTCGCTCTATCCCCTTCTACAAAAACTTGAAATAGAAGAAGATACATGGTTAGGGTTAAGTGATATCGTAATATGTTCATCCACTATTGAATATTTGAGTATAGAAAGAGTAAAGTCTTTATCTGTTAACTACCTCAATCTCAAAGTGTTGTCGGGGTTCATGATTGGCGATTTGAGTGTAAATGGTGTAAGGTTCTATGAGTTTTCTTCTACTATGTTTAAGCTCAAAATGCACTATGCAAGTACTCTAAGGGAACTGTCCTTGAAGGAGTACACTAAAATTCTCTATCCAAGTAGGTTTCTTCAAATGGTAGGAAATTTCCAGTCCTTGACAAAACTTGCAATCCACATAGTTGAACCCTTTGAAAGGGAAGAAGAGATGGATGTTCCTCTAATGAACCTGCTTCACAGGCTTCCAAATCTTCAATCGCTCTATATGTTGGGTTTCTTTGTCTAGGTATTTATACAAACTTCTAAACTTCTAGCACAATATTTTTAAGTGTTAAGGCGAGGTTTCAAGATCTGCATTTCGAATGTATATAAATAAAAATGAAAGGCTTCTTTTTAAGCAATTCACTAGAACTTGGCTTATGATGTGAGAAAGGAAACCTTGATAAAGTTACTTATTCATGACACTACAATGCAGGAGATGGAAAGAGATCCTATACCTATCTACTTTGCCTCTCCACATGTCAACCTCAAGAAAATAAAGGTAGAAATTCTTAAGTTTGACTACAAGGAAATGAGCAGTAATAGGTTGCTTGCTTCGGAGCACGCCCTTTCTCGAAAGAATGGAAATCCATCTACTTGACAAATATGATGAAGGTCAATATATGCACTTCTTTAAAGATATTTTGTACCCGGGGAGAGCATCCTTACTAGCAAGAATAATTGAAATATAAGCTAAAAAGACTATGACTATCCTCTACAATAAATTGTTTATGCTGATTCCATGCTCTTTTTTCTTTTCATTCCAAAATTTGTTTATGTTGTTGTAGTTCCATTTGCTTTTACTGGCAATATAGTTTGTTGATTTGTTTAAAGCATACAACCTAGATCTTCAAAGGATTATTCCAATTTTATTAAACCATTTTTTCATTAGTAAAAAAAAATCAACCAAAAGGGGCATGCAAAAGAAGAATTTATAGAGGTAAAGAATAACTGCTCTAGTATTTTGAAAGAAAAATCATTTTATTTGAGGTTCATTTCAAACTGTAGACAAATCTATTGTTTTTTATTTTTGTTGTATCATCCATGAGTTTGTTTTGCTACAGTATGAGTTTATATTGATACCTCTTCAACTAAGAGCCGGGGAGAGTGAAATATTTATTTTATCAATGTCGCTCGAGGCACAATCAAAGTCTCATCCCCTTATATCATACATTTTGGAGTTTTGAACCTTGGAGAATGGCATAATCAAGAACATACCATGATCCTCAACGATTGTGCTCAACTAATTGAACCAAGCCCTTTGATTGTTTGTATGTTTTTTATTAAATGGCAATTGATAAATTCGTTTCCTTAAGATTATTTTTTTAAATTATTTGAAAAAATTGATTGGTGGTGGATCCCTAAAATTTCTCATTTGCCCATTTTCTCAATTTTTGTATATAAGAACAAAGGCATTAAGTTATAAGTATGCTAATAAACTCCTTTGTTTGTTTGTATATTTCTTTGGTTTTCAAATAGCGACGCCCTAGATGGAAATTTTGTCCTATATTGGGTTTCATGTGTTTGGTGATGGGGCGTAGGTAGTTTTGGTGTTGCGATGAACTCTGTGTATAACCAAGTTTTTATCGAGGGTTAAGTAACCGACTTTGGCAATGCCTTGTGTGGTTTGTGTCTGGTCACTTGGCTAGGGGGGGCAAGAATATGGTGCATTTATATGCTGACTGTAAGAGGACTCATGTTTGTTTTGATTAATAGAAATCTATCCTTACGAAACAAAAAAGAAAAAGAAAAAGTATGCTACTAAACCACGAATCATCTTATCAAAGCCCACCTTTATATTAGGCCTAGAATTTGATGGTCATTCATGTTTGCCATGAAAATTTTAGGTGGGTTTGGTTATTTAACTACTTTTTAATTAAAGTTTTAAGAAATATAAAATATTAAATTGTTAAAACATTTGTTTACTTTATCAAAATTTGAATAATTTTAAATGAAATATTTTTATTAATTTTTATTAATCGCAAATAATTTACTTGTTATTAAAAAATATTTGTATTTTAAAAGAGGGGTAAAAATTTATTCAATCCAAAAAGAGCAGTACAAAGCAAGGGAACTACACATCCCTATCAATCTCCACTAATTGGTCCAACTTTAGTGACAAATCCGGGCGTAATTGACCCCTTTCCACAATATTTCAATCATGCAAATTATCAGAAGCCCATTTAGTCAAACAATCCACAACCCCATTCCATTCACGCAGAATATGATAGAAAGAAACATAATCCAAGGAAGCACACAGATTAAGAATCTATTTTATAATAACAACCAAATGCCAACTAACATCCTCTAATTGTTGCCTCTTCAACAAAGTCACTACCACCTGAGAATCCGATTCACAAATGATTTGTCGCCACCTGAGAGCACAACCACGCTCCATAGCACACAAAATGGCAAGAGCCTCCATCACATTGTTAGTATACCAACCCTTATAAATAGTAAACTAACGGTCCCAAAACTAGTCCGCCCAACCCCTCCAATACCAGCATGGCCAGGATTTCCATGAGAAGAACCATTCGTGTTGATTTTCAACACACCCTGAGGAGGATGACACCAGTGACCCTCCCTATTTATCTTCTAAAGGGGATGATGACATCTATTTCTCTTGATTTGACCAACACTCTGAGCAGCCCCCCTCTGAAGAGGAAGATTGAGACGAGTACAAAAGGGAACCTCTCCTGGATCCACACCCTCAACCAAGTCACACTTAGCTATAGTAGTTTCTCCCATTAAATGAAGAATCCTCCACCAAAAATGTTAGACAACCAGCTTCACATCTTGAAAAATACTGCGATTCCTCTCCAGTCAAATATGCCAAATAATAAAAGTCGGTCCTAGAGCCCAAGTAACTTGAAGAAAAGAGGTCTTAAGAGGGGCCTTCCCCCATCGAGCAAAGAACTCTGCCAAAGAAGAGACATGCCAGCAAGCCTAATTCCACACATCCCACCAAAGGTTCCAAAGCCTCCTAGAAAAGGAACATTAGAAGAAGAGATGAGAGACACTCTCTTCACTGTTACCGCACAAAACACACATTGAGGGACTCTGAAACCCTCTCTTGCACAAGTTATCCCAAGTAAGACATCGGTTCTGGACCACCAGCCATAGAAAAAAATTGCACTTGGGCCAAGAAAACTTATTCCACATTTGCTTCCACCAAGGAACCTCAATGTCCCCAAACACCTACCTCAGCAATTCACCATAGCCAGTTGAAACAAAATACTTACTAGATAAATCACTGTTACTCCAAGCTAGAACATCCTGCCCTACTATGGAATTGTGTTTCTGTGATGCAAGAACCTGAGCCAACTCTTGCCTATCCTCTGACTCTCCTGGCAGCCAATCTGAGGAGTGCTTCCATCTAAGGCTAGCAACTAGTCCAATATTTCAAACAGAATTATAATGCTCAACCGTATTCCAACCGGTAGCAATAAAATGATCACTCAGAGATTGGAGGTGAGGGTAAGTAGAAAGAATGGGAGGGTGACCATCCCAAGAATCCCACCAAAAAAATGCTTGAGAACTCAAATGACATATCCAAAAAAGCCCCTTCTTAACCAATTGAGCCCTTGATTTGAGGGTATTCCAAATCATAGATCCCCTTCCTTCTAGAGGGAAACGAGGAACATCAAAAGTGTTAACATCCTTAAGATACTTGTGGGTAAGAATACGAGCCCAAAGTTGATCTTGACTAGTACACCAACGCCAATATAACTTGGCTGCAAGAGCTTTCCCATTTAAAACAATAGAACGCAATCCAAGGGCCCCCCTTTTTCTACGGCCTGCACACCGTATCCCACTTAACAAGACTCCACTTGGTCGACTGCAAGTTACCACTCCAAAGAAATTGTCGTGAGAGAGCATCAAATTCCCTCAGGAAATACAAAGGAGTTGCCTAAACAAAACCCCTGTAAATAGGAAGAGCCTGGATAGCAAACTTCAGAAGAGTCACTCTCGCAGTAGTAGAAAGCCAACTATGAGTCCAATGATTGACTTTATTGCGCAACTTATCAAGCAAATTTTTCCAAGAAGACCTGGGTTGCCTTCCAACAACAAGAGGTATTCCCAGATAGATAAAGGGAAGAGACCCAATCTAAAACCTCAAAATATTAGCAATCTGTCGTTGAATAGCTTGAGGAGTATTAAAAAAGAAGATAGAAGACTTGTGTTCATTGATTTTCTGACCTAATCAGCAAGGTAAATATCCAAAGTCTGCCAAAAAAAATAGCCTCTTGAAGATGAGCCCTCCCCATAAGAGAAGTGTCATCCACAAACTGAAGATGAGAGAGTTGTGGAAGCCCATTGCCTCAACACTAGCCTTGAATCCTACCCTAGGAAACCCACGACTTTAGAAATCTGCCCAAACCCTCAACCATAATAATAAATAGATAAGGGGAGAGAGGATCTCCTTGACAAAGGCCCCTGGAAGCCAAAAAAAGCTTAGAAGGTTCCCCATTCATAAGAACGGAAAAAGAGGAAGAGGTAACACAACTCATAGTCCAACTAGCCCAATCCGAATTAAAACCAAAGCTTAAGAGAATTCTCTGTAGAAAATGCCACTTAACTCTATCATAAGCCTTGGTCATATCCAACTTGATGAACATAGACTTCTCCTTGGAAGTCGCCATAGAGTGGATGACCTCAAAGGCAACCACCACTTCATCTAGGATCTGTCTACCAGCAAAAAAACCTCCTCGCTTCTCAGAGATAACAAAAGGAAGACAAACTTTGAGCCTCTCAGTGATCAATTTAGTAATAATTTTATACACTACATTGCAGAGAGCAATAGGTCGAAAGAATTCTAGCCAATCAACACCTTCCTTTTTAGGAATAAGAACCAAAAAAGTAGAGTTCAAGGCATGAAGCATCTGCTTACTGTGAAGAGATTCCCGTGCAACCTCCAGCAAATCTAAATTTATAATATCCCAAAATTCTTGAAAAAATTCAATAGGAAAACCATCCAGTCTAGGGGTTTTACCTTTATTCATCCCAAAAACAACCTCTTCCAATTCAGACAAAGATATCGAGCAAATGAGGAAATCATTCATCTCCTTGGAGATCAGGGAGGGGACACAAGAAAGGGTCAAATTTTTCTCATCTTTTGCAAGGGGCGAATCCTCAGAAAAAAGAGCAAAATAAAATTGTCTAGCCTCACGAGACAAAGCCTGCAAAGAAGAAATGTGGATCCCATCCGCATTAACTAGAGAGGAAATACAATTTCTATTGCAACGGGCCTGCACAAAATTATTCTAAGATAAACCTTCAAGATTATAGTTAAATTCAAAATTTACTTTTCAAAGGAATGTAAGTATTTTCTCTTCGAATTGAAATACATAAAAATTATGTATTAAATATAAAATAACAAAAGTCAAGAACTCTTCTTGACTTTGTATCTTTTCATATATTTTATTTCAACTTATATAATTTATTTTAGGTATCACTTTAAGATACCATCATTTATGCATCCAAACTCTAATTATTTTCTAACATTTTGGATGATGTTTTATTTTGAAAATTCTTTCCCAATAAAATAATACTTGCAAGAATACTAAGCATGACTTGTTGTATCTTTGCCAATGAAAAAAAATAGACATGTATTGCATGTAACGAAGGATTTACAACCTAAAATAAACTTGATACAAGTACACATGAAACTATGTTCTTAAAGAAAAAACAAGGCAAATTTTTTTTACATTAACCTTATGAAGAAATACTTGTAGATATCTATTTTTAATAACATATACACAAGAACTTAGAAACAATAATGAAGGAATAATACAAAAAAGAGTGACATAATATGCCTTGAGAAAACTCTTAAAAAGAAAAACTAGACTCCAAGACACCAAATTAATGTATTTTCAGCAATTAAAGTCACAATACAATACTAGGTTTAGATCCTTAACAAGAAAGATCAACACCCTACTCCTTTAGAGAAATTTTGGTAGCATAAATTCTTATTACAAAATATCATCACCTTCTAAACCATGCACCAACATATAGGTAATACCCAAAACAAAAAATCGCCAATAGTTTTTAAAACCATGAGAAAAATATGAGTTGAAAGTGGTGCCTAGATCTCCATACAAATCTCAATGCCCAAATCAACAAGATTTAACTAAAATGTAAGTTAGAAACTTCCTCTTACAACCATAACACTCCACTTGTCTTATATGCATTTGCGTAACATACACATGTGAGCTAATTGTCTTCTTTGATATGCTCTATGTCCACACTTCTCCTTTTCACGCTCTTTCTAATCTAGCAACTCTTACATACCTTACATGTTGTCATAGTTACATTTAGTGATTCCCATGACAAGTAAGTGATAAACACAACATGCCAAATTACAAGCTACAAGTGACAAATAGTGACATTCCAAGTGGGATCACCCTATGTGGGTTTACAATAAACAAATATAATTAAATAATAAAATACAAACATTGGAAATACAAGGTTGAGACACCTTTTTCAAGCAATCATATGAGGATAGCTTATATGCAAATGTTTTGTGTTATTGAAGATTTTACACATTTCTTTCATCATGAAATAACACAACTCAAATTCAATAAATCAACAAGAGTTTAACTCACTTTTTACAACTGCTAACATTAAATATAGATATTAATTTATTGATATCATTTAAAATGTCCAACTAATAATGCTCGATAAAATGTATAAATTTATTAGAGAACATTAAATTTTGAGAAATTTATTTGTATACATGAATATTTCCTTATATCTAATATAGAAAAATAAATTAAATAAATAAAAATTCCTCAACCTTTTATAGTAAAAATGACATGCTTGACTATGAAAATATTGCTTACAAGTTATAATCCAACCTTTTTTATTATCCCTCTTTAATTGTTGATTATCTTTGTGTAATTGAAAATATTTATTGGTACAATGTACATATAAATGATGAATAATCATTACTCTTTAAATTTATAAAAAAGTAAATGTCCAAATTTACTCTTACAATTAAAAATAAATTTCTAGAGTGATATGGTTAAAAATGAAAAATATTTAGGATAATTTTATATTCAATATTTAAAAATATTATTTTTTTAAAAGGAGTAAAAATTTATTTAATCAAAAGAGAGAATACAAAGCAAAAGGCCATAGGCCCACCTGGAAACAAAAGGAGCTTCCCTAGGGGACCCTTCAACGAAACCAACTACCTATTCTTGTCCTTCACAATTAACTTATTTAAAACTAGAACACACTCAGGTGGCATAAGATTCAGGTCATTAACATCCCACCCCTCCAAATACTCTAAGGCCCACTTTGCCAGACAATCCACCACTCTATTCCACTCTCGAGGAATATGACAAAAAGAAATATAATCCAAGGATCTGCAAAGGTCCAATATCTGCTTAACCACCATAGCAAGTTTCCAATTAGTAACATCCACCCTTTGCTCCCTTAACATATCCACCACAATTTGTGAGTCAGATTCAAAGATATTCTAACCAAGGGAACAACCGCATTCAACTGCATACAGAATAGGAAAATGATCCATAAAGTTGTTAGTATGGAAACCCTTATAAGTGGAGAACGGAAACACAACACCGCAACCAATACCACCAATCCTAGCATGCCTAGGATTCCCCCTAGAAGAACCATCAATATTAATATTCATCACTCCATCAGGCGGTGGGAGCCATTGACCCTCTCTCTGAAACCTCTACCTAGCTTGTCGAGGTCTTCTATTAGCTGAGAGACCCAAACCACTATCAACCAAATTCAGATTCCTAATTATAGATATATCATTAGGATCCACAACAATCAAAAGATCACATTTTACTGAAGTAGTCTCCTGGATTCTACTGCAAACCTTTTTCCATAACTGAGCCACTCCTAACCTCACATCCTATAAAATCCTCCTATTTATTTCCAACCAAAGTTGCCAAATAATGAATGTAGGACCAATAGTCCAAATAATTTGGAGAAATGAAGTCTAAGCCGGAGGCCTACCCAAACTATCTCAAAACTCCACTAAAGAAGTAACATAAACATAGGCATGACTCCAAACCCCCTACCAAAGGTGCCAAAGCGCTCTGGAATAAGGGCATTGGAAGAAGAGGTGAGAAGTACATTCCTCACTGTTATGACAAAGCACACAAATAGAGAGTCACTAAAAACCTCTCTTCCACAAATTTCCTAGGTAAGGCATCTATTTTGAACAACCAACCAAACAAAGAAATTACACTTAGGCCAAGAAAATTTATTCCAAACCTTCTTCCACCAGGGAACCCCAACCTTCCCATACACATTTTTATCCAACTCCAAGTAACTTGAGGCAACTGAGAATTTTCCCTTCAGATTCAAGCTCCATGCCAAGACATACCCCCCTTAAGGGAATTACACATCCTCCTAGCCAAAATCTTAGCAAGCTCCTGACGATCCTCCTTCGAACCACCTGGCGACCACTCATGAGGTTCCTTCCAACGTATCACCTCCACAGAACCTAAGGCCAAACTGGACTTAAAGTCCGCCACTCTACTCCAACCAGCAGATCAAGAAACATTTGCAAAGGGTTTGCAAATGAGGAAATGTTGTTAGAAGAGGAGGATAACCATCCCAAGAGTCATAAGAGAAAAGAGCCTCAGAGCCTCCATTACAAATCCAAAAAAGGCCCTCCTTAATGAGCTTCGCTCCTTCTTTGAGAGTATCCCAAATCACATACCCCTTTCCTAGAAGACTATACTGAGGCACCTCTGAAGGGTTCACCCCCAAAGGTACTTAAAAGTAAGAATTCTAGCCCAATCTTGATCTTGGCAGGTACACCATCTCTAGTATAATTTAGCAACAAGGACCTAACCATTCAAAGCTGCTCAGTTATGGAAAAAGGTTTGCAATAGGATCCAGGAGACTACTTCGACAAAATGTGATCTTTCGGTTGCTGTGGATCCTAATGATATGTCTATCATGAGGAATCTGAATTTGGTTGATAATAGTCTGGGCCTCTCAGCTGACAGAAGACCTCGACAGGCTAGGAAAAGGTTTTAGAGAGAGGGTTAGTATTGGTTGTGATAGTGAGGGTGGTGTTGTGTTTCCGTTCTCCACTTATAAGGGGTTTCATAGTAACAAATTTATGGAGCCTTTTGCTATTCTATATGTAGTTGAACAGGCTTGTTCCCTTGGTTAGAATAGGGTGATTTCTGAATTTGACTCATAGATTGTGGTGGATATGCTGAGGGAGCAAAGGGTGGATGGTGCTAATTGACAACTTGCTATAGTGGTTAAGTAGATATTGGACCTTTGCAAATCCTTGCATTATATTACTTTTTGTCATATTCCTCGGGAGTGGAATAGGGTGGTTGATCGTCCGACAAAGTGGGCCTCAGAGTATTTGGAGAAGTTGGATGTTAATGACCTGAATCTTATGCCACCTGAATGTGTTCTAGTTTTAGATAAGTGAATTGTGGAGGACAAGAATAGGTAGTTGGTTTCGTTGAAGGGTCCCCTGGGGAGGCTCCTTTTGTTTTCAGGTGGGTCTGTGGCCTTTTGTTTTGTATTATTTCTTTTGATAAAATAATTTTTTACCCCTTCTTTTTTAAAAATAATATTTTTAAATATTAAAATATAAAATTATCCTAAATAATTTTCATTTTTAACTATATTACTCTAGAAATTTATTTTTAATTGTAAGAGTAAATTTAGACATTTACTTTTTTGTAAGTTTAAAGAGTAATGATTATTCATCATTTATATGTACATTGTACCAATAGATATTTATAATTACACAAAGATAATCAACAATTAAAGAGGGATAATCAAGAAAGGTTGGATTATAACTTGTAAGCAATATTTTCATAAAAGGTTGAAGAATTTTTATTTATTTAATTATTTTGTCTATATTAGATATAGGGAAATATTCATGTATACAAATAAAATTCTCAAAATTTAATGTTCTCTGATAAATTTATACATTTTATCAAGCATTGTTAGTTGGACATTTTAAATATCAATAAATTTGTATCTATATTTAATGTTAGGAGTTGTAGAAAATGAGTTAAACTTGTTGATTTATTGAATTTGAGTAGTGTTATTTCATGATGAAAGAAATGTGCGAAATCTTAAATAACACAAAACATTTGCATATAAGTTATCCTCATATGATTTCTTGAAAAAGGTGTCTCAACCTTGTATTTCCAATGTTTATATTTTATTATTTTATTATATTTGTTTATTGTAAACCCACATAGTTGGGTGATCCCACTTGGAGTGTCACTATTTGTCACTTGTAGCTTGTAATTTGGCATGTCGTGTTTATCACTTACTTGTCATGGGAATCACTAAATGTAACTATGATAACCAGTAAGGTATGTAAGAGTTGCTAGATTAGAAAGAGCATGAAAAATAGAAGTGTGGACTTGGAGGATATCAAAGAAGATAATTAGCTCACATGTGTATGTTATGTAAAAGACATATAAGACAAGTGGAGTGCTATGGTTGTAAGAGGAAGTTTCTAACTTACATTTTAGTTAAATCTTGTTGATTTGGGCATTGAGATTTGTATGGAGATCTAGGCACCACTTTCAGCTCATATTTTTCTCATGGTTTTAAAAACCATTGGCAATTTTTTGTTTTGGGTATTACCTATATATTGGTGCATTTTTTAAAGATGATGGGATTTTGTAATAAAATTTATGTTGCCAAATTTTCTTTAAAGGAGTAGGGTGTTGATCTTTCATGTTAAGGATCTAAGTCTAATATTGTATTGTAACTTTTATTGCCGAGAATACATTGATTTGGTGTTTTGGAGTCTAGATTATTTTTTAAAGAGTTTTCTCAAGGCATATTATGCCTCTTTTTTTGTGTATTATTCCTCAATTATTGTTTCTAAGTTCTTATGTATATGTTACTAAAAATAGATATCTACAAGTATTTCTTCATAAGGTTAATATAAAAAATGTTGCCTTGTTTTTTTTTTTAATAACATAGTTTTAGGTGTACTTGTATCAATCTTATTTTAAGCTGTAAATCCTTAGTTAGACACAATACATGTCTATTTTTTTTCATTGGCAAAGGTATGACAAGTAATGCTTAGTATTTTTGCAAGTATTATTATATTGGGAAAGAATTTTCAAAAAAACATCATCCAAAATGTTAGAAAATAATTTGAGTTTGGATACAACAATGATGGTATCTTAAAGTGATACCTAAAGTAAATTATATAAATTGAAATAAAATATATGAAAAGATACAAAGTCAAGAAGAGTTCTTGACTTTTGTTGTTTTATATTTAATACATAATTTTTTTATATTTCGATTCGAAGAGAAAATACTTGTACATTCCTTTGAAAAGTTAATTTTGAGTTTAACTATAATCTTGAAGGTTTCTATTAGGATAATATTTTTGAGTACTTAATTATATTTTTAAGAATTTGTGATTTCTATTAAAAACAATTATATTTATTATAATTATAGTTAATAATATTTTTTAATAATAAGTATATTATTTATGATTAATAAAAATTAATAACATCATTTCATTTTAAATTATTAAAATTTTGATAAAGTAAATAATTCTTTTAACAATTTTGTATTTTATATTTCTTAAAACTTTAATTAAAAAGTAGTTAAACAACCAAACCCACTTGAAATTTTCATGGCAAACATGAATGACCATCAAATTCTAGGCCTGATATAAAGGTGAGCTTTGATAAGATGATTCGTGGTTTAGTAGCATACTTTTTCTTTTTCTTTTTTATTTCATAAGGATAGATTTATATTAATAAAAGTACACATGAGTCTTCTTACAATTAGCATATATGCACCGTATTCTTGCCCCCCTAGCCAAGTGACCAGACACAAGCCACACAAGGCATTGCCAAAGTCGGTTACTTAACCCCCGATACAAAAACTTGCTTATACACAAAGTTCATCACAACACCAAAACTACCTACACCCCATCACTAAACAAACGAAACCCGACATAGGACAAAATTGCCATCTAGGGCATCGCTATTTGAAAACAAAGGAGTTTATTAGCATACTTATAACTTAATGTCTTTGTTTTTATATACAAAATTTGAGAAAATGGGCAATGAAAATTTTTATGGATCCACCACCAATCAATTTTTCCAAATTATATAAAAGAATAATCTTAAGGACATGAATTTATCAATTGCTATTTTATAAAAACATACAAGCAATCAAAGGGTTTGGTTCAATTGGTTGAGCATAATCATTGAGGATCATGGTATGTTCTTGATTATGCCATTCTCCAAGGTTCAAAACTCCAAAAGGTATGATATAAGGGATGAGACTTGGATTGTGCCTCGAGCGACTTTGATAAAATAAATATTTCACTATCCTCGACTCTTAGTTGAAGAGGTATCAATATAAACTCATACTGTAGCAAAACAAACTCATAGATGATAAAAAAAAAAAAAAACAATAGATTTGTCTATAGTTTGAAATGAAGCTCATATAAACTGATTTTGCTTTCAAAAATATTGGAGTAGTTATTCTTTACCTCTATAAATTCTTCTTTTGAATGGTCCTTCTGGTTGATTTTTTCTGCCTAATAAAAAAATGGTTTAATAAAATTGGAATAATCCTTTGAAGATCCATGTATGCTTTAAACAAATCAGCAGACTATATTGCTAGTAAAAGAAAATGGAACTTCAACAATAGAAACAAATTTTGGAATAAAAAGAAAAAAGAGCATGGAATCACCATAAACAAGTTATCATAAAGGACAATCATAGTCTTTTTAGCTTACATTTCAATTATCCTTGCTAGTAAGGATGCTCTCCTTAGGTACAAAATATCTTTAAAGAAGCGCATATTTTGACCTTCATCATATTCGTGAGGTAGTTGGATTTCCGTTCTTTCAAGAAAGGGTGTGCTTTGAAGCAAGCAACCTATTATTGCTATTTCCTTGTAGCCAAACTTAACTATTTCTACCTTTATTTTCTTGAGGTTGACATGTGGAGAGGCAAGGAAGACAGGTTATAGGATCTCTTGACATCTCCTGCATTGCAGAGTGTCATGAATAAGTAACTTTATCAAGGTTTCCTTTCTCACATCATAAGCCAAGTTCTAGTGAATTGCTTAATAAGAAGCCTTTCATTTTTATTTATATGCATTCAAAATGTAGATGTTAAAACCTCACCTTAACACTTAAAACTATTTTGCTGGAAGTTTGTGTAAATACCTGGATGAAGAAACCCAACATATAGAGCGAATGAAGATTTGGAAGCCTATGAAGCAGGTTCATTAGAGGAACATCCATCTCTTCTTCCCTTTCAAAGGGTTCAACTATGTGGATCGTAAGTTTTGTCAAGGATTGGAAATTTCCTTCCATTTGAAGAAACCTACTTGGATAGAGAATTTCAATGTACTCCTTCAAGGACAGTTCCCTTGGAGTACTTGCACATTTGAGCTTAAACATAGCAGAAGAAAACTCATAGAACCTTCCACCATTTACACTCAAATCGCCAATCATGAACCCCGACAACACTTTGAGATTGGGGTAGTTAACAGATAGAGACTTTACTCTTTCTATACTCAAATGTTCAATAGTGGATGAACAAATTATGGTATCACTTAACCCTAATCTTGTATCTTCTTCTATTTAAAGTTTTTGCAGAAGGGGATAGAGCAAAATCAAGGAGACCAAAGATTCATCTATCAATTGAACATCACAAAGGTAACAAGAAATGAGGTGGGGGAATCCAATGAAATTGATTGGAAAATTGGTGAGAACGTAGCCATCTAGAGACAGGGTTACCAGGCGTGAACATGAAAAGAGGGCAGGGGGTGGGATTTTTTTAAGGGCACTGTCAGGCAGAGTGAGGTGATGAAGAGTGAGGTGTTGAACATTACACCAGGAAGCATATCTCACCCATTTGCATTCATTTTCGTGAGAGAAGTTCCAATATTTACCATCTAAATAACTATTGTGGATGTGAAAGGCCTCCAAATTATGAGAATACAAGAGCAAGATGTTGGATATTATATTCTTAACTCTTGCCATAAGAAGTGCATCTAAGGAAAATATCAGACCCCAAAACAAAACATGGAGTGAAAGTGAGCTCAGGCATTTGGGTGTAGAGAAATCTCCATCTCTTGGAAAGAATAGAAGATTTGATATCATCTTTTAATGGGATTTTTGATAATATGAAAGAAAGAAGAGAAGTAGGAAGCATATAGAATGCATCTTGGGCAAGCATGATTGGCACATAAAATGCAGAATAAGAGAGTAAATGAAATTGTTTGTAAAAATGTAGAATGTCATTGAAGAATCAAACACGTACCCTTGCAATTAATTACAACGAAGGTGGAAACTCTGTGGTGTGCTCAGATAGTACATTTTGTAGTTGGTGGTGGGATCGAGATGTTTGCTTCGTATGGAAGCTATTTGAGGTGATTTGACATTGACTTGATGCCTGTTAAGCTTGGCAATGTCTATAGGGGTGACAATTTGCACCGCATGGCATCGATGCCCATCTACTGCCATCCCCCCTGACATACCCGTTGCTGTATCTGCCAGTCCTCGTCGGTCCTCGTTCTAACCTGAAATACCTGCTGTGCCAGTGCCGTATCTACCCGTCCTCATTAGTCTTGTTCCATACACCCTAGACTTCCATGCAGGAAAATTTGCCCTAGACTTCCGTGCAGTCTCATTTATTTATTTATTTGCAATTGTATCTTTCGTTTTTCTTATTTGTTGGATTTTTATTTATTAAGCACAAATATTATATTTGATCGAATTATATTATATTTTATATTATTTGAATTTTTTTATCTAAGAATTATATTTGGATAAGCGGCTATAAGAATATAATATTATATGATTTTATAATATTATATAAAAATAATAATATTATATTTATTATTGATAATTAATTTAGGATTAAAAATATACGTTTCTACAAGAATTTATTTATGACATATAATATAATTTAATGTATATAAGAAATATAGGGTAAATATAAAATATATTTTAGTATATTATATATGATAATTAAAAATTTATATTATATTATATATTTTGTATAAAAATAATATTTTGTAATAATTTTTCCCCAGGTATCTAAGGTATGGGTTGTTGGGGTGTGTGGACACTGACTGACACATAAATTTTTTTTGTAATAATTAATTAATTTATGATGAGAAATATATGTTTCAGAATAATTTATTTATGATATATAGTTAAATAATAATTAATATTTTTTATTAACAATTTTAAAATTAATAATAAATAAAATAATTTATTAAAAATAATCAAAAATATCTATACAATATATATTAAACTTAATTATCTATTTTAAAGAAACCATTAAAATATTTTATTTAGTATACAAAATAATAAAGATACACTAAAAATATTGTTTTAAAAAAATGATAAAATATATTTTATTTCAAAAGTATATATAGAATATAAATAAAATTAAAAAAATCATGAATTTACATCATGTGAAAAATTATTATACAATTTGTAAAATATATTTATGATGAGAAATATATGTTTCAAAGAATTTATTTATGATATATAGTTAAATAATAATTAACAATTTAAAAACTAATAATAAATAAAATATTTTATTAAAAATAATCAAAAATATCTATACAATATATATTAAACTAATAAAAAATCTCTATACAATATATATTAAACTTAATTATCTATTTTAAAGAAACCATGAAAAGATTTTATTTAGTATACAAAATAATAAAGATACACTAAAAATATTGTTTTTAAAAAATGATAAAATATTTTTTAATTCAAAAGTATATATAGAATATAAATAAAATTTAAAAAATCATGATTTTACATCATGTGACAAATTATTATACAATTGGTAAAATATATTTTTTGGAAGGTTATTTAGAAAAATGTTTGTCATATTTTTTGGTACGGAGTACATATGTTGTGTGTGCAACAAAGGTTTCAATAGAGAAGTGAGAGCTTCAAATTAATTATGTATTTTCTTACACTAACTTTAAGAGGATGGAATCCATATATTACATTTAGATTTATACGTTAAAATGTAAGATTTTTCGTGAATTAGTACCATTGTCAAGCACTTAATTTCAATTGTTAGGCTATTAAGTAAATGATGTTGTACACTCAATATACCAAGAATATCATCTAAATTGATGCCATATTCCTTTGCCATATGACAAACTGCAAGAGTAGACAATACATTTTCCCTATTTTCTATGATATTCAGAGACTCTCTAGATTGCAAACCAAGTTCCTAGGACTTTGTGGAGGACCCCTGTATTTGTCCCCAACTTACTAAAGATCTACAATTAAATCCACCAAAGTTTCTCCAACCTGATAAATAAAGTATGCATATTATAAAAAATTTCTATATGGTCCATAAAATAAAAAGGAATGAGCATGATGGAGACCATTTACATTACCATGATTGTTAAAGAAGACATTCATATTTACCTGGTAGTAAATGATGTATATTTTTGCATATACACATCTATACATTCCAAAGTTTATTTATGCATATGCAATAAAATTAATGCTTTTGCACTTCAAATATTTTATTATAGGAAGAATTTATTAATTTAAAAACAAATGTTTAGATATTCAAAATTTCAAACAAGTCTAGTACCTGAATTCATTAGACAATTTTGCTCACGAAATGCCAATTTGAGAACGTCAATCCCTATAGGAAGCAGGTCATGTTTTCACAAGGATTTCTCTTGAATCATTTTAAGCATAGTTATTTGATATATACCAAAGGGAATATGACCATAAGATCCCCCAACATAAGATCCACCTTTAACTCTTTTAATTCTTTATGATGGATTTACCACCAATACTTTTAGAAAAAATATTTCATATTATAACAAGGGGATACATACCTGACACACAAAGTAGGATATGTGCCCCCCTTGAAGATATCATGGTTTAACCACCTAACCTTACATACCAAGAAAAATATTTAAAATGACTATAAAGAAACAAGACCCCTCGCGTCAATCCACAACCTCACCAACAAGGTCACAATATAGAGAAAAATTAGCAAAAGTTCCAAGAAAAGGTATTTCGAGACATGATGAATATGTTTGCAAAAGCTCTCAGCCCAACAAAAAAGCATGTCCATCATCATCCATGTTCAACAAGAGAAACAGTTGAAATCCAAAATCACTACCCCTTTAATGAATCATTAAATGGAGAGCTATTATGTATTCATATATGTCCCAACTTTGGAGCTTTTTTTAAACATTACCTCATCTCACAATCCATCATAAATAATACTTAGTGAAGTCCACCTTCTACAGTATATCCATAGTCTGATTGTCCATTCATGAGATAATGGTGAGGATATACACTGCTACCATATACTTAGTTACCACATAACACACTTACACTTCAAAGAAAATCATTTAATGCACATAAATCAATAAACCAAACATACGTTTGATACAAATACCTCATGCCAAGCTTTGATCCAAGTGTCAATTCCAGGACCTCCTCTTAAACCAACCACCTTGTTGGAGTTGCAATTAGTTTTAGATGATTTCAAATTATGAAAACATAAAATATGTTCAAAAGCTTGGAATTTTCTCAAAGTCATTTCTCTTTGCTATGGGATGTCAATTTTTAAAAAATACAAAATACAAAAATAAATTAAAAATCCAGAAACAAAAATCTTTTTAATGACTATCTATAGCCCATGACAATCATTTTATAAAATTTTAATGACTGTTACCATCCCATGACAGTCATTTTTTAAAAATTAATGATATTCATGGGCTATCTGACATCCGTTGTACATCTAAAAAATTTAGATCAACATATAGCCCTATGACATGAAGAGATGAGTGTTGAGAAACTTGATCAATAGGTGTCTTAAGAGGGACGTATATTTCAATTTGCATAAATTATCTCCCCATCACCAAATTTATTTTTCCAATTTAAATATTATGTGTATGATGTTATATGGTATGAGAGCTATGCTCAATTTTTGGAGATTCAGGGCTATGTCATTTTCAAGGCTACATAGAAAAGGATTTCACTCAAAAATAGTAAATATCCATCATTTCATTCCCAAACGCCACCAAACACTTTTAACAAGGAAAGAGCACTTGAGACCTCATAAAAAAACACCCCCAAAGCTTTGGAAATATGTTGCAACAGTCTTGGGCTCATTGTAATAAAATCCTCTTGAATCTAGAAACTCCTCTTGTAATAAGCATTAAGTAAAAGTCTTGAATCTAGAAATACCCTGCTACCTTCATTCACCAAGCCAATTTCTCTTAAGTTAGGCTAGAAGAAATTCTTGTAATAAGTGGTAATCACAGGGACTCACAAAGTTAGGCTGGAAGGAAGTAGGATCACAGAATGGAGTTCCTCGAAGTCGGAAGTTAGTGCGCAATTTGCTGTAGGTTCAAACATCAATTTGAACTCCTATCTTTAGCTTAAGATTTGGCTTTACAATGTGCAATGAACCTTAGCATAGGTTACTTATTAAAAAAAAAAGGAAAAGGGCAAGGAAGAGAGAAGATTCCTAGACCTGAAATTCAGCAATGAATATTGATCATGGAGGATTTTACTATGGACAACCTTCCTAAAATAGAATTTCACTTAACTAGACTACTACACAATCTCATGAAATTTTTGCAAGCTTCAAAGGACTACAGATATTCAATTATTCATTCACCATAAGCATGAACAAACAATAGAAATTTAGAGCAGTCGTTAATCTAAGTCTAGGCTAACTTTACACAACTGTATGTCATAAAAAAAAAACCAAAAGTATGGATCAAGAAGACATCTAACAACCATCTCTTCTCCATGCTTGGTACATTTCGAAGTGACTTCCACCATTTGTTTTGATTGAGCGAATGCCCTAGCAACAGAATTCATGAAGAGCGAAGATATGTCGTCCATTGCACTCTCCTCCATCTTCTTATGGAAATATTCTTTAACTTTTTCCACATCTAGTTCCTTGACAGACATATTTTTATCAGTCATTAATTGGATATAACCTTCATTGTCCGCCTGATGTTCTTTAGCCCACTCGAGGTTGAGCTCGGCTTCATGCAACACCTTTTCCAATACCTCGTTTCGATGATGATGAGGCATGTTACAAGAGTGTATAATGACCTTGCTTATATAAACCGAAACCCCAATAAAAAATTCATCTAATCTACCTTCAAAAAAGAAAAACCCAAAACTAAATAGTTAAAAATATACACAAGTCAATAGATAAATATATTAATAAAGAAAAGCAACTCGAAAAACCTTCCACCAACATCCTCAAATAGGAGTTATTCTTCAATTAGGTATCTTTTATTTTTCTCATTATTGGCTATCTATTTCCATTCTTAATGTTTCTACTTACCCCCATCTAAGCTATGTGGCAATCTCTACCTTATACCTTCTTGAATACAAAAAATGGAGAATAATATATAAAAGTGGTGGAGAGGGGGGCCTTGAAAGGGCATTCAACGCTTGCTTATGATTAATAATAATTAAGTGATAAGGTTTTGGTTGAAAAGAATGATATTATTTTATTATCTTGACAAATGAAGTTGATAAGAGTTTACCAAACATGCTTTTTATAGAACAAAAAGTAGTCCCTTGCTTGGTTTTGGGTCAAATCTATTCTTCTTTTTGAGTGCATTCTATTTTAGCATGCTTATGTAGACGACTTTCACTAAATTTCATTCATGTTTGGATTTTCATTATTCTGTGGGTCTACAAACTTTTAAAAATTCAGGTATTATCATTACTCATACGTTCATTCTAATTTCTTCCTTTCATTCTTTTGTACCGGTATGTATTATGATGTTTTGAATTTTTTAGTTTTTAAGCTATTTTGTTTTAAGTTTTAATTTTAAGATTTTGATTTTTAATGACTATCTATAGCCCATGACAATTATTTTATAAAATTTTAATGACTGTTACCATCCCATGACAGTCCATGGGCTATCTGGCATCTATCTGATACAACTCTTCCTTTTGGTGCATCATTTCAGAAAAAATAAAATATTTAATTAGTTGCCTTTTGGAAAATTAAATATTTTAATCTTTAATCCTCGTCTTTGTGAAAATTAATTCAATAATAGTCTTCATTTGTTGGAAAAATTCACTTCACTTTTTACTTGTATGTATCTTCAGTATGCTCTTCAGGTAAAAATAATTATCCCTTTTATAACCCTCTGGTAAAAATTGATTCATTTGCCTTTTCACATAATAATATTTTTGAGTAAAGTAATTACCTAATTCCATAAAATTATCTTACCTCCCAACACAAGCACTTTAAATCTTTGGCAAAAAATCATTACTTTTCAATATTATTGCACATTTTGATAAAATAAAAAAATTAAAATAACTTTTAAATAAATAAAAAAACTCTTTAAATAAAATAAAATAATTTAAAAGATTAAAATTATGTATTATATATAATAAATAAAATGATTAAGATATTTGTACAATCTATATTAATTATTCTTTATTTCTTATTTACAAAATAAAATCTAAAACATTATTAAAAAATAATTATTTTAAAAAAAACAACTATTAAATAAATAAAATAATATTAACTAATCTTCAATTATTAATCAATGAAATTAAATATAAAAAAAATTACATATTCAAAATAAAATTTATACAAACATTACATGTTAAGAATGAAATTTAAAGGAAAAAAAAAACGTAAGGCAGTAAATGGGGGAAAGTATGGCTATAAAAAAATCAATAAATATAGCCATTGTGCATCATACTTTTGGGTTGACTCAAAGAGATAAAATTGATGGCTTTTAAACTTAGATTCATACTATTAAACTATAATTATATTAACAAATAATTAACATACAAAAGTTACATTATGCGAAGAACATTTATTTAAATCTAGATTAAAAAATATATAAAGATGAAAATTTGATAATTAGAATAATTTAAAGTATTTATTGATTTTTATTTTACAATTCATGAATATCAATGTTTTCTCTCATAACATTCTATTCATCATCAACCCTTTGAAATTATACAATTCAATTAAAAACTAATTTATAAATTGTAAAATAAAAATTGATATTGCATCCAAAAATATCTAATTTTAGTTATAATTTATAGTAACTTAAAAATAAAGAATTTATAAAAATATTATTAAATTTATGAAAAAAAAAAAATTAATAAAAATTCATATAAATAAAAAAATCAATAAATATTTTGTAATTAAAATATATTAAAATCAATTTTTAAAATAAAAAAAATTACATATATTTAATTTTGGTTATAATTTATATTAATAAAAAATATTATAAAAAATATTATTAAAATTTTTAAGAGAAAATATTTAAAAAATAATAAAAATTCATATAAATAAAAAACCAATAAATATTTAATAATAAAAATATATTAAAATCATTTAAAAAAAATAAAAATAAACTACATATATTTAATTTATATTAACTAAAAATAAAAAAGTTATAAAAATATTACTCCAAATAGCAGGCGGAAGGGGATGAATTAAACTAAAATTCAAACTCAATAAAATGCGCCTGCCGTAAGTTGATGTTTCTACTGTACGGACAAACACAGGGCTGAGATACAGCAACGGACTTGGATGCTACGGATATAGTGGGTACGGGCTAATAACAAAACTGTTAGCCACAGGTCCGTCAGGTATAGCAATGGCTAAGCAGTCATCAAAAAGGCATGCCCATCCTATGTCTCATGCTCGTGCAATAAACGATATCTGTCATGCCTGCAAAATAACAACAGCACTATCAGTACCGTATTCCTCTATCAGTACCATATTCCTTGTGCATCTCCTCATGCATTTATTAGCCGATAGGCTTTTTATTGTGGGCTTGCCCATCAGAATTGTCACACGCCTGAGATAAATTGTTTGACGGCGTCATAATTGTTCAGGCTTGTCTAAAATAATTGATGTAGAACTCCCGCCGACGAGACTGCACTTCACATGCTACTGCCGACAAGATTACACTTCACACGCACTGCCATTGTGCTCTGTGGATATCCATGCAAAAAAAACTGCAATTAAACTCACCGCCATTGTGCTCTTTAAAAACTTTCATTCCAATGTGGTCTTTTACAAGCTTTTGTTTATGTGAATGGATTGAAGCAACAACCGAAGGAATTTTTTCTTGCATATTTTGCTACTTTTTGCTCATTAGGTTCACACCAGACACAATTTGTGCAGAATCAGGGATGATTGGAAGGGGCTATTTGCTTGAGAGAGGTTAGTTGATACTCTTTCCTTAATTTGTGATTGACGATATTGCCTCTTAGTCTTTTTTTCTATTTCCTTCTCTTCAAGTATTCTTGCATGGAAATTTCTCATTGGGTGGCAAAAGAAGAATTCTTCTCTTCTTGGTTTGAATTTATTTTGAGCCTTTTTCATTAAGTGACCCATGCATACCCTTTCTGGCTGATGCACTGTATTTTGCTACTTTTTGCTCATCAGGCTCACACCAGACACAATTTGTGCAGAATCAGGGACGATTGGAAGGGGTTGTCTGCTTGAGAGAGGTTAGTGGATGCTCTTTCCTTAATTTGTGATTGACGATATTGCCTCTTTAGTCTCTTTTTTTTCCGTTTCCTTCTCTTCAAGTATTCTTGCCTGGAAATTTCTCGTTGGGCGGAAAAAGAAGAATTCTTCTCTTCTTGGTTTGAATTTATTTTGAGCTTTTTTCATTAAGTGACCCATGCATACCCTTTCTGGCTGATGCACTGTATTGGGGTGGAATTCGGTTTCATGAAAATGCAAAGAAGATGCCAGAAACACCTAATCAAATTCCCTCATCGTGCAGTGATGTATAAATTCATGGCTTTTTAAATAAGACGAGGAGTCATTAGGATCTTTTCAAGTAATTGAAGTATGCTTGCCCTGGATAACATCAACAGTCATTGCCAATGTTGGCACATAAAATTTCCTAGCATTTCCATGTTCTTTTCATCTTCACTGATCAGCTTGTCAGTGCTGCTCAGTTGATCTTCCAGTACTAACAATATCTTTCCATTCTCACTGATGAATGGATATCCCCTGTTGACTTGACACTTACCCTGCTGTCACTGCCTTTATGATTAGATACAAGTGTCATTGTTTTCATTGTATCATTTCTTTCCTTTCTTATCCATCAATTCTTCTTTAGATTCTTGACTCTTTCCTGTACTATCCTGAACTTCAATACAAAGATTTCCAGCTCTTCGAGCTTCAATTTCCTCCTCAAATTCAGCCTAGACTGAGATGCAACCACTTTTTAATCAACAACCATAATTTTCTTAGGGATATTGCGTGTCTGTAGTGCTCTTTAGTGCTTACCAGGTTTATATACAACAGAAAATTGCTGAAGCTAAGAAAAGGCCCAAAAATAAATCTATAATGTATGGTGCAAGTAAAGGTGTAATTAACAAAGTCCCTAATCAATAGACTACCTGTTATCTAGTGCTGCCCTTTAAAAGCTTTACCCTAATGCCTCCCATGAAAAGGTTATAAAAATTGTTGCAAATCTTTTCATAACTGTACTCTTTATTCTTAGCAAATTACACCATTTTTTTTATTTTTATACTCATCTATAAAGATAAGATAATAGTTTGTAACTCCAATAGACAAGGGTGTGATTGGACCACAAATATTACTATGCATAAGTTCTAATGTACTTTCAGCTCTCCATGAGGATTTCTAAAATTGATTTCTATGGTGATTTCCAAGCATTCATGCTTCATATATAGCATTGTTTTTTACAAGTTTGGTAAAATCAATAAACATATTAGTCTATTCCAAGGCAATCAAGCTTTCTTTAGACAATTGTTCATAGTCATCAAAACATGCAAACCAACGTCTGTGTTTTAATGTACTTGAAAACTACTTGTGCTCAGGTTTTTGCCGTTATTATTGTAGGTTTTTGCCGCTATTATTGTAGGTTTTGAATAAAATTATTGTATCTGTTCATCTGGGACCTCTTGCTGGGAGCCTAACAAATTGATATCCAATTAGTATATAACAACATTGCTGCCCTTTAAAAGCTTTACCCTAAAGCCTTCCATCAAAAGCTTATAAGAGTTGTTGCAAATCATTTCATAACTGTACTCTTTTCTAGAATCAGACCCGCTCTTTTAAGTTCTCTGGACTGCCCTCTCATTAATCATAAAATGCCAATCTCAACCTCAAAACTGAAGATGCAGTCTTCATATTTCCTTATTCTTGTACTTGTTCAAACCAAAGATAGTTGTGATGCTTTTTGAGACGACACTGCCCATCTTCATTTTTTAAAACACTGTTCTTTACATTTATGAACTAACTGTGCTCAGCTGCTAAGTATTGCCCACTGCACTGTCCATAATACTAAGACATAAATTACGATGTATAGGGATGACATAACCTTCTCAACACCTCCTTCACTCATCATGACTTTCCTTTTTGTTGATTATTTCCAGTATTTTGCTTTTAGAGTAGCAAGAATCCTATGACACCATGTTGCAAAGCAGAAAATATAGAAGCTTAGTGTCAACAGTATCATATATTCTTCAAACTCACTACAGAACAAGCATACTATGGCTGACAATAGTGCTTAGTTGTTAATAGTGTTTGTATTTGTAGGCATGTTTTGCTCTTTCTGTTTATTTCAAAGTCTTATTTTTACTTTCTTTTTGTTGATTAATTTTGGTATTTGGGTTTTAAAGTAGCAAGAATACTATCCCCATGGGTAACACCCTGCTACATTCTAGCTATCAATACTAGCTGTTGTAGTTTCAATATTTGTAGGTATTGTGTGGTTCCTATAAAATCCACAATTTTACTTGTGTAATTTCTTTTTATGGAACATAATGTCAATTCTTCTTTACATTCTTCATTCTCTCCTGTACTGTCCTGAACTTCAGTACAAATACTTTCACCTCTTCGACCTTCAATTTTCTCCTCTAAATCATTGTCTACGAAATAAATGTAACAAGAAAAGCCTACATTTTCATCAACCTCCAAATGGTTATACCACTCTCAACCTCAAAACTGAAAATGCACTGTCTTCATATTAAAATAAACTGGCCTAGACTGAGACGCAACCAATTGTTAATCACTCTATACAGCACAAAATTGCTAAAGCTAAGAATATCCCCAAACATCACGCTATATTGTATGGTCCAAGTAAAGGTGTAATAAACAAAGTCCCTATTAATTAGACTACCCATTATCCATTGTTGCCCTTTAAAATCTTTACCCTAATGCCTCTAACGAAAGGGTTATAAAGTTTTTGCAGAAATTCTCATAACTGTAGTCTTTATATGTTATAATATCCTGAAATTCTGAAAAGTATGATATAATTAGTTATTGGATTTTAAAATGCAGGTTAACGGTCAAGTTTGATTTTGTTCATATTTCATTGACCGGCATTTTATTGCTCGAGTTCTTTGATGTTGCATCATATTAGAGATGCTTGGTATAATGTTATTTACTCTAGTGTACATCTTTAACCTCTCATTCTGATGTGTATTTATTTGTTGAATTTTTACATACAGATGACACATCTTTAACCTCTCATTCTGATGTGTATTTATTTGTTGAATTTTTACATACATATGACATTGAAGTTTAATTTTATCTTCATATTTCCTTAGCCAACATTTTATTGCTGAGTTAGTTGGTGTTGCATTAGTATGCCCATCTTATCATATTCTGTATTCAGAAAGCCTCGGTACAATGCAGCATCTCCTGGATATTGGGGCTGCCCCTGTGTGTAGGAATTGTGTACTCGGCCCACCCCCCCAAAAATGGGAAAAAAGGTGATGTGAACCTTGTTCGAGGATGTCACCAAAGTCAAAAACTTACAGGGGATGCTTTGATGTTCCTGGCGTCCCTTTATAGCTCCATGTGTGTTCAAATTTCCCCTGTTGCATGTCATTTTTGATAGGTTATAAGTAAATGTTACTCATGTTCTAAAATTTTTTAGGCCACGTACTTTGTTTTCCTTATTTACCCTCTTTGAAGTCCTTGTTATTATCTTATAAGTCTTTTACCTAGAGTTTATCTCTTAAGGTCGCCAGTTTCTCGGTTTTTGTAACCTTTGTCGTGGGTTTCTTGAGTTATGTAACTAATGTCGCCACTTTCTTTAAGTTCGTAGCCTAGTCGTCAGTTTATCAAGTTTCGTAACTTCATGTGTTAGCGACTTAAGTCTTGTCATAGTCCGCCCTTGTGCTGTCTTCAAGCAAGTCGCGGAGTCGGAGGTTATCATAACTTGTCAACTCTAGATTTTGGTTACCAAGTTACCGATCCAAGCAACCTGGCGACATGCCTTATTTTTTGCTCATTTCAAGGCGCCGTACAACCTAGAGATGTCAAATCGTATTGAAAAGCATGCGTCTTTTAAGGCAATTTCCTTCTTTCAAAAATAAGGAATTAAGTATTTCATAAATACGGTACATGCAGATGTGATGGCAACTTAAATGCGAGGTGGTGGGAGATTTGCACTTATATTTGCATATTGTATTTCGTACCCATCTTTCTCATTATTTTAGTATGTTATCTCCCCGAAGGTTGAGAACTTATGCAGACTGCTATAGGAAACTGCTTATTGAATGTGAGAGACACAGACATCAAACCTCTGGATTTGAAAGAATTGTGGGAGCACTTGGAGAGTGAAGGAGTTTCCGCGTTGAATGAGAGGCTTGTGGTGAGTGGTTTAGCTAATGCTGGTGGAATACCTGAAGCGGTAGGTTGTTTCGAACTTGTGGTTTCCTGCGTAAAGAGGTACGTTCCTGAAACACAAGAGATTAGAGCAGTGGACGGGTCAGTGGTTATCAAGGTCACTCCTGAAGCTGTGTCTCTAGCTCTTGGCCTCTCGATAGACATGCCATTTGAGAAGAGGTCTATTGCAATTGCTGATGAATTCTTCAAAGAAAGAGAAGTTTGGTGTATGTTGGCTTTTAAATTCGCACCTCTGGTATGCATATTTGAAACGGACAGCTATGCACAGATAAACTGCTCTTCAAATTAGAAGGGGAAGCTCCCTCTTGCTAATGGTGTTTGAAAGAAAGTAAACTAAGAACTAAGTTGCCCATCTTTTTTATCAGCTTAGAGCACAAGGTTTATTAAACACAAACACCGCAGCTGAGATTTTCTGTTTTAAGACCTTCAACTACGACTAACTTAAACTAAAGACATTTCTAACTTCTCAAGTAATAAGCAAAGCAAGAGAAACTAGAATGATGTAGACTTCTGACAAAATACTTCGATAAACTCTCTCTCAACAAACACTTCAATGCAAGTTGAAATCAAGATCATAAAAGTAGAACATAAATAACGGAAATCTGAGATTTTGGACCAAGGCAAAGGAGGCTCATGATTTTATTACTCAAAACTTTTGGAACAAAATTCACTTCTAACATGCCTGGAACAAGAAATTGCAGCTAAAGAGGCTTGCAATCTTATTCTTACACAATAGAAACAACAATCACACTAACTCCTTGCTGGCTAAAAGAGGCTCAACAATTTGCTATCACAACACAATTGAACAACACTTGAATAACAAACAAAAGGCACAATAGGCTTAGCGTTTTGTTATCACTAGCACGGTTAAAGAAACTAATGAGCAAAGGCTCTTATTTATAGACAAGCAGAGGAGTAGGGAACCCTAAAATCTCCTTGCTTTCACAATCTAGGGCTTGCTCAACAAGCAAGCTTTATTACTAAATCTAGAAAGAAGATAACATCTAACACCTAAGAAAGTAGAAAAAGCGGGAAACACCAACTATTACATTTTATCTTCTTTCTCTTCTCAAAGAATGGATAAGAATCATTCCAAGAATAGAAAGAAAGCTTCTAGAAGAAAGCTGCTTTGAAGCTCGATCACATCCGCTAGAAAATTAGAAACTATGTCCCGGTTTGGTGCATCTATGCCCTCAATAGAAAAACACTGCTTTTCTAGAATATCTTCAACATCTGCAACGGATCTCAGGAAATCTTCGACCTCATTGGCCGCTTTATCAAACTTTGCTGACATCATGGAAGTGTGACTTGGCAGAGTTTTATGTTTTTCTTTCATTCATCTCTGTGCAATCTTCTTACTATATTTGTCTTTATGCATCTCCCATATTCTTTCACATTCACCTTTTGAGATAGTAACACTTTCAGGCCATGGGGGAATGGAAAAACACTTCTCAATCATATCAGGTTTTAGACTGCAAATCAACTTGCCATCTACTGACTGGATCTCCCTAGTAGTCAGGTTGTAATGCTTGATGCAAGCGATTACGAACTCAAGACTCTGAACTGATATAGGAATTGACGCTACTGCGAGGAGTCCAAAGTGTCCCAAGTTTCTGATTGAGGTGTTGCCTGCGCTCTCCAAAGCATGTAAATCAAACACCGGCTTGATGTGATGCAAGTCTGTCTCAGCTGTTTTGATGTAATCATGATAGAGGGCTGATTCAGACTTGAAAGCATTGGGAGTGTACTCCATTTCAGAAAACTTGAAGAACGACTGTAAACTCGCCTATGTTCAAACAAGCTTTGAGCAACTTCTATTTTTAGAATGCTGATTTTCTTGCTCCAACGGACAAATTTTTTTTGAAAATTTTTCTGAGATATGGGTTTTGCTCATAATTTCGTTGCAAGACAACCTAGATCGTTCGTTTTTGAAAATTTTGAATTTTGCCTGAAAAAGCAGCAAACCCTAATTTCTTCAATTTTTCATGAAAAAAAGTTGGCACCTGGGTTTTGTTCATAATGTGATTAGAAATGGACCCAATTGACTAGATTTGCAAAATACTGATGACTGATCGAAAAAGCAGCCAACCCTAGGATTTGAAATTTTCTTGAAAAAGCTGTGACATGGGTTTTCTTCAGAAGACTAATTTGAGAGGACTCAGATGGTTGAAAACTGAATGCACTGAGGATTTCATTAACATGCAAATAAAAAGCAGCTGCTGCAACTTGATGAAGTTCTTGAAAATTTCTTCAGAAGAAAGAAGTGAAAAGACCCAGATGGCTGAAATTTTTAAAAGCTTGGCCTTCTCTTTGAAAAACTTGATTTTCTGGATGAAAAAGCTTGAAAAAGCAAGGGTTTAAGTTGCTGGTCTGAATTTTGATGAAAAACCAGCAAACTAAGCTCTTGAATCTTGAGAAAATTCTTCAAACTTGCTGCTCCAACTTTCTCCTTTGAATGCTACCTGCAAAAATAATAAAAATTACATGAAAGAAAGGTGTTAAGAAAGGTGTTAAATAGACTTAGGGTTTTGTTTTTGCTTTGCTTTCTTTTGCTTTTATTTTCAAAAACCCTAAATCAACTGTTCATTGAATTTGGACGCCCTCATCCCCTTGCAATTTTGAAACTTCTTGCAAATCTTGAAAAAATTTCTAAGGCATGAGAAGATGGGCGCCCTTCTTCACCAGGGGCACCCACTTTAAGCAGTGTAGTCAAATTTTTGGCATTTTCAACTTTTCTTCATTTTGACCTCCTACTCCGCCTCTGATTTCTAGCTTGTAGACTAATAAAACAGGCGAGCTGAAAGATCCATCGCAGAGCCTGACTGATTCTAAGGAGATTGTTCTGGAGGAGTCTTTGGCTAAAAACTTTATTTCGCCCTTCGAATTCATGGGAGCCTTTTCCTTCCAGGGGCACCCATTTTGTCCAAAGTTAGCCATTTTTAACGATCTTCAACTTCTTCATTAACTCCTCTTCAACAGATGATCACGTTGAAACTGGTGAACCAGGCATCGGATTAACTGTCGTTTATGCTCATCACAAAGCTGACGGGATATTAGGAGGGGTCTTCTGGGAGAAGCTTTGTCAAACGATGAATTCTGGAGCTTCAAAAGCTTGGGCGCCCATCTTGGTTGGGGGCGCCCATATTCACCAGACTTAGTTTATTTTTATGAACTTTCATTTTTGCTTCTGAACTTTGATTCTTAGCTCTCGTTTCACCCTACTTTCAGCTCCCCGTATCTGGTGACTGTGAACTCTGATCGACGTGCTAGATATCTCGTTGGAAAGCCTGATCGATTGTGAAGAGATCACGTTAGAGACACTTTTGTGAATTCATTTGTTTAAGCCCCTGAAAACTTGGGCACCTCTTCTTTCCTGGGGCGCTCAAACCTTCCAGACTTAGTCATTTTTCATTTGATTTCTTCTTCAAGTTTGACACCCTCATTCTGTATCCTTGACTTTGATTTGAATTCGCCAGAAGATGGCTAGTCGGATGATCTGACGGAGACAGGCATATCGAAGCTGGCTGAATACTGAAGAGATTGAGCACTTTAACAAACCCTAACTGCTGGATCAGGTGCCTTGAAAAGTTGGGCGCCCTTCTTCTCTTGGGGCGCCCACTTTTCCCACACTTAGTCAATTTTTGATATTTCTCATTTTCTTCCTTCTGACCACAGTTTGGAACTGTTGATGTGATTTTCGTGACCGCACCAATCAGCAGAACGAAGTTGTCTGAGGGCTACTCCATTCTCTCTTGATCAAAGTATTCCGTGTGCTAAGATTGCGAGATAGATCACACATTCAACTCCAAGGTTCCGAAATACTTGGAACACCCTCAGTTGGTTTGATGTGAATTGTTGTGTTCTTACGAGGGGACTTACACAATTGTTCAGAATACTTGCAGTAAACAACAGATATATACTTTGAAGGGGATTTTCGTGTGAATGATTTAGCTTTGAAGTGTGAGTTTCCTAAAGCTAACCAAAGTATGCGGAATTGAATGGCTGCAGAGATTTAGAAAATCTAAATTCTAACCTAAATGCAAGGGGTGTTAGGCTCAATTTCAATGAACTTCGACCAAGCCTTGTCTAGCCTCCTATTGGACAGCTTCGACAAGGTTAGTGCAATCTTCAAAGGAGAAAAAAGGATGTTCAAATCACGATTCAATAATGCAAGTACCATCACAACAATGCATAGCTACACATGAATCTTAATTGAAGTTAAGTATAAAGCATTCCAGTTGACCACGCAGGACAAGCTTACCATCAATAAGATTGTTAGTGGTATGGACTCAAGAAGCTCATTTACATCAAACGTAAACACCCATAACTACTATTAGCATGAAAATTAAATCCTACTTGAAGTCAAAGGAAGAAGAAATCTCACAAACCACTCACAACAAAAGTTGAATTCACCATCAATGAAATGCTTTTATTATGATTAGCCTTCGTGACAATCTCTTACAAAAATTCTCAAAGGGAGAATTCCCCTTTTCCTTCAAATAATGCAATGAAAACTATTCTAACTCCAAAAATGTCTACTCTCTATTCTGCTCTGATATCAACTGATTGCTAACTACTACTGTACAAATGAGGGGACTCCCCTTTATATAGCTGGCCAACCTCAATGAATGGTCCAGATCAAATTACAACGGAGGGCTCAGATCGAGCCACCTCATCCCTAGACAAGATTAACCCTAAAAACCACTAGAAGGTGGGGGAGTGGCGTCATTAATGATCCTAAAAATAGCAGATTCCTCCTTGACCATTATGGGCAATTAATGCCCACTATCCTTCTAGAAGATTCTCGTCCATAACCGCGTTCCCATTGCTCTTTTCTTTGACCGCGTAAGCTATGAATCGGGCCAGCACTGAATCAACTTCCTCCTCAGAAATCGACAGAGTAAGATTGAGTTGATATTCAAGGATACCCACCATCTGCTCCCACCGATCACAAGATTTTCTCCAAGTCTCAATAGACTCCTGTGTGCTTTGAATAATTGTTGAAAACGTAGAGATGTTTTCAAAGTCAAGCTGGGAAAACGTCCTCATCTCAGAGAAGAAAGGCTGCAACCTTGCCTTCAATCCTTCCACCTCTACCTCCTCATGAGTTAGCCTCCTGGCGAACAATGCATCCAATGTGTTGAGGATGCCCTCGTGAATATTTCTCATCGCCTTCTTGATTTTGGAAGATTCTATAGCTGCCATGTCAAAGAAGCCCTTCCCAGTGAATGTAGCCGAATGCCATCCAAGAAAATCATACCTGTCCCCAACCTGGATCACTCCATTTACTAAAGTCTCTGTGGGCACACACATTAGAACAACAAGGCGAGGAATAGTCTTGTCCTAGAAAATATGGGTGTCACCCCAAGCTTGCTCGACACCATCCAAGCGCGAAAGGATACTAGATGCACTCCGAAAAGAGGAGACAAGGTCGGCCATGAATTTCTCCGCCTCACTGCGAACACTGCTTATCCATTTATCTCCCTCTCGGACAGCTCTCTTCACTTCTTCAAGCCCACTGATTGGTTCTCGTGGCAGCTCGGGTGGAAGCTCTACCGCTGGGTTCTCTTGAGCACCCGGACGTGCTAGATGTTGCACATATTCAACCAATGCCTTATGCTCCTTCTTCAATCTCTTATACTTTCCCTCCTTTTTCACCAGCCTGTCCCTCAAAACTTGGAATGAACTTTCAGCTTCCTCAACCACTTGCACTCCAGAAGGACGTCCCAAATCAATTGTGGTGACGATGTAATTCTCTGGCATTGTGTCACTTAAGTCATGATCCTCCCTTGGAACGGCAATATGGAGGGTGTGTGAACTGGCCTGATTAGTCTCCATTTTCAAATATTTTTTTGCCCTCTTCCTTTTTGGTGACTTACTTGTTTTATTTAGAAGCTCTTCCATTTCAATTGCCAGGTCAGCATCATCGTCCTGATCTCTCCTTATTGCATGTGAGAGCCAATTACGCTGAACGTCGTAAACAATAAGGGGCTGCTCTTCAGTTGCCTCCACTTCACGAACCTCTTCCCGAGCAATATTTTGTTGAGGCTCAATTATCTCAATGTGTTGATCACTCTCCTCATGAGCTCCAACCCTTGACTCTATGATGTCTTCCTCTTCGAAAGCCGTCTCAAGTGCATAATCAAAGTGGGTATCTGTTTCCGTCTCTTCTCCCTCATCTGGCTGATCGGCATCTTCAGGAACATTTGCACTCTGATTGTCCAGCTCTCTTGGCATTGGCTGGTTAACTTCTCCAACCTCTGGTGCTTCATTCATTCGAACCCTCTGATCCGTAAACAGTGAGACTTCGCGCACGCTAGAGGAATGGGTCACCAACTGAGTAGATGATGTGTCCTCCAATCCTTGAGGTTCCGACTGAATAGGTTCTTCCGGCTGTGGTGGCTCCACAACCTGGGCAATCTGCTTCTTCCTTTTTGCCAACACTGGTGGCCTTCTATCACCCATGAGGTTGTATGAGAGGGCAACTGATCTTCTTCTCAATCTGCGAACGTGCTCCTCTACCCAAGTCCTTGTAAAAGTCAAGACGGGAATAGACAAAGTGTCTAAGTCCGTAATCTTCGGCTCAGCCCAATCTGGTGGTGGGATCAGAGTGTTCTTTATCAATTCATAATCTGGATGAATAAGCCTAGCATCTTCTTCAACTTGATCCGGGACTTGGACCACTTCGCATTCTCTGATTAATTTGAGAGGCAACCTGGAGAACATTCTTTTTCTAATCTCAGCTTCGTCTCTAGCATTTGCCCAAAAAATTTCCAGGTGAGCCCTGTGCTTGTACTCCTCACCCTGCACTGTTCCAATCTTTCCTCATGGATCAAAATCCTGCCGGCTGGTATGTAGAGTTAACTGATAGAACCGCAACTCATCTTCTGCCTCCTTGGCTGCCTGCAAGGAAGGGCACTCCTCGAGTGAGTTTCCCAAAACAATGGGAAAGTGTAAACCTCCCTTCTTCTTCCTTCTTATAATTTTGTCGTAGGCTACCAATTGCCTAGATAGCTCAAGCATTATCATCCTGTTCGTGGGGTACCTCGGTAGTCGGTAGGCGTATGAACTGTACCCTGACAGCCTTAAATAGGTGAACTTTGGGAATTGGACGAAACAAAACCCATACTCTTCTATCAACATTTGCGCCTCTTCAGATATCCTCTGTTGCAATCTCCGCTGAAGGGTACTCGTGATGTACATGGTGAAAGCGTCATTCACCCTCTTGAAGTCAGCGGTGCTTGTAAGATGCAACTGCCTACAAGATTCATGAATCTTGAACTGGTTAAAACCGCACCCAATCGGCTCTTGGTATGCCAACCCCCTATATTTTGTCATCCGAGCAAGCATGTAGATGACATACGAACTCATGTAGAACGTTTTCGTTCTCCTTATATTCTGAAATTGCTCATCAATGTTGTCGCTGATCATCTGAGCCCAATTCACTTCTACCTTCCCTTCGAGCACCATGCTGATGTAAAAGAACATCCATGGTTCGAACACATATGACTGTGGGCTGCCGTTAACTCGATTGAGCAACAAGATTATATCATAGTATTCCTGCTTCAGCTCCTCTGAAGTTATTTGCTTTGGAAGCCTAGCGGCAGGAGGCTTTGGCTTTCTCATCCAGGTGGTGTTGATTCTCTTCATGCATTTCTCGAAAGATGTGGCATACATCTTATCAGATTTTGCCTTGGATTTGTACAACATTTTATCTGTGGGCAGAATCCCGAATGCCTCGCCAATTGCATCAGGTGCGAGGTTGGCCAACGACATGCCATCCAGAGAAACAATCATCCGATAGTCTGAATTGTAGAAGTTTGCGCACTCCATAATCAGCTCAGGACATCGAACTGCTGATTGGAACCTGACTGCTGCATATAATCCGCTCCTCAGAATGTTGCGTGACACTTTCGTCGGAGGATTGCCACCTTGCCCATATATCCTTCGCATGAAGGCCTCGAGGTTGAAAGACCCAAGGTTGGTATCAGTCACATTCCTGAACTTCGACACGATCTTAGACTCCGGAATAAAAGATTTCTTCAAGCTCTTGATGATCGCCTGCCTAGAGGCGTTTTCTTTGATAGCTTCATTATTTCCAGCCTTAGCTCCAGCTTTGCTTGTTCCAGCAACATTAGCCTTTCGTCCTTCAGCCATCTTCAGCAACTTGGAGAAATAAAATTCTCAACCTCAGCAGCCTATACTTCAGATTTTACTTCGAATCTCAGCAACTTCGCAACAATTTCGACTTCGGAGAAATAGATCAACTCTAGCAATTTCAACTTCTTCAGCAACTTCAAATCTCGAGAAATCCAAACTCCCTGAAAAAAATCGAATTCAATACTTCCTCTCACTTTCAGCAACTCTCAACTTCGAATTTACTCACAGCTCATCAATCACTCTCAACTTTCTAGCAGAAATCTCAGCTTCGAATTTTGTGAGTAGAAATGAAAATCCTCGAGGTTTTTATAATTGAAAGCTAGTGCTTATTTTAGCAAATGCCATTAATGACTTAGCAATTTTCCAAATTTAAAAGAGAATATTCCAGCCGTCATACAGTCATCATAGCAATTTGCTATTCCGGGAGATTCTTTCCTCATTTTAAAATTGAACTTTCCCTCCTGACTGCCAGTTACTTCCAACTAACTGAAGTAATTTCGAGAAAAATCATTTTACTTTGATTTAAAACAATCTCACCGCTTTTAAAATGGCATATTTAAAATATAAAAATTTAATTTAAATGCCATTTAATTTATTCGTCAGCACACTTTTTTTTTAAAAATGGCTAGGCACAATTTATTTTCCGTCCGTAATAACTCCGAAAGGAATTCCCCTCGATTAAAATCGTCCAAATTTTAAATTTCATGTGTCTAAATTTAAAGGGGAATTTAATTTAATACTTTGGAAAATAATTAAATTAAACTTTAATTAATTTCTCTGACTTAGGCAAATTTTCGAGTTAATTGCCTAGAGAAATTTTATTTCTTCCGATGCCTTTTAATTTTTAAGCTTCAATCTCGCTTAAAAAAAAATTCATTTGATTTTTTGCATATCAAATCTCAACGTTTAATATTCACTCGTTAATATTTGCCTTAGGAAAATTTAAATTCTCCCCTTTCAGACTCAAGGCGCATATAGAAGTATGTGCTTTTAATTTCGAATTCTCCACATTTAATAAAAATCAATACGCCTTTAATAATTCCCACATCCAACTTTTAATTTTTTATACATGGCAATATTTCCTCAAGCGGATTTCTTCAACACGGGCTTTTCCAGGGGCAAATAAGACCACCAACTCGTACTTCTCCAACACTTAGAAAAAATTTAATCTCCTTCTTCAAGGCGGATTTCACACAACTCCCAATTTCTCATGACAAGGCGCAAATAGCATGTGGAGGTTTCATCTTGAACACTTGGAAAATTCATTCTCTTAACTCCTCCAGGCGCATATCATGGGTTGGATTTCAATCTAAAGTGGGGCGCAAATAGGAGGTTGAGCTTTCAATTCGCATTAGACATGGGGGGCTTTGAATTTCAACGTTTAGCTTTTTGATCACTCCCTTCCTCCCAGGTGCAAATGACTACCTGAGGTTTCAATTTTAATGCCTTTGATAAAATTTTACTCTGCAAACTCTTGGGCACAAATCCATGGTCCAGCTTTCAATTTCACGCCTTAGTATATTTTCTAATTCCTTCCAAGTGGGGTGCAAATGATAGACTAAGCTTTTAGTTTTCTGGGCGCATTTAGACCTCTCAACTTGCATTTCTCCAACACTTGGAAAATTTTAAAAAACATCCTTCTTCCTTATGGGCGCATATAAGAGGGTGGTTTTTCACTTGGGGGCGCATTTGGCAGGTGGTGCTTCAAATTTTAAGTGCCTTAGAAACTTTTCTAACTCCTCTTTCAAGTTAGGCGCAAATGGGGTCCTATACTTCCAATTTTATGACTTAGGCAAAAGCTTTCGAATCATCTCCTTGGTGGGCGCAAATCCCATGTCTTCCTTCAAGTCAGGCGCAAATGGGGTCATGTACTTCCACTTTCCAAAAAAATTTTACTTGACTTTTTCTTCAAGGGCGCATTTGGTAGGCCGAGCTTTCATTTTCAACACTTGGGCGCATTCCACATGTAGAGCTTTTAATTTTCTCACTTAAACATTTTAATCACCTTTCTCCTCTCCAGGCGCAAATGAGAGGTTGGGCTTTGAGTTTTGAGCACTTAGAAACTTTCTTGCCTTCGTTCCTTGCTTGGGCGCAAATCATACCCTGAGCTTTTTAATTTGTGTGCCTTGGTAAAATTTTCAAGTCTTGACTTCAAGGGCACATATCACAGGGGGAGCTTTTAATTTTTGAACACTTGATAAAATTTTGTTCTCCAAGCTCTTAGGCGCAAATCCATGGTCCAGCTTTCAATTTTACGCCTTAGTCAAATTTCCAAGCTCCTCTTTGAGTCTAGGCGCATATAACCCTTTGTGCTTTCAATTTGAAGTGGGGCGCAAATAACCATGTGAGCTTCCAATTTGTACCTTGGGCGCAAATGGTAGGGGCAACTTTCAATATTCAACATTTGGAAGTTCATTCAAAGTGGGGTGCATTTGACCCATGGAGCTTCCAATTTCGATACTTAGAGAATTTTCTACGCTCCTTCCTCCTTTAAGGCGCACATGGAGGTATGAGCTTCCAATTTAAAATGCCTTAGTCAATTTTAAGTTCATCTTGCTAACCATGGCGCATATGAGGTGTGTAGGTTTCATTTTTGACACTTAGGCAAAATTTGAAATTCTTTCAAAGAGGAGCGCATTTCACCCATGGTGCTTTCAATTTTAACACTTAGAACTTTTTCAACTCAAGTCATCACCTTGGTGGGCGCATTTTGGAGGGCAAGCTTTTAGATGGGGGCGCATTTGACCCAGGGAACTTTCAATTTCGACACTTAGAAGATTTCAACTTACTCCTCAGGCTGGGCGCATTTCATGTGTCAAGCTTTTAATTCTTGCAAGATGGGCACATTTAGGAATGTCTGCTTTCATTTCCACGCCTTAGAAACTTTTCCATCATCCTCTTCAAGGTAGGGCGCAAATCACTAGCTGGACTTCAAATTTCGAGCACTTAGAATATTTTCCACCCACCTTTGGCCTCAAGGGCGCATTTCCTCATGCCAACTTCCAGTTTTCATGCCTTAGAAAATTTTTACTTGACTTTCTCTTCAAGGGCGCATTTCATGTGGGCTGCTTCCAATTTCCAATGACTTAGAAAAATTTTAAGCTCTCCTTGAAGTAGGGCGCATTTCACCTATGGAGGTTTTAATTTCCCAGACTTAGTAGCATTTTCATCTATCTTCAGCTTATCAAGGTGAATTTCGATGCCGGACTCCAAATTTTATCAAACCTGGTGGATTTCATGCCTTTTGCCAGATTTAGGGTGGTTTCCTCCTGCTAACCCTAATTTGCCCTGAGTTTCTACTTTTAGAAAGTTCCTTGAATTTCGTGCTTTGAACTGACTTATGACTCCAGAAAGCTTGATTTTCGCCCTGTTTCAAACCTCGAGACGTGATTATGCCGCTGGTGCCTGATGCCTGTCTGTACCTGCTATTTTTAGCAACCTGCTAAAAATAGCAACTGCTTATAATGTCTTCAAATTTTGCGTACTAAGTGCCCGAAGTGTAACAACCGTGGCTAGATGTGGCTTCTGCTTGACTGTCCTGTTCCGCCCTTGATTTTAGGAGACCCTAATTTCTCTGTGCCAACCTGCTAAAAATAGTAAGTTTCTGATTTTTCATTCTTTGCAACTCTGTTTGTCTTGAAATTTGCGCCATGGGGTCCTCATCACTTGTTTGACCTATTCATACTGAAATTTGATGTTGACCTGCCATTTATAGCTGCTTCTAGAGTGGCTTACTATTTATAGCAGCTGCTTGATTTTGAGACTTCCTTAGCTCCGTTCGAGTTGGAATTTGAATGCAGTGATCCTCGTTGGTAAACTTGCCTGTCTGCGCTGGCGCCCGAGATTGGCTTTCTATTTATAGCCTGTCAGGAACGCCTTACTAAAAATAGTAAGTGCTCTGATTATCTTCAAATTTGGTCAGCAGACTCCTCGGAAGATGATGATCATGGTGGACACTTCAGTTTTGGACATTTTGATGTCTGATTCCTCACTTTAGTCCTCAAGCCCGAAACCCTAATTTTCCTGCATGTTCCTCAAATGAGCTCTGTTTGACCTCGTTTCTATTGCATGTCGATCAGTTTGTTATTCTGAAGTGTCGGGCAGCTGCCAGAGAGTACCTGCTAAAAATAGAAAGTAGCTGAAAAAGTGACCAACTGGCTGTTAGATGATTTTGCATGTCACATTGCTTGAAAAATCTTGGAAAACCCAGAAAAATCTTCAACATGCAAGCATTGGCTAAAAATAGCAAGTTTCTGAAAAGTGACCAGTTCTGCTTGCATGTTACATTGTTGCGAAGCTCTTGGAAAACCCAGAAGGAATATGCTGACATGCGCTGAGAAAATCTGCATGCAAACCCTAATATTTGCCTCTGAAGGTTGAATGCTGAAAGTTGTTATCCTGTTTTGCATGTCATATCACTACGAAGGTCTCGAAAAACCCACAAAGAATATCCAGACATGCATTCGAAAATGTAACATATAAACCCTAGAAATTGCCTCTGAAGGCAGAACTGCTAAAAATAGCAAGTTGTCCGTTTCTGCTCAAATTTGGCCAGTGATGAGTTCAAAGTACTTAGAATGTTGTGTCATTGTCAGAACGTGAAAATCTCGAGAAAACAAACCCTAAATTGACACTTACTAAAAATAGAAAGTTGGCAGAATTCAGTGAAAATTCAGGGGGAGTCCACCTGAAGTGTTTTAACAACAGTGCTAAGTTCAGAAGTTGATTATCCAATTGATTTGACCTCAAAGTAGTCTGAAAATTATAAACCCTAATTCATTGAAAAACCCTTCAGACTTAGTCATAATTCAAATCCAGGTCAAATGGAAAGTACACTAGCAAATAGAAGGAACAGACCGAGAGAGACAGACCAAAAAAGCAAAGCCAAAAGACCCGAATGGAGAAAAAATTTAGGGGGTCCCCATTTTGAATGGGGCGATGTGTGAAAAGGTCACAACAGGAACCTCCCTGTTCGGCCTCGAATCTCGAATGACTGGATGATCTGTTGATTTCACCGTTGGATTCGCTGCAGAGCTGGCAGAGAATTGAGCAACTTCAACTTAGAGCTCAAACCCTAATTCCATCATCTGGTTCCCTAAAAAGATGGGTGCCCTTCTTCACCTGGGGCGCCCAAGTCTGGCAGTGTTAGAAAATTTTCATCATTTTTCATTTTCCTCTTCGTTCTTCGTGACTGCTTACCAACTCAACTTCTATCGAATGCTTTGAATGTTGAATCTAACGCCTAGCAGCCGACTGACCTCCATTGATGACCTCGGAGCTCCTGATATGCTTCTGAAAAAGCAGAATAGACCCAGTAGGGCAAAACTGATTATTTTGAGATTCTAACTGCACCAGCCTGATATGGACGTATTTTGAGCCAATCAAAATCAGTTTGAACCCTAATAAACCAACTTTCTATTTTTAGAAAGTTTTGCCAGTATCCATTTCCCAAGAAACCCAGAAAAACCCAGAAAACGTTACTAATTTTAGAAAATTTCTAAAAATAGAAGTTTTCCTAAAATTTAGGGATGAAAACTGATATCTAGGTTTTGTAGGTTAAGTTGCTCTGAGCAGACCCAGATCGTCAGATTTTGAAAATTTTGCGTTTTAACCCCTCATGCAAGACATGCACACCCAAATTTTGACCTTTTTGACTGTTTTAACAAGACTTTTTCTCATTTCTTCAAAATGTCTAAGTGTAACAAAAATTTTAATTTTGGGGTACAACATTGTAAAAATACAATGGCTAAAACCTTTTTAAAGTTTGAAAGGAAAGGTAAGTCCCAATTACCCCCTAAGCTTAAAAAGACACATTTTAAGGATGAAATTTTTAATGCCATTACTCTATTGCATCGTGTCGTTGGTGATGGAGATTCTGAAAGCTTTGAGAACTGGATGTGTTTATTTATTTTGAAATTCTGTGAGGAGGATGTCTTTATTGATTGGGGTGAAATTATATGTCATCATTTGAAAGAGCAATTGCTAAATTATTAGAAGCGTGCCATTTTTCACATGTGCTCCTACCTAATATATCTTGTTGCCAGTCAACAAAATGTTTGGTTAGGGTTGGAAAAGTAGGGTACACCGGTACCGAGCATGCCTATATACAAATTTGTTTTGCAGCTCACCAAATGGTTTGGAATGGGAAATTACTGCCGTGTTAATGATGCCTTCTTAATGGATACTGCCAGGAGGCTGGAAGGGAAATCAGAAGTGTGCTTCTCTTCAGACTCTATGTCCTTGATAATGAGATATGGGAGTTTTTACATTCAATTTGATAAATTTTCTTATTTAAGGATTGGCAGATTTGAAGGTACTCCATTGAAGTTGCCCAGATACCCAAATGACCTTATTGTGTTTCTAGAGATCTGTAGACAAATGGTCGAGGTAAATGTTAAATATTTGAAAATGGGTAAGAAAGGATATCTGTTTCCATTGGTATTTTCTTCTTTCACATGCAAAAGTAATCAAGTTGCCAAACAGGCTTGTGAGGCCTTGAAATAATTCAATTTTCCTAGTTGTTTTGAGGGAACCAGTTTTGATAGTAAAGGTTTTATCAGACAAAATTGTCATGGTGGGAGCTCTTATGTGCATATTCCACATATTGAAGATTTATGGGAAGACTATGTTAATGAATTTGAAGTTTTTAGAAGAAACAATATGAGATTAACTCTGAAACAGATTTAGGATTTCGAGCTGCCTCTATGCATCCCAAAAAATGTATCTGAAAATTCAATGATTCTCCATCCTGATTATGATAAGTTTTTATCAGGGTTTTCAATATGTGTTGATTGGAGTAAAGAGGAGTGCTCTGATATTCACAAGCGCTCAGGTCCAGTTATTGAGAAGACCCAAGATTGGCTAGCTGGTAAATGGAAGCAGTGTGTGGGTTCTACCCATGGTTCAAAACCTTTAGGCGGAAAGGAGACAAGGTCATCAACTCAGACTTTGAAAGTCACCCCTTCAACAGGAAGACTTGTAGATAAATCATCTGGATCAAATTCGCAGTCAGGGGGAGACAGAGAAAAACCAAAAGATGTGACCAAGCTGAAGTCTACTTGTGAACAAAATTCACCCTCCTCTTCCCCTAAGCAAAATGAGGATCAAGATAAGCTTGCTGCTGCAAATTTTGGGAATATTTTCCAAAATATTACCGATGATAGTATTCTTCCTCCTTTGTTTGAAGATGTACTATCCCATCTAAAAATTCAGATAGTACTCCCCACAAATAGCAATTGCTCATTATCGGAAGTACAAGTGACAACGCAACTACAACTTCTCTAGGTTGGTTGAAGAAGGTCGTGGAAAAGAAGAGAAAATCAATTCCTTCCGCTGTGGTAGAAGTTGATACCGTAGAAAAACTTCTTTAGGGTTCTGCTAAGCCTAAAAAGGCTAGGAAAATTTCCAGAATAATAAATGATGAGGTCTCCGGACACCAATTGTTGGAAGTGGCGAACCCAATAGGAGAGCTGAATGAAAATGAAATTACTACAAATGATTATAAGATCATTCATGTGGATATGGGACCTGCTACCTTTGAAGGGGATGTATACCATGTCAGTTTCTCTGTGGATGCTCTAATTAAACGCGCCAAGGGTCTAAGGAAAGAAAACATTAAGTTGCAATCTCAAGTAGTCATTCTCAACCAGTTTATTTCCTCTTTAATTGCTACTCCTGTGGTTGAAGAAAGCACTAGCTCTCATATTGAGAGCGTTGATTCTAAAACGCTGCAACAGGTTAAAAGGAGTATGGTCTATTCAAAAGGTACCAATGAATGGATGGAGATGATTTCCCAGAATGCTTTAGTATACCTTGGTGAGATTGTTCCTTTCTATTCAAAAGTTAGTTCAAAAAGAAAGGAATTATTAGCAAAACTGCAACATATGAGAAAAGAACAAAATACCCTTTTTGTATTGTCCAAGGAAGTTATAGATTTGGTTAATCTAGATCCAATTATATTGATTGGAGAGAAAATTGTGAATGATCCCAAAGAAGTTAATCCAAATTGGGCTGATTATTTTGAATGGTGATTAGACATATATGATAACCTCATCAAGGAGACTAATACTGCAATGGGACAATATTTGGACGTACTGGTTGAAATAAGAGAAAAATTGTCATAACCTAGGTGTAGATATCATGGATGAGTTTGGAGAGAAAATTCTAGAATTCAATGAAATTGCTGTGAAATTCAAAGAAACGTTTAAAGAGGAAATATCTGAAGCATCCATAGCTACTTGGGAATCTTTCTCTAAGCTCAGCAAAATGGAAGTCTATTTGAAGTCATACAAAACAGCACAGGATGAAATGGATCATACAGTAACTGATGCTGAGAAAAACTTAAACAAATGGAAGAACCGGTTACAGATAACTGCTACTCCAAGTGGCAAGAATATTACTGCAATTATTGCCAAGTACCGTGAATACAGAGCAAGGAAAAGAGAAAAGGAAAAGTCACTGGAAAGCGAGAAGATAGTGGAGGTTGAAGATGAAGAGCGTGGAGCCATTGGAGAATGATGCTTATCTATTTTTAGCATCAACTTAGTTTAGCTCTATCTTTAAAAAGACTTTATTTTAGGTTATGTTTAAACGGTTGTCTTCAAGAAACTGTTATTTTGAAACTTATTTTCAAGACTTTAAATAGTGCGGGAAGGGCTCTCCGTCTTTCTCTCTCTTTTTGGGCAAACTTTGATTTTCTCAGAAGAAAGATAGACAGTTTCTTTAAAAATCTTTTTCTTTTGATATGAATATGCTATGGTGAATTATGCAGATATAATCTTTGAATTACAGTGCATAATCTTATTATGTTTCTATGAATATGTCATCAATGTATGTTTATATTGAAATGGTTATCGGTATGGAATTTCTTGCTATGAAATGTTGATCTGTGAATGAGCATTTTATGGTATATTTGGAAAGTTTTACAATTATTATTATTGTTGAATTTGATATTGTTTGAAAACACCTTTCAAAGCTTTCTGGTTAAAAGCATTACCTTTATTTGCTTTCTAGTTAAAAGCAACAAAGATTTAAATTCATTGCATATCATATAAGGTAGCTGCCACCTTGTTTAAAAGCAGAGAATTAGAATAGAATATCATTATATCTGATTCAACTGTTGTTTACATTTGTCATCTCCATGGGCGTTAGAATATAGAGTTAGGTGACAAACTTGTGAACCATCAGTACAAAAATAATATGTAGGATATTTTTATTAAGGTTCATTAGCTTCATCTAATTGCTGCAACTCTAGATGCCAATCAAACAGTCTATTCAATACAAATAAAAAGAAGTGCAAGGACTGTTTCTCAGGTTTTTCTCTATGATATTGCTTTCTTCTCTAAAGAAGCTTAAATAATGGGGTAATATAAGGTGTAGATTCATTCCAGAGAGTTTGGAGTGCTGAGTGTCATTTTTGATAGGTATAAGTACAAAAAAAATATGTAGTATATTTTTATTAAGGTCCATTAGCTGACTCTGGATACCAATCAAACAGTCTATTGAATACAAATAAAAAGGAGTGCAGGGAGTGTTTCTCAGGTTTTGCTCAATGATCTTGCTTTCTTCACTAAAGAAGCTCAAATAACAGGGCAATATAAGGTGTAGGTTCAGTTTGGAGTGCAGAGTGACATTTTTGATAGGTTACCAAAAAAATGTGTAGGTTCTCAGGTTTTGCTCTATGATCTTGCTTTCTTCACTAAAGAAGCTCAAATAACAAGGCAATATAAGGTGTAGATTCCATATGATTGGTTAGGACATGATAAAGCCCAAAAAGCCTAAGGTTGCATTATAGCCCTAGGTGGATTGTCATTTGACTTGACACAACCCTATCCTCTACCTTAAATGGCTCAACAGATTCTACTTCTTCATCACTCTGCCCATACATGAATCAAGTAGAACCAAAACCAAAGGGTGGACCCTTAGCAAAAGGTAGAAATGTCTTTAAAGAAGATTTCCCACATCTAAGCATTCCAATACCTGATAAAGATCCTTTGATCATTCATTATTTGAACTACATGACTTTCAATCACATTCATTCTTTTGTTTGCAAAGCCATATGCATGGCTGAAACTTTCTCTGTGTAGACCTTCTAGATTTTTGTTCATTATGTCTTCAAACTCCTTATACCATTTTCTGTTTTTGTGAGTCTGCTGATTTGTGGAGGATTTGTCTTAAAGAGTTGCATAAAACTTTAGAAAACTGAATCATACATATGCCTTTAACTAAAGGGTATTCTGATAATCTGCCTTTAACTAAATGTTTGTAAAAAGATAAAGAAACTTTTCGTAACATTCTTTACTAATTGACCTTGCTGGAACTAAATGCATGTTGAGGGCCATACCAATAGAGGTAATAAGATTGTTGCATATCCTAATAAAAAGGATATGTGTGGATTGGATCTATGGAATGCCATTTCTCACTCCCATGACATGACTATTGTCATATAATGGCACTGTCTTCTTGGATGTATCTGCAACTTTTTGAAGTCCTCTTCAAAGGTCACCATCATATTCTCTTATACTGGGACCTTTTCCTTTGCTATGAATCTGACTGTCCATCCATCTTAAATTTTATAACCTGCGGACTATACTGACTTTACCATATTAAAACTTGTTGGTGTAACAACTAACACCTCTGGAATGCAAGTTGGTACGGACAACTATGCACACTACGCAATGAGTGCTCTTCAAATTAGGAGGGGAAGCTCCCTTGTTGTGCGGACAAAATGCTTGAAGAGTAAACTAATCTATTTCCTGCCTTTTTGTCTCAACTGAAAGAGGCACAAGGTTTGCAATAAACTTCGAACGTTGCAGCCAAGTATTTTTTGGTTTCGCAGGACCTAACTACAACCCAAAACTAAGTAACTTAAACTATCCAATCCCCTCAAGAAATCAAAGCATGAGGAAACGGAGCGGGAATGAGCTTACACAATAAACCGGGTACAGATTCACAATGTGAAGGCCAGGTGGGCACAACTATTTGCTTGTCTGAATAGGTTTATTATCACACATCATACAATAAGCTTTAAGTACAGATTCTCAACGTGAAGGCAAGGTGGGTGCAACTATTTGCTCAATCTGAATAGGCTTATTAGAAACGCAACACAAAGGATAGCCAACTAGGACAGTAAATTGCAGAGACGAAACACACATACAACTTACAATCGAACTAGCCACTATATCTAACTAAGATAAGCATTCGCCATAATAATTTCATGAAACCCAAGTGGCATAACAATTCATCATCACAATAAATACCCGTGAACAGATACAGAATAAGCAATATTATAGGCAAGGTGGGCACAACATATATTACTCTCTCGTGCAAAAGTTTGTGAATAGATACAAAATAGCAATACTATAGGCAAGGTGGGCACAACATGTATGCTATCACGCAAAAGTTATGTACAAATGAGAAAAAGTTGTTATTTATAGACATCGAAAGGTGTAGGGAACCCTAAAATCACCTTGAGTCAACTACAGTCTTGCATGCATGCAATATTTATTGCTAAACCCTAATAAAGCAAACTATACAATTAACTGGAAAGCTAACATCAGTTAACCGGTACAATTAATCTAAAAATGGACAATGTGCAAGCACGCACGTCCTTATTGAAAGCAAGTTAACTAGAATACTACCATCAGTTAATGAAAACCCTAAATGTAACTCCAAGTGAACATAGATAATCCCATAATAGACATGCATGAGATGTGATAGGGAGTTAACTTGAAAAGGTAAAGCCAAGTTTAACTCTTGTGTTTAATGTCTATCCTGAGAGGTGGGAATTGAAGTCTACTGGTCATGATCTCGAGCAACCAACCCCTCCACGAGGTTGTTGACTACGTCACTGTTTGGAGCATTGATACTCTACCAAAGTATACTGTGTCTGTGCAACATGTCTTCACCAGCTGTGATCTGACATTGAAGTTCACCTCTGCCCTTGGTCGCTTCATCGAACAACGTTGACATGACTGTAAGTTGATTAATCTTACAGCCAATGGTCTCCCCACTGAAAATACTATGAATGAGTTCCTGGAGCTCTGATTGTACGTTAGCAAGCTCAACATACGCACCACCCTCAATCTGATACCGACACGGTATGCAGGACACGAGAGTTCTCACATACCGGAGCACACTAATGACATGCTCTCTACTCTCAGCCAACTCTGATGCCATCGTTTCACCTATCTTCACCTTGAATACCAATTGTGTCTTCCAAGAGTAGATAGCTTCTTTATCTTTTGCATCTGTGATTGATTCATATGCCACACTCAGGTGAGCAATCATAATCTCATCCCGTGGTCTATCAATCGCCATGTCTCGCTCCTCATCTTGGAGACGTAGATGGAGTTCACGTGCATTGTATTGCAACTGATATAACTCTGTACGCACAGAGCGACCTCTAGTGACGAAATCCTCCCATTCCTCCAAATGCTTGCCGTATGCAACAAGATGATTAAGTTGACCCTGTTCTGCTGGTGGCTCTAGCATCAACGGGAGTGTGGCAATGACATCTGACCTGTGTACAAGGCTAGAAATGTACTGACGAAGTTGTTTGATTTCAGCCTTGAGGGTTGCCTTGTCTTCTCCATCTTTGATTATCCTATCCCTTGCGCTGTCTGTAGCAACCTGTAAGAGATCAACCTATGTCTAGCGGGTGCTTCGACCAAGGTTGACTGTAATCACCTCAAAGTCTTGAGCTTCAATCTCACTCAAGCTCTTCCCCTCTGGAGGTATGGCAGTCTCTACGACAATCTCCATATCAACATTCCTCTCCACATGGACCTGTTGCTTGATCCTCTTGTCTGGTGCATCCTGGTAGGCATGATCGAAATCTAAATGATCAAGGACATAAGATGGCTGCCTCCTCTTCCTTCCCAGTTGAGCCTCAATCCAAGATTGGTCTCGACTAATCCCACTTTATGGATCTTTACTAGCAATGGGAGGCTCCAACAAGAGTGAATATGTAGAGGAGCTACTGTGAGGTGGAGAATCTAAGTCCAATTCAATGTGAATTGGGACTGGAGACTGCTTAGGTGTAGGTGATGGAACACGAGGTTGTATCTCAGGCTCTGGAAAACTTTGAACTATCCACTGAACTGGCTCAGTGTGCGTATCAATGGCAAGCGTCTTACCTTTTGAATTGTTAGGCGCTTGAATTTTCTTAGGAGGGTTACTCCTTTTCTTCTGCTTAGGTTTAGACAAGGAAGGTAGTGAAGGATCCACTACTGGCGGCTCTGCTCTAGGCACATTTACCCTCCTGGTCTTCTTGCTGTTGAGGTAAAGTATATTGTTTTGGATAACTCTACTTGACCTCTCCTTTATTGATGAATACTCCTTGGCGTACCAATCAACTACTGGCAGTGGTTGTGTATCAACTTGCTCTCTGAAAAACTAAGGAAGTACATCTCCCTCATCATCTGATAAGCCTCCCACATCTTCTGCCAAGAAGATAGAAATCTGTGAGAGAGAGAAACGGCCATAGCTATGTCTGTGCACCTCAAAGTCATCATCACAGTTCGCCCAATAATCCTCCATTGTAGGCTTATGGTATGAGCGAATGCCAAGACGCTCTGAATAACGACCCCAAGGATTATAGGTGTGAGTATCAATAAGATACTCGAGTTTGCAATTCTCCATCTCCTATCCTGCAGCTTTGGCATCAACTGTTGTTCTGCACCAATAGATTCTGAACTGCATGGGAAAGTTGGCAGTTTGTTTATGCTTGCGGCGCAAATGACGATGAACATCATGTAATTGCCTTAGGAACTCCATGAAAATTGTCCTATCCGAAGGATAGCGTGGAGGCATGATTGGATTTCCTGTAAATCCATATACACGGATGTAGGTGTATGTAGGGAACTGAATGAACCAGTCCGCCTAATCAACCATCGCTGCTCTAGCAACCGCTGAGATACGAATGTGCAACTCCTAGTCCAAGTTTCTCACTGTGTATGTCAAGAAAGCCTCGTGAACATGCTTGAAGTGACGTTCAACCTTAGTGAACTCAAGCTAGTCATAGTAGTGATAGACTTTTTGAACACTAAGTATTCCCATCGTGTTCAACCCTCTAAACTGACCCCGATAAGCAATCAAGTACACGAGGTAGGAACACATGTGAAACTCATGGGCAACAAGGAAACCAGTGATTTGCTCGTGGAGAATATCGCTGATGAAGGATGCCCAGTCATAATGCTCTTGCCCGGAGATGATCCAACCAATGATGTAATACATCCAAAGTTGAAATATGTTGGCATCTGCATGACCTGAGACACGATTCAAAAGTGTAATTAGAATCGCGTACTCATCCTTGTATTCACTGCGACCCACATTGTTTGGCAATTTGTTCTTCTTTTGCTTCAACCATCGCTCTGCCATCTTACTTTGACACTTGTCCATATCAGCGTTGAATGCACACTCACACTGCTCCATAGAAATGACCAGACTGCTCGGGTGCTGAGGGATACCAAAACATCTCTTGACATCCAGGGGCTTGAGACTAATATAACTCATCCATCTACTGACACTATCTCACAAGTAGCAGAGTTGTAATGTTTAGCACAAGAGATTACAAACTCTACACAGTGAACTGAGATAGGTATGGAAGCGGCCTCAAGTAACCCAGACTGTTGAATGTTCTAAAGTATCGAATCTCTAATATTAAGTGGATCTAAGACTGCTTCTGGAAGCACCTTATGCAGATTCGTATCAACTGTCCTAATGAAGTCATGAGTCAAGACTGACTTGGTCTTGAAATTGAGCTGAGTGTATTGCATTTTGAAAAACTCGCTTGTTGACTATGAACATGGATATATTCTGACAAGTTTTCTGGAAAGCTAAAAATAGCCTGCTGAGGCTAAAAATAACCTATCGAAGGGCAATTTTCACAGAAAAATCTGAGATATGGGTTTTGTCCAGAAAAAGATTCTAAGACAACCCAAAATGTCAGAAATGTGAAAATTTGAATTCTACTCGACCATGCAAGGAATTTTCAGTTGAGAAAATCAGAGCCTCAAGAACTGATGCTCTGGAGTAAATTTTCCTGAAGAATTCTAGCACATGGGTTTTCTCGAGGAAGCTATTCTGAATGAACCCAAAAGATTTGTTTTGTCAAAATTTGTCTATTCTTCAAACATGCGAATGGATTCTAAGACAAGATTGAATTTTTTGAGTGTTTTCTTCTGCTAAAATCGCCAATTTCTCTTGAATTTGCTGATAAATTCGGACTTGCACCTGCAAAAGGAATATTTTGATGTCTCTGAATTTGATTGCTGATGAAATCGCCCAACTCTGGAAGAAAATTCACCTCTGCCTTGAAGAATTATGAATTTCTGAAGCTGGATGAATGATCTAATGGTGGCACCATGATTAAATAGAGTAAAATCGCACCGTAAAGGATGACTGCAAAATTTAAAAATCCTGACTGCGAAAGAATGATTCTGATTGGACCCCCTCCAGTTGAACTGATATTGACTCGAAGTTCGGATTACAAAATAATAATAAAATATTCAGTTTGCTTTTTACATGCAAATTTAATATTTAATATTAAAAAGGGCGCCATTAATGAATTAATGAAGAAAATCACCACTTTTGATGGTGGCATGCAAAAGTCAAATTTTAATATTATTTTGGTAAATTAGGAAGAATCTCAGCATACTGATTCCAAAAAGTCAAAAATTAACTCTCTAGGCATCCGTTTGCACAAGTTACGAGATTTTCCACTAACTTCCTACTTTATAGCTGACTACAAGTCATAGTTGACCATGTTCAGCATTGATTTCTAGATGACTAAGTGAGGCTATGACTGAGTTGAGATATCCATCACAAAGCCTGCAGAGCAAGGATGAAATGTCTGTTGGGAGCTGCAACTGCTAAAACCAACGTTTGACACCTCAAAAAATTAGGCGCCTTTGATTAAATTGATGTAAGATCTTAGACAACCATTTTTTCGTTTTTCCATTTGACGCTTCAAACTGCCGCTAACGGAGAACGATGAACCCTGCAAACTAGATGGTAGGCTCACTGCATGATTGGAAGTATTCCGCATCCAATGACTGTATGTAAGGCACTTGAAAGCTGCATTAAGGACCCCAAAAGCAAGGGCGCCCCTAGTCTGTGAAGGCTCAAACACCATTTTGTCAAAAATGTAACTTTCATCCGGATACCCTATTTCACCCCTTGACACCAGGAGCTGGAGTGCTCCAATTCGCGCACCATCTGTCTCATTGCGTAGCTAGAACAACTTACGAGAGATGTTTCTAGAGGCAACGAAGCAAGAAAACTACTTCTAAGACCTCAAAGAGAAGGGTGCCTTTTCCAAGGTGAAATATACGCTCCATACTTAGCCATTTTTTGGACATCTTCACTTTTCAGCATTCTACAAAGACCTCACACGTACGAGCTTTTGCCAAATCCCGGAAGCTGACGGCTGGGCTCATTGGATGGCTAGAGTAATTGTGCATAAGTCCTGTGAAGACTACGAATGCTAAAAACCCCATCTGACAGGCCTAAAGGCTGGGCGCCCCTGGCCTACAGAGGTACAAGTGTGTATACTATATTTCTCCACCCTCTTATTTACGTGTCTGGTAGAATCTCTGCTACGATCACTCAGAATGTTGGATTGACTGGCGAACTGGTGTGTTGCGAAGCTAGACTAGTTTAGAAAAGATCTCAGGAAGATCACATATGCAAATACCATCATTTGATGGGCCATATTCAAGGGCGCCCCTAGGCTACAGGGGCGCAAAAAGTTGTGAACTGGCCATCCTCTGTGATATGCAACCTCTTGTACCTTCAGCTTCTGACATCAATTGTCAGAGTTCTGCAACTTGGATGACTTCGCCGGATAGCTAGGCTAATTCTGAAGAGATTAAATGCATCTGCAAGCAAAAGCAACAAGATCTAGACCTTCAGAAAGAAGGGCGCCCCTGGGCTATAGGGGCGCGGATTTGCTTTCTGCTAAAAATCTTCATCTATTTGATCTATGTAATCACCGTTCTGGCCACTGAAATGACCATGTAGGAGTATAACCTTGTCGTGAAACACTTCTCCATCATGATATATCTCGCTCTGAGTCCTAGGTTCAGGTTTTGAGTTCCAGGTACTGACCAATTGGTGCTAACGATGGACATGACATTGACCAAAGTCCATGCTTGACTTTCCCAAAAACTGTATTTTGACATTATTTTAGCAAGTTTAGACTCTTTTAAGCGAAATGCCTTAATGAAGCAAAAAATTTGGTTTGGGTACAACAAAACTGTCATGGTACTGTCACCTGATCTATCTTGATGTTTAACTGTCTAGCCTTCAAGTAGACCTACTACTCTGTGCTTTATCTTTGTAGCATAATCTCTGCTCCAATGCAGTGGCTTTGTGATGATTGCTTTGTACAGTGGTCTGCCTGTCACTAATGACCATCAAATTACTACCTTTATGATAAAGATCATGATGTTTTCCCATTAGACCTTGAAGACTATCTTTTTCAATAAAAATATTACCCTATTCTCTTGGGGCCTTTTTCACTGTCAAGTCATCATCTCTACTTATGCTCGGTATAATCACAGGCTTTCTAAAATGAGAATAACAGAGGACCCTTAGAGTTCTTCCACAATTATTCAAAGATGCTAAAGCTATCATGAAAGCAGTAGTCTGTTGCAAAGACAGTCACATCATAGTTAGGAATAATCATTTATCAGGTATTGGAATGCTCAGATGTGGGAAATCTTCTTTAAAGACATTTCTACCTTTTGCTAAGGGTCCACCCTTTGGTTTTGGTTCTACTTGATTCATGTCTGGGCAGAGTGATGAAGAAGTAGAATCTGTTGAGCCATTTAAGGTAGAGGATAGGGTTTGTGTCAAGTCAAATGACAATCCACCTAGGACTATAATGCAACCTTAGGCGTTTTGGGCTTTATCATGTCCTAACCAATCATATGGAATCTTCCATATTGTTATTACTATCATATTTTCTTATGAATGCAGAAAAAAATGTATATTCTTTCTATTTTTATTTTTTTACTATTTTTGGTATGCATTTTGTGGAGTAGCAAATTCAGTATAAATTCTGCTTGCAACGTGATTTACATATGTTGACAAAATAGATACGGCATAGTAAAAAGTAAAGCCATCATATTAGCTGTGAGTAAAATTTTGTCAAATGTCTCAGATCCAATCGACAATAATGAGACTATTAAAAATAATATCAAATACTGGATGAAAGACATAATGCCCAAGGATGTCCAAAATAACAACATAGCTGACATTTGAAAAAAAAACTCTGAAATGTTGTCAAATAGGAGGAAATACCTAAGGAATTTCAAAATAGAAAAGAATGCCCAGGTATTCTGTCAATTGCCTTCTATTTGTTTTTCTCCTAGCATTCCTACATTTTCCTTGTTACAAGAAGTTTTGTAAGTCTGCATTTACTTGCTTGAATAGCAAATATGCATTGTACCAATATTATTCGCATCATTAAATAATTTTGCACATTTGGATACCAACGCATTAATCTTTCTTTTCACATTACTATCTTCAACATCATTGGCTATTTGCCTTGAAGGCTGTTGTCCTGCATGGTAAATTTCCTTCCATGCCAGATTTAACAAAAATATAAATTAATTTAACAAAAGTTTAGAATCCATTTTTTACCTCTGAAGTTCTATTAACCAATAAATCCTTCATGTCATATTTATTTATCTTAGTGTTTTCTACCCCATGCTCTTAATGAATCCATAACATTAGCAAATACAATTAAATGTTATTCTATAACATGAAAAAATTAATGGGAGTTTCATGCTGAAAAACTACAAAAACCAATTTGCAAAGTAATATAGCAGCCAGTCAATCCTAGAAATATTAGAAATCATCATTGGGATGGCTCAAATTTTGAAACTATCTCCATATAAAAAGAGAAGTGGCAAAAAATCACTGCAATAACTTATGACGCATACTAAAAAGATCATTGAGATAGATAAAAAAAGGTCACTTTACCTTTTAAAAGAAATATCATTTTCAGCCATATTCTCCACAAGCCTCCTTTTCATTTCATTATTTACTATATGCATCCCTCATCTGCATCAGTTATAACAAAACCATGAAAGAATAATCAGATAAAAAGAAAGAGGTTGTGTATATCAAAGGAAAAGGGCAAAGGGGGACCTGTTGTGACCTAATTCACACCTCGCCCCATTGCAAATGGGGACCCTTGTTGTTTGCTTTTTAGGGTTTTGCTTTCGCGTGCCTCGTTTTGTCTGCTCTTCGTTTGGGGGTTTTGAGTCTTAATTTTGAACGGTCACCCGAGTCGAGTCAATGAGTTTTCGCCTGGATCACTGGATAAACGCCACCATCGTGCTTAGAAGGCCTGGGAGACGAAGATCGACTGTCGTTTCGGTCGATTCTGACACCTCCAAATTTTTAGGGTTTCTCACACCGGGCCCCTATTTTTTAGGACCTACTCTTTTGGCACTTTTGGGCAATTCTGGGATCCCTATTTTTTAGGGTCTATTTTTGGAAAGTTGCTATTTTTGGAAAATTTCTATTTTTAGAAGGGCCACGAGTTTCGAAAACGCACTCAGAAGTTCGAAACGAGCAACGAAACTCTCAGAAAATCGATTCGAAGTTTTTTTTGAAATTTTGGGTAAAATCTGGAAAATCACATAAAAAGTTCAAAAAAATCTGGAAAATTTGTTCAAAAATGGTGAGAAATTCTGAAAAATCACAGAGAAATCTGGTAAAAGCACGGAAAAAAAATCAGTCTGGAGATCACTGGAAATGATGAGAAATCTGAGAAATTGATGGAAAATCTGAAGAAATCCATGGAAATCTGAACATTCATGGCAAGGTTATGACTGAACAATCATGGAGAAAACTGAAGAATTCGCTTAAAAATGGAGTTTACTCAGCAGGAAGAAGGCTGAAGTCACTGTCAAAACCTTCAGCTTACAAGCTAATGGCAAAGCTCGCCTTCCAATGGCTATCTAAAGGCTGAAGTCCGCCCTATGCATATGGCCACAAATCTGAGCAAGTTCGCCCAGCAAGATGAGGTCAATGGTGATGAAATGAAGGAAGTCCGCCCAGCTACAATGGTAAAGGCAAGGATGAATGCCAAGTCCGCCCTTGAGCTAGATCAGCCATGACAAGGAAAACAATGAAGTCCGCCCATGGAGAAGAGGAATTTGTCTAACAAAATGAAGCAATGGACAGAGAAAGTCCAAAGTCCGCCCATGAAAAAGAAGAAAATGTCTAAGAAAATGAGGCCATGGTCAGACCAACAGCCAAGTCCGCCATCCAATGGCAACAGAATAGAGGAAGTCCGCCCAGCAACATAGATAGAATGGCATGCAAGATGCTAAAGTCCGCCCTCCAACCAAGGCAAATGGCAAGCACATGTGGAAAGTCCGCCTTAGGCATAAAATAAGTGGCAAGCCAAGACCCAAAGTCCGCCCTCATCCAAGAAGTTAAGTGGCAACAAAAGGTGGAAAGTCCGCCCAAGGTAAAAGAGAAAAATTTGGCTAAGGCATGGAAAAAGACAAAGTTAAAGTGGCCAAAGAAATGCTAAAGTCCGCCCCATGAAAGAAGAATTTGTCTAAGTTAAATGAAAGATGGCAAGGCTACAGCCAAAGTCCGCCCTAGGTAAAAGAAAAACTGGCTAAGGCATAGCCAAGGAAGAATAAATGGCAAGAGAAAGTCCAAAGTCCGCCATGTTAAGAAGGTAAAAAAAATTAAAATTTTGCCTAAGTGTGAACCTTGGAAAAATGAAAATATGCATGGCACTTAGAAAATTCGCCCAAGGGTTTAGAAAATCTTCGCCATGGCTAGAAAAATGGTGGAAAGATCAAGCAAATGGACTAAATAAAATCAGACATGGCGAAAGAATTTTGGACAAGGGACAAGTTATGGCTAGAAAAATATTGGACATGGCTAGGAAAAGGTTGGACATGGCTAGAGAAAAGTCGGACGAGAAATATTTATGGCCAAATAAAATTGGACATGGCCAAATATTTTTGGAAAACGGTTAAAAAATCATGGCCAAACCAAATTGGATGCTAGAGATTATGGCGAGAAAAATTGGACAAAAAGTAAAAATTCGCCTAAGGCATTGGCAAGGAAATTTTCAAAAATCAAAAATAATTCGCCATAAAACGAATGGGTTGGAATGGACACATAAAATAATTATTTTAATTATTTTAATCATTTATTTTCCAACACCAAAAAAGAGATAAGTCTTGAAAATTTCGAAATTGGAAAGAAAGATAAAGATCTTTGTTAAACTGGAAATGAAATTAGAAACTTTCCCGGACGAGTTTATTGAGGATAGAACTTGCCATTCGGAAGCAAAGTGAAAGATGAGTTCGAACTTGATTCAAAGGAAACATTGCAAATTTACTAAAATGATCGACCCTCTCACTTCTATAAGTGATTTCGTTTTTCATTTGTGCAATCACTCGATTTTGAGAAGAAAAGTTGTGAGAAAGGAATTGTTTAAGGCAAAAGGTTGAAGAAATTTGCAGCAAAGTGAAGGAAATAATCTGTTATCAGCTTGCATTGCTATCGTGATCACGTCTCCAAGAAGTCACAAGGCAGATTTTTCTTGTCCATTTCATGTTAACATGAAGCTTCACCATTTATTTTTCTTTCCAGCTTGTTATTTTTCGCGAAGTCTAATCTGATTACCAGCTGGAATGTTCTTTCAAACTGATTTTAATGTCGAATTCTGATTTTCCTTTCTTCCTTCTCTTGCAGATCTATTTTTCGAAGCAGCCAAGATGAAATTTGCAAGCAAAGGTGTCCAAACTCAATCAAAGATTAAGTCCAAGTGGGAGCACGTTCTAGACACTGATCTTGGCCACGTAGATCTTGAAGACTTCCGAAAGAGAATGTACGGGACTGACGGACGTTTGCCTACACCAATCGCCATGAGGATGATGCGCAACGGAATCGTCCATGCAGCTGGATTTCCACCAGCAAAAGAATGTCCTGAGCTGATGGCAGAATGCGCACTACATTACAACGCACAAGACAGACAGATAGAAGCTCCTGACGGAAGGGTCCTTGCCTACTTGTCCGAGCCAGCAATCCAGGAGACTTTTGGCATTCCAGTGTACAACCGAACATCCTATCGCACCAAGCAAGATGCACTCAAACTTTATCAAAGTCAGAAGGATCTCTGTGCATCCAACATAAACAAGAATTGGTTATTAAAACCAAAGCCTACTGCAAGCAAGATGCCGAAAAAATTGATCAGAACCCACTTCAAAGAGGAATATGGTGATATTGTTCTGCTACTTAACAGAATGGTAGGCAGTGCCCACGGTGCTCCTTTCGAAGATTGGATGTACTATTTTATTGATGAGATAATCACTGGAGTCAAAATGTTCAATTGGTCTAGGATGATTAGCGACAGCTTGCACGAACAGTTGGTCAACTTTGAGCAGATCAAAATTTTCCACATGAGCTCATACATTGTATATTCACTCGCAAGATACTATAAGTATCCTGGCTTGACATGCAAAGGCGTGGTCGGCAATGGCGAGGGGAAATTGAAAGTCTACGATTGCTATCCGCAGCTGCAGCTGAAAGAGAAGTCCCACTTCCGGAGAGCTCATGATGCATTTTTGATGTATATCACCCGGCTTCTTCAAGGCGGAACTCACCAAAGACTCTCGCATGAAGCCAAGAGCCTGATCAGCCGGTATGGATTCTGGTTTATTCAATATCCTAAGTTCACCTACATCAGAATCCAAGGATTTTCCGGAAATCCTTATAGGCTGCCTGTCTATCCGACTAACAGGATGGTATTGCTGGAAGTGCTAAGGCAATTAGAAACATATCAGAACATCCAAAGGCCTAAGCAGAAAGCTGCTGTCACCTTCCCCTTTTTCATCGGCAACATGGAGGAGTCATGCCCGACAGCACAAGCAGCAGAGGTTGCTCGACTGGAGATTCAACAATATCCATTCCTCATACAAATCCAGGAACAACTTCGATCCGCTCCATCACATCAAAACTGTGGACGGAGAAAGGTATAAACATCGGGTTGACTTAGAGGACTTCTGGGCCAACGCAGCCGATGAATATGACGTAAGGAGAAGGTTATGGTCAAGGCTGCCATTAAGCATGATAAGGGCGACAGAGCTCTTCAAAATACCCGACCAACTGCAAGAGGATGGAATATATGTGCAGCCAGGCTTCATGGAAAATGAGCCACTACCGCCTATAAAATGGTTTGAGCCTGAGATGGGTGATCTATCCACTTTGATGCGCCCTGTTTTCAAGTACTCTCAGTGGTGGATAGATCGTCAAGTAGAGGTCCTAAAACAGAGAAATGTGCAATTTACCTATGAGTTGATGGGAGACACAGAGTCATGTTCTTCAAACGCCGGTGCATCTCGTGGAGATGGACCAATAGATGTTGCCAACTCAAAGAAGAGGAAAGAAGCTGATGCAAGGCAAGACAAGGGTAAAGAGATAGATGAAGGGCCTTCGCGGAAGAAACACAAGTCTAAACCTCTTCAGTCGGCCACTTCCAGGAACATAGAAGAAATGCTTGCCTTGGATAGAGAATCTTTGGAGAATGCCATGATTCCTTCTCCAGATGAAAATGTAGAGCCAATGCAAATAGAGGATGATGATCAACCTTCTCCAGCAGGCACAGAGATCTTGGAATCGGGTAACGACACAGACATCGAGGATGGAGAATTCGAGGAAGGAATGATTTCCGCCCTCAAAGGCATTCAAGAGGACCCATCCGTCCAGGAAATCCAGGGTATGCAGTTAGTCCAAGAAATTCAAAGTATGCCAGAAATTCAAGAAGATCAGGAAGTACAGGACATGCAGGACGTCCAAAATCAAGAGGACATAATTGAACAGCCTACAGTACCAGAATGGCTGAGGGAAAGATTGAAAAGAAAAGCGCCAGTTGAGGTTCCTGAGGAGGACAATGACACAGATTTTCTGGCCAGATTAGAGCAAACTGCCCCAAGGAAGAAGGCCAAGAAGTTCTCAACCATCCAGAGGGATGAAGCTGGGAATCGCACGGTGCAAATTGCAGTGCCTGCAGCCGACAAGTTTCAAGACGAGATTGCTCCTGAGGAATATGCTATCACAACTGTCGACATGGGTCCAACATCAAAAGGGCAGGAAGTCGAAGACTTGGATAGTTCCGTGGCCACCATCAAGGCCAGGTTAGAAAAGGAAGTTGCCAAGAAGAAAGAGTACAAGAAAGAAATCCAGCGCCTAAAGGACTACATCCAGCACTTGACAAAGCCACTAAACGAAGGTGAACAGGTGGCGCCTTTACCTCCAACTGCTTCACAGGAACCAGATGCAAATTTTGAAAAAGAATTGACAACAGCGAGGGAGGCTAAAGACTGGATGATTGGAAGGAAAGAAGAGGCGTTGATATTTGCAGAAAAGTTGGCGCAAGTGAATGAACAGGCTTCCTTCATGCTTTCACGAGTTGCAGATCTTGCGGAGTCATGGAGAAGTCTCGAGGATATTCAGAGCAGGATCATCCCATGCATCCGGGAACTGAAGGGCATTTCAAAGCAGAGATTGATCGAAGACAAGGTTATTGAAGCCGGAGCAACATATGACTTCAACGGATGGTACTATGCTTTGATCTCAAGGAAAGGAGTCCTCGAAAAGGTGAAGCAGGACAGTGGTAGAGTTGAAGAACAAGTAAAAGAAATTCAAAGAAAAATCTATGAGATGGCTGCAGATATGCTAGACAAGGAGGTTGTCCGAAGGAAACACTTGCGGCCAAGGAGTTTGAAAGAGCAAGTACATAAAGTTTTCTCCACCACCGGGCCAATCATGAAAGAAGGATTCACCAAAGTGTTCGAATTCATGGCCATCAGAAGTTCTTTCTTGCTGCAGGAGCCAGCATGGGCGACTATGTTTGCAGAATGTGCCGAGAACTTGGATTTGCTGGAGTACAACATCAGCGTGCTGCCCGACATTGCCATGGAGGAGGTCGACCTGATAGTGTCTAGGTTCGCCGAACGTGAGGCTGCACAAGTGGATAAGGATGACACTCCAGTTGTCTAGTGTTCTCTTCAGTTAACTGATTGTGGTTTTGGAAACCCTAATTAGGGTTTAGTTCCATTTAATCTTGGCCATTGATCTTGAATCAATCTCGGCCGTTCTTTGTAATCTTGAAAAACTATATAAACCCCCCCCTCACTCTCTCATTTCTCATTAGACATTAGAAGAGATAATAGTTAGATTCTTAGAAGTTAGATATTCATTAAGAGTTAGAGCAGATTTGAGATAGTTAGAAATAAAGAGAGAGTTCTTATGAGATTGTTGTGAAAAGCTACTTTGATAATGAAGTTCAAATGCATGAGGTGCTTTGAGTACTTGATTGTTGAATAGTTGCATGGTCGCATATTTTCTTTCTCTCTTAGCAGATTTGAATTAAAATGTATGTTAGAAGAATGATTGATTGATAACGGAGATTAGTGAAACCGAGCTCATACTTTCTTTGGGTGGATGATTTCACTCAATGTGCAAAGTTAGACTGAGCTTTACTGTGGATGCTTAACTTCTGTTTTAATAATTGTTGTTCGATCTGATGGCAATTATTTATCACGTGAAAATCACAAGCACATTCCTAGAAGATTGCACTTGCTCTGCGTAGTTGTCGTTGAACGTGGCGAAACAGAGTATGGTTTATTTGGTTTCACTTAGTCTTCGTCTTCTCTTGATTTCTTAGGAGTAGCATAGAGTCTCTAAACCCTAAATCTTTTTTCACTTTTTTTATATAAATCAAAAAACCCAAAATGGTACTGCATTTATGTCTCCACTTCTTCGAATAACTTGCAAAATCTTACTTGTGCCCACAGCAAATCACATCCATACCACAGAGCCTATCCGCGTTCATCTTAAACATTGGAATTACCCTATGACCTCACTTGCAATCTTAGCATAGGAAGTAGTTTTTCAAGAGAGAATAGAGCGTCTGTGACACTTTGTTCTAAAATGTTTTGTGTGTCATAAAACACGCAACAACAGGACCATAACAAAGCTTCCTTTTAAAAGATGATCAATGCTGATATATGATGTGTTTGAGGGTTTGATCAAGTGTTTTTAGATATTTTTCTTCAAGTTTATTTTGCTGTTCAAGTTTATTTTAATTTCTAAAATTATAAAAATACAAAAAATTCAGAAAATAGATAAAAATACAAAGGGGACATTACAAGTTGGTACATCTTAGGTACTTTTCCCACTTAGAGTTATTTTACTGACTTATTATGACATGCATTTCTTTATTTTGTGTGTATTCAGATACAACAGGTGCTTTTGTTGTTGGGAGGTTGTGAATCAATGGCAGTAGCACAGACTGGCATAACAGGCCTCCCTTTTGTGAGCCCTCATTATCAGAAGGTGTGCCCTTAAGAGCCCTGTATATTAACCTTTGATAATATTTAAATGTTATCTATAGTCTATTAGATCATTTCTTTTTAGCCTGACTCATTACCCTTTGCTCTATGAACCTGCATACCCAGGGCTCATCTGATATTTCATAGTCAATCATCACTATCTTCATGGTTACTGTCCTATGAATGATCATGCCCTTGAACTGTCATTTAAAAGGTTTCATGCCCTTGAACTATCTTCACAGTTAACATGACCGTCATGCCCACTACAATAGAATTTTTACAAGATAAGGATGATCATTTACAAAAAATTTAATTGCTATTCTTTCTAGGTACCTTTGAAGAAAGGTTTTGTTTGGTTCTATTTGAAAAGACCTTGATATTCTTCTCACAACTCAAGGAAAAAAAACGTTTTGGTATTCTTCTAATCCATACAAATATCTTATCAACTGAATAATGTAGTTTGAAGTTGGTTTTTCCATTCATTCCTTGCAGTTTGAAAAAATTAATGAAATATAATTCCAATTGTTAACCACTATATACTTAAAATCCAATGTAGTTTTATAGGAGTACTGTAACTATGTCTTCATTATTGACTAGAAATGCAATCAAGCTTATGAACGATGGCAATCTAGGCTTGGATCCTCATCTCCAAGTATTAGCTACCTCAAATTTCGGCCGTGGTCCTAAGAGAAACAATCAATATAGAATAGACCTTTCTAATGGAGAGCATAAACAAAGAGCATCATTGCCAAAAAAGTACAACCAATATATATCTTCTAAGAAAATTAACGAGGGATCTATAATACAACTAACAAAATACAATTGCCCCATCATTTGTAGTTCAAGGTTAGTATGCAGGTTCAATACTATTTCTATACCTTATAATTAACTTTCCAACTTCTACAATATATTACTAATTATATTTTTACTTACAATTACGTAGGTGGATTGTCATTTCACAACTAGAGCTTGCATGTATGGATCATGCCATCATTGGTGACCCTGTCTTCCTATTTCCAGAGCAAGAGGAACATCTACAAAATGATGCTACAGATACATGTTATTATCCTGTATCACCAACAACCCCAAACTCTAAAAGAATGTTGTTTGGCATAGACCCATCTCAATCTAGGAAGGATGTATCTATTAGCATCAGTCCTATCAAAAGTTTGAACCCTTTTCAAACAAGGTGGACTATCAAAGGCCATGTAACTATGAAAAACAAAATCCATTGGTACACCAATCAAAAGGGAAGTGGACAAGTTTTCAACTTTGATATTATAGATAGTGAACACACAAAAACACGTGTCACTTGCTTCAATGAAGTTGTAGATATTCATTATGCAAACATTAATATTGGATCTATATATTCATTATCTGGTGGGACCATTAAATCTGCTAATAAGCTTTACAACAAGCTAAATAGTAGAATAGAAATCACCTTAATGGTTGAATCAAAGGTGACACTCTGTAAAGATGACCTTTCTATTCCAAAACATCAATTCTCTTTCACACCTATCAAGGAAATTCTGAGTAAGAGTAATAATTCAGTTGTTGATGTTATTGGAATTGTTGTTTGTGTGGATCCAAGCTCTACAATAAGGAGGAGGGATGGTACAGAGGTTTTGAGGTGGAGAATGAAGATATTAGTGTCTACATCAACTATAGATTTAACTTTATGGGGACCAACAACTCAGAAAGAAGGCACAAAACTTCAACACATGTACCACTCAGAACAAACCATTGTTCTAGCTATTAAAAATGGATGTGTTTCTGACTATAATGGAAAGGTAATAAGTATATTAGTAACTACACACCTATCCATAGACCCTAATATAGAAGAAGCAAAACAACTTCAAACTTGGTATGCACGGAATGGGGCTAATATTGTACCTTCCTCCACAAAGCTTGATGATATTCCTCCTATTATCACAAGAATGGCAATTGCAAACATTCGAGAACAATCAACAAAATTAATACAACCCATCCAATTCATTGCAAAGGCAACAATACTATTCACCAAATCTAACTCCTTTTGTTATCCAGCTTGTCCTCTTCAATCAAATGGAAAACAATGTAAGAAAAGGGTTATTCAAAATGAAGAAGATAAATGGTATTGCTCAATGTGTGCAGCAACATTTGCAGATTGCAATTATAGGTACATACTTCAAGTCAAACTAGAGGATCACATGGATATAATATGGGCAGTTGCATTTGATGAGAGAGCAACAGAAGTCATGGGTATGTCTGCACAAGAACTATATACACTGCAACTCAATCATGAGGCAGAAACAAGTATTGAAGATGTAATAAGAAGTGTTCTCCTTACACAATTCTTATTCACACTGTCATGCAAAAATGAGACATACAATAATGAAGAGCGCTTGAAAGCAACAATCATTAAAGCTGATAAGATAGATTTTACTGCAGAGAGCAAATTCTTGCTTTCTAAAATCAATGAGATGTGCAATGATATGAACAACTAGGAATACATTCCTTATTTTCTATGAAATAGTGTATATATTCTTGTACTTGTAAATATTCTTTTACTGTTATGTCTATCAAATAAAATAGAGTTTGAATAAAAAATGCTTCACCCTTTTTTGTAAGTGAGTATTTGAATTATTGTTTAAGGCAAAATCTTACAGTGTTTACATTTTTAGTTTATTGGTTTAAGTGTGCAAGCAAAATAAGACATAATTGATTGAATCCGATTTTCTACTATAGAATTGTTTTCTTATGTGGTAATGCACAATGCATCTTTGGATCACGAGAGTATTTTCTTTGTGTTCTATGTCTGATGCCTACTTCTTATTGAGGCCCTACGATTTTCTTTTGAAATTCTTCTTCAAATTCATGATCAAATGCTTTCCTGTTACATGCCTGAGTGGTGCATTTTGCAGATAAATGATTCATATGATTGAACTATTTATTGCTGATGTTGTATTTGATTAAAACACTGTTGGGAATAGTTAAAATTCTTGTTAATAGTTAACTCTGCTATTTACAACAGTTCATTGGAAAACAAGTTTCAAAAAATATCTTTTTTGTGCATGTGAGTTATCTCATATAGATAACCTCCTTGGCAATTTTCCCTGCTACTTTGACACATCCACATTTTTATCCTCATCACACAAAATGGTAAATATATATCAAAATTTCAATAATGAGATATTTGTGGTTTTCCCAATCTTATCTTGGCTGATCTGAGCTCCTGTTAGTGAGCAAGTGGAGTATGTATATTGACTAAAAAATGAAAAAGGAAAGAGCTGCCTGGCTGGTTTGAACCATTGAACTCTTGACATATAGTTCAATTAGCTTGTAACTTGAGATTTGAGGGATCTTAATAATTATCCTATGCTTCTTTTAGACTTTTACATCCTTATGTCCCACACAAGGCAGCAGGTGGTGAGGACCATCCATGAGAACAGTTATACAGACCTTGCCAAACAACAAATCAAACAAATGCTCTTCAAGAAAGCAATGATAAAGGGCACAACATATAGGGACCAAGCATGTTGAATGTCTGGAGGAACATTGATGCCCCCAAGCTCACTAGCAAATAGAGTTGACTTTGCTTATCCATACACATTCGATGTACTGGTCCATATGAAGAAAGTGTGCACTACCCACCTTCAGACAGTTACCTTGTGGTATAATATTGTATTGAGAATTGAATAATTTTAATGGCTTTTTGTACATGGGTAATCTTCACAGGAAGATATCTGTCATTTCATTAGGTCCTCAGGTGAGGTTTTATTGATGGTTTGAAAGGTGTCATATTGCATACAAACATGAGATTATATATAAAGGGACTCAATACCAAAATGTTGAATATTGCCCTTAGACACAAAATAACACAGATTGCTCTAATGACCTCATAATGAAATGACCACACAAACTTTGTTCTAGCAGCAGAACAGATAGACAGAACCAATTGAAGCTCTGACAAACCATAATCATCTCTTCATATCCATCTATACCTAAAACACTCACATTGATAGAACCAAGCACAAAATTACAAGAAATTGTTATATTACAATATAAACTATCTATTATGTATCTTCAGAGCATTTAGGAACTTCAACCATTTGACTTCCTAAATGTTTGAGTAATTATGGCCTTCACTTGTAGATGCCATTGGACATGTTATCAAGCTTTTTGTTTATGGCTTCTACATGGATAGGTTTTGTTTCTGGTACTCAAGACTAAAAAACGTAGTGATTGTATTTCTAAGGTGATTTTCTTTTAGTAAGCTCTCTCTTGTGTAAAGAGTTTGGATGGACTTCGGCTAATTGGGTTTAATCCATCAAAGATTAAAGTGCACCCAAAGGTTCTTGATTTCTGTCACAAACTTACCAAGCACAAGGAGACTACGTTGGCAACCGAGAAAAGAAATGAACCAAGCCGGCACAATTCAAATTACAGCAACATTTAGCTTTGGCAAATAGCCGATGTCTGTTGATTTGAAGCATAAAAATTGTAGGTGTATGGCTTATAATGTAACCTATGTGCCCTTTCTGGGATCATTATGAAGTATCCAATTGCAGGTTGACCATAATTTTCATTATGATGGTGATATATTGAAATACTATCAGTCTTATGGGAATCCACAAGTTTTGTGACTGTTATAACTGTATGCAATTATTATGTAAAAGATCTGTAACCTCCTATCCAAGTTCATGATATTCATGATTGAAAATAAGCTTGAAAGAGGTATTGGCTTTTATTTTTGGTCTATTAGTGGCTATTCAGCCTTTTCACCTCATTTCTATAACAATATAACACTGCCTTATGTGTGAGCCTTGATATTTTTGTTACTATGTCCATAGCTATTGTGGAAGTGTGTGGTATGCAGAGATCTTAGATCTATTTGTTCCATATTATATTCTATATGTAGTCAGGGATGACCTGAATTTATCCCACGTTCTTGGATCATTTTGGAAGGCACATTTTAACTCACTATTTTATTGGTCACATGGTGGCAGAGTATGTAGTGTGGGTCAAGGGAAACAATTCAATAAAAATAAACTCACAATGCTTAGGTAAGCATGTTGATATCATAACCTTAAAACTTGGTCACTTAGACCTACACTTTTGCTGGTCAATATGCACCCAATCTCAAATATCCCTGTTGCAGATACAAGAAGGCAGCCCTTCAATTGCAGGCAGAAAAAGCTATCTCCAAATGGTTTATCTGGTCATCTTTATATAGGCTCTGCTTTTATTCTGCCTCTCTTGGAAACTCCTTGAACTTGTCAAGATAAGATAAAATCTGATATACTTCTAAACCTTGTGAGAATAAGATAAAGATTACCTATACTTCTAGAACTTTGTGATAATCAAATCAAATATGTTTTTGGAGAACCTGCCCACTACTACAAAGAGGCTATCATTTCTCTTCCCAGTTATTGATAATTCCAAAACAAAATCCATACTAATATCTTCCGACAGTCCATATGAAAGGTTTCTAATGGAAAATCTAGATTACGGTTAGTTATCCTTGGTAATGCACATCCAGACTGATATACCTCCCATCACTGGCATCTACTTTGTACAGAGCTTTTGGCACTGTTCTCATGCACCATCTTTGGAGGTCAAAATCCATCGTTTTTCAACCTTGTGATAGTCATATCAGCCACTGACTTACATCATTTGGAAAATTAATAATGATCAAATATTGTTGTTCTACCCGCCAAATATCATTATCAGCCTTGTTGCCAGCCTTCTCATAATTTTCAGCAATTGCATATTAATAAAATCGGACTTTTGAGGGTATATTAATAATGATATATACCTGGCATAGGAGAACCTGATATAGGTAGTTTTTATTATTAAGATATTCTAAGTCGGGAAAGATGGATCCTTTCTGCTTACAATTGCAGAGAATCTATAGAGAAATAAACTAACATTATTGGAAATGTGGGTCAAAGAGTAGAGAGAATGTAAACATTGGAATTATTAAGTAGTTATGATATTAATATTAGTATTCAATTTTGTAGATTTTAATCAAATTTATTGACTCCTTTTTCATGAATGGTAATTTATATAAATTCATTTTTCACGAGAATGAATGATCCACTTATCACTCATTGCCTCTACATGATGTTCATAAGAATCAATAAATCTGACTCAAAAACTATACAACTAAATATTGATATTAATATCATAACTTAACACACTGCCCAAACAATTCTTATCCCTATTAGCAATATAAAAGCTCTTCAGATGATATATGGTTAGCAGCCATTATGATATCTAAGAAACAAATGATGTGGCAAAATATTTCAGCTGAAATTATATCATTTATGTCTTTTTTCTTCCTCTTCTTCTTATCAGATGATATATGGTTAGCAGCCATTATGATATCTAAGAAACAAATGATGTGGCAAAATATTTCAGCTGAAATTATATCATTTGTCTTTTTTCTTCTTCTTCTTATCAGACCATTGAAATGGAAGTGCACATGGACTGCACTGAATGCAAAAGGAAGATATACAGGGCTTTGTCAAACATTGAAGGTGCATATCATGCCTACATTTTTTCATTTCCTATGAGTTTTAGTGAAGTTTGGCTATCTAAATATGCTTTGAAACATTTAAATTGCAAGAGTGCATTTAGTGACCATAGATATTGAGAAACAAAAAGTAAGTGTTAGTGGGTATGTGGATGAAATGACTGTTTTGGAAGCAGTGAGGAATTCCACTGGTAAGAGAGTAGAGTTGTGGGCATATCCATATAGCAATGAATACAATCCTTATGCTACTCATTATTTTCAACAGAGCAACACTTGTTCTTCCACATATAATTATGGGCAGAATAATGGGACTGTACAAGACTGCTATGAATTAGGGGCAACTCCTTCTTCCTCCACACTGATAATGGATGACAAAGCAACCACCTTGTTCAATGATGAAAATCCTCATGCCTGTAGTGTTATGTAAATCTCTTGGAACTTATTGAAAACAACATATGAGAAATTGCTACAAATCATTGAGGAAATAGACCTGGTTCAGGCAAGGCTAATGTACCGCTCGACAGCAGCACTTTGAATTAAGGCGTATTAGCCTTTCAATTAGAACTTCACCAACTGAAGATAAAAAATCTCTGTGAAGTAAATTGTGGATATGTAACATCTATTTCATTTTTCAATTATCTACTTATATGACTATATATTTTGATCAAAGTTTCTTCCCTTTCACTTTTAAATTCGTACAACTTTAGCTTTAAGATTGTTTGCTGTTGTAAAGCCTGCATTTACTTAATTTGGGAAAGATGCAGGGGCAACCTTAGTCAATGGCTATTTTATGCTACAAAGGCTTTGAAGTAGAATATTGAGTATTAACAAGAGATTGTTTCATTAATTATAAAAGACAGTGTAAGGGGTAATGTAATTTGAAAGGAAATTTTATATTACTAATGATGAAAATTGCAAATTGTAATATTACACGAAATGTAAATAACAAACATGAAGTGATATGTAAATTTTAGTAATTTAACGAATATTTAGTTTAAAGTTAATGAAATTGAAAATAGTTTATTAAAGATGGCTTTCTTTGGTTTTTATATTTATTTAAATGTTGTAAATATCAATAGATTTAACTATTCAGTTGTGTATTAACTATTATATAGATATGTGAAAGTTCCATATTTGACATAAAAAAAAAAATTTATAATTTTTAATAATTTTTTTTTTTTACTGAATCATATATTTTTATTTATAAGATTATATTAGTGTGAGTATTAATATAGAAGTGGGTTTTAATAGAAAAATATGTGACATTAAATTTAAAAAATTAAAATAAATATTGAGAATCTTTTAATCATACATGATATATGAACTTTTTTAGTAAAGTGACACCCCTTATCTTTTCCTCACCTTTTACACTAAAGTTTCTCCTCTATAATTAAAAAAGTTTTCATCCAATACTTTGGTTTGATGGTTTTAATCAGACTTGGCCCAATATTTGAAACATCTCTTTATTTCATATTCCTTCTCAATAAGTCTTTTAAGTAGAATGCTCCTTTAATCATATAGAAATTATAAAAAGATATAAACTTTATAATCATATGTGACATTAAGATTTATTTTGAGCTTTTCTACAATAAAATTAAATGCAATGTCTTGGAAGCGGTCAATGTTCTAATCCAACTTTAAGTAGCTTGTGTCTTAAAAAGAAACCATAACTCTAATATAGCATCTCATGAATCTTCTTGATAAAAGAGAAAAGTAATAAATGAAAAAGTGAGAGTTTAACAAACTCCTCCAACATATTAAGGTGAGTAAAACTAAAATTTAAATGGAGTCTTTTAGAGATTGTATATCACATGAATTAGATGTTTGTTATATGAGATTCTCAAATTAAATCATGAAATTTAGTAGCTATATTTAATGATTCTCTTGTCGGGTAATTAATGTTAGATTACATCTTATTTATTAGTTTAAATTTATCTTATTATCAATTATTTAATTTTATTAATAGTTAAATCTAATTCAAATAATATGAATGTGGAAGGTATTCTTCTTGATAGTAGAAGTAATTAATTTATTGATTTTTGTATAATTTATTAAATTTAGTCATTAGCTTTAATATAACTTTAAATGCTTGGTTAGGAATGTTGATTTAATATGTCAATTAGGTCATTTGGAGGCATGATTGACCCATCCTCATAAAGGAACCTAAAAGGAGAAAATATATTATAGAGGTTAACCCTTGAGGCATCATAAGAATCAATTTCATTCCCTTTCTAAGTCATTTTAATAGCATAGGGTGTGCAAAATGAGTTCTACATCCCCTATCTTCATTTAATTCTTGAAATGCGGTGTGCTCTCTCATTACATGTGTGATGTTATTGACAATACACAACACACTACATTATGTACTTGAGGATGTTGAGGCATCAGTTGCATAGAAAATAAATTGTTGTATTTGTGTCAATGTTCCATGTATAAAAGTGGGCATGACAACAACTACAAAATTAAAAAATAATAAGTTTGGGTCAAGAAAGAAATTATTAATGTGCCATCAATGGATAATGTGTTTGTGCAAAGAGAAATGGACTATCAAGACGATATACATGTAATAGAATTTAAGGAAAGTCAAGAACAAAAGGCATTGATCAATAAAGGAAATATGATGTCAGTTATCCTCCACTTAGGCTTATTCAATGATTCGTGTGCATCTTATGGTATATGTACATCCATACCTATATTTTTAGTTTTTATTTTATATTTGTTTTTTTGTTTATTATGTCGTTTCTTAGTGTTTTATATGCTAATATCATCTTATATATCTTGTTTCATAGTTTTCCATTCTTGGGGAAGGGGTAGGGAGCATTTTCCTACTTTTCACTTGACATGTTTTGAATTATTCTTGTTTGCATCTTCATGGAATATCACTATGTCCTTGCATACTTACTCTTGTTTACCACTTTTATTGATGATTCTTTTATTCCTTTCCTACTTTTATGCCTGCCATTTCATATTTATCCACCACCAATTCCATATTCCACCTTCATTCCTATATTTATTCCATCCATTCCTTCATTAAAGGCCACATAAAGGGCTCCATCCATCTCTCCATCCATTCCTTCCTTCCCGTTCCTTCCTTCTTTCCATTCTCTACATGATGCCACCTCCCTCCCTACCAGTCATCCTCCTCCACTCCTCCATTGGTATCCATCCCACCAGCCTCCATTGTCCCTTCCCTCCTATCCACCCCATCAACCACCACTACCATTTGAACTCCATTCTCCATATTTACCTTTCCTTCCACTATAAGTCCACCCATTCATGCCTATATTCCTTCCTTGTATACTTATTCACCTTATCATGTCATTATCTAATTTTTATATTGTTCATACATACCAATGTTCATTACCTACATCTTACATATTTGCATATTGTGTTTTGATTGACATATCATCCTATTACATTGGGGACACCATGCCTTACCTATGCTATTTATGGACCTTCATTGTCCTATCATTCTTCTATTGGTGCTATCTTTTTAGACTGGGGGTATCTTATCATCCTTAGTCTCTATTATGATATCATTGCTTATGTTTAAATTTTGGGGCATTATATCTCCCCCAGTTCATTTTGCACTTACATGATTCAAGATTATATTATTAGAGCTATCTATCATATTGGCGGCATTATGTCTTTCATTATCCTATTATGGATTCTCACATGCCTTTTGTTTGGTTTGTCACTCATGTTCATGATGTTCAAAATTCCTCTCTCCTAATTGTGCTTTTGATTTATGATAACCACCCACCTTTGTTTTTGTATTCCTTAAAGCAATCATTCATTTATTCCTAATTATGCTTTTGATTTATGATAACCACCCACCTTTGTTTTTGTGTTCCTTAAAGCAATCCTTCATTTATGTCTTTTGATTACTTTCTTTTGTATTCCGTCAAGTAGTCTTTCATTTTTGTCTTTTGATTGCTTTCTTTTGTATTCCTTCCATCAATCTTTATTTTTAGTCTTTTGATCATATACTGCATTATGACGTTTTTCACTTACACATAAGTTCCAACATATACAACCAACTCACATGCACATTGAAGAGAGAAAATTATATTTCAAACCCTTCTACAAAAATTAAGTTACATAAATAGTGAAGTCTAATTTAAGTCTTTTGGGTTTTAGTAACTGTCTTGTAGAGACTAAAAACAAACAAAATTACAAACACACTTTAATTCAAAATACTATTCAATATCAACATGGATTGTGGAAATTTCATAACATGAAAGGAGACATAACACTTGTGTGCATTTCTTATTTCTTAGATAGTCTTTGTGGGAAATGCCAATCAACATATTACCATCTTATTATATTCAATGAATTTTTAGCGTTTATAACACAAAAGAAATTTTAAATTATAATATTAATATTTGTAAATGAAAATATTTTTTTCTTAAATGTAATGTAGGTTAATTCAATAATATGTATACTTATAAGCATAATTAATTTAGACTAATAAATGTTTATAGATATGTATTTTGCTTAATGTTTTCTGATTATTGTAATAATTAAATGTAGAAAGCAAATACAAAATAATGATGTATTTAGTAATTGCGATCAAAGCATGAAAGAAAATTAAAATTTGACATGTGAAATTTGAACACCTCGAGATCTCAAATGGAAGGTCTTGGATTGTTATTCACCTTCGTATCAAAATATTTTACTTTGTTCATACAAGGTTGAGTTCAAGGATTAGGGTCACCAATCGAGCCCTTTATCTCTATATGGTAGTCACAAAATCTTCTTTCTACTATCGAGATCATATGCTCTTTGAGTCTCTAGGACATTAAAGCTCATCCCAGCTAATCAGAGGCCTCCTACCTTCACAAGATTCCTCCCAGATGATTGTTATTCTTCTCAAACTTCCTAGCTCATAATGGTGGCATTCAAATTCCTGCTAAAGAGATATGAAGGACTACAGTCCAAGAGCCATGAAGATTTGTATCCAATCTATTTGATCAAGATATCTAGCTCTTTCCATCTTGCTCAAGACTTGGTTGGGCCTATTGAAGATATTGTATACTAACCCCTAAACTGCTTCCAATACAAGTTGCAATGGCAAAAGATAAGGCGATACTATTAAAATTATAAGCAGAGAAGTCAAAATAATGATATACAAGATAATGTCATATTTCCTCTCAATTTTCATTCAATACAGATTACATATATATAGGAGTTGTATTTCCTATATTCTAGGGTACTTTTATAACGAGTCCTCTAAATATATGAGTTGTTTTAACAACTCAAACAAACACACTCGTACAAAAAAATAAGTCTCTACATATGACTTAACTAGCCTAAAAAATATTCCTAACACTTATAATAACTATGTGAGTTATTAATTTAACTCACTTTACCTCACACTAACATGTGAACACTAACATAAATTCCCAACACCCCCCCTTAGTGTGAACATGGGATGAAAGTACATCACAATACTTGATGACCACACATAGTAGCTCATCATAAGGTATGAGTAGGGACATATACATCTACTCATGAAAAGCGATAGTGGAACTAGCCTCACTATACTCAGTATACTTTCATCCAAGGATAGGGACAAACACATCTACCCATGGAATCGAGGATAAGGACTAACACATCTACCCAAGGTATTACACCAAGTTTGGGTAGGGACAAACACATCTATCCAACATCAAGGTTATGAACAAGGACACACACATCTGCTCACAACAATTAGGATTGGGGACACACACATCCAATCATAATCACCAACTTATGTGACTGGGGAAAAACACTTCTAATCACTTACACTATCTTGTGAATGGGGACAAACACATCCATTCACATACAACCAAGAAATGTGATTGGGAACATACATATCCAACCACAGCATAAAAATCTTGAACACCAAGCCCTCATTGTCGCGTATGCAACCAACATTATAGATCGTTGCCACTCTGATCACAAATGATACGAAACGGTTGTCGCTGCCACCTAGAAACTGATCTTGGCTTTAGTCTTTTTGGTATAAGTAGTTTTGTCACTAATGCAATTTTTCAACCTCATCGCTAGTGACTTACGAGAGGTCGTTGATTATCCTCCAACCTCTGTTGCCTCCATTCTCCAATAGGTTTGATTTAGAATGCATATTCCTCCTCACTCTCTTCGTATAGAGGATCTTCAGTAGCCTTCCCATGAAGGCATTCTTCATCATCATTTCCAACTAATGGCTTATCTATATTTAACTTGCCATCAAGGAGATCCTTGGCACACTGAGTGCAATTCATAACAATGTGTCCCTTCTTCTTGCAATAGTAGCACAAAATTCTATTCTTGAAGAAACGATTTCCCTTTAATGTAGAAGAACTAGATTTGGAGGATTGGTTAGGCAGGTGTTTTTTCCATACATTGAAATTTCCTTTATAGCTAAGTCAAGTTTCTTAGTTCCTTCATCAATTAAAGTGGATATTGTATCTTCTAGGTTGGCATCTACTTTGTTTAATGTGAAAACAATGTCTCCATAGCTAGAAGGCATGTTATTTAACAAAATAGATTTTGCATCCTCATCGTCCAATTTAGCATTTATCCCAGCTAGTTGATTTAATAAGGAACGAAACTTACTTATATGTTGTACAATGTTGTCACCTTCCATCATCTTCAACCCAAACAATTTTTGCTTTAAGCCCATCTTTGCACTTGAAGCTTGTGATCCAAACAAAGCATTCAAATTATCCCACACTTGCTTTGAGGTCTTTGATAAATCAATATGGTGGAGGTATGCATCTGACAAGTCAAAACCAATCAAAGCTATCGCTCGTCGATCCTTTACAGTCCACTTTACGCTTTCATCAGCATCAGTTGGCCTTGTCGTTGCTCCACTTACCACATCCCATAGATCCTTTTCAATAAGGATTAATTGTAATTTGATTTGCATGTATGAAATTTTGAACCCTCAAAATTTTCAATCAATACACTATTTTCTCCATTTAAAGAAATACTATTTGACCCTAACACACACAAACAAAATGTTTCCTTAAGACTAATACCTAACCCCCCCTTAATCTAAAAAAAATAAAAGATGTAAGGCTCCATCGATAATACACCTTAATTGACACAAAAATTAATGACTCGTTAAAAATGATACAAGTAAACTTTGAATTTTAGACTATAACACATTCAAAGATAAATGACACATCAATTTAACTTCTAATATAATTAAGAACTATAATTTGAAATTAAATTAAACAAAACACAACTTGACACCTATTGATGGAGATGGACAAAATCTGGTACTTTTATGATCTTATATTTGGTTCACGCCTTCCATATGATACCACGTCTAGCTAGACGAGGCTCCTGAACCAGTAAGGAGACTCTTTACCATTTCAACGTTCAACAAGGTCTTTCCCAGTAAGCTCCACGAACGTCTCACAACTCCCTTGATGTTTAGTTTCGGAAAAATCAACTATGTTCAATAGATTGGGTGACCACGTTCAGAAAGATTAAAGCACGACTAAGCAAGGTGATTGTGGCATTCCTTGACCTTTGAATCTTTTACTGCCCCCCTCCAAGACTCACGACTTGGCTATTGATCATCTCCAACCTTCCACGTCAAGTAACTCACGGTTTGAATAGACAAGCAAAGAAAAGCTTTTTCACCGGCAATACACCAATTGAACCGGTTCACCAATCTCATATATATCTGAACGCAATCTCTTGATTTTATAATGCCCTCTCAAGTCGGCCAAGATCACATTATCACATCAACGAGTTTGAATGCCGAAGCCTTAACACCTCCATGCGCACGAGATCATGAGCCTCAGAAGCAGTCAATGTGGTTGTCAATCCACAAGCTATTTGAAAACCTGCATCATGGGCAAATTAATAGAATTGTGCCAACTTTGCAAACAACTTTTGCAGATCTGTGGAAGAAATACGGGCACTGCTCGTCAAAAAGAAATACACCACCAAATTGTAGCTAATGAATAACGTGAAGCTGATGCTGGCAAGACCAAATCGAGACAATCTAGAGATGAGAGAGACTAAATGCACTGGTCAACACCAATCCCTTTCTTGCCTCTTCTCAAATGACTTTCATCAATGCTTTTGACTCCCTTTCATAGATCCACGCCACCTATATTGTTATAAGAAGATCAATTTGGAACACCGTGCCGTATTCTCTGAAGTCGCGGAGATCCTCTCTGGTCGCTGTCGAGTTACTAGTAAAAGTCAAAATAATGATATACAAGATAATGTCCATGTTTCCTCTCGTTGGGCAATGGAATTGTATATACACAGGGGTTGTGTTTCTGTATTCTGAAACCTCCTATACTTGACTCTCATTATGAGTTGTTTTATGTTTCAGACAGGCACCTAAATGCGATAAAATAAGTCTCTGCATATGACAGCTAACCACTGCTTTCGAATATAACCTAACACTGCTTAATACTTGTAGCGGAGTTATTAATTACAACTCGCGCCTCCTGCTGTCATGACATAAACATAGGAATTGGCTCTGTATGGAAGATTTTCAAGATTCCAGTTCTCAGCATCGATTGCGTATGTAGCAGCTTCTTCTCTACTCAAAAATATATTTACTTGTGCTACGGCAAATTACCTTCAAAAAGCAACAGTGAGTTGGTAAGCACTGTTGTAGAATATCTTCATAAAAAAGATGAATCAACATATGAACCAAACCTCTACTGATGTTGGATGTGTTTGCTTCTCATTAATTTTTCTAGCCTAAACTATCTCATTTTTAGATGTGTATCACTGCAGTCAAAATCACATCAACCAACTTCATGGAGACTCTGCTAGCACTATGACTGCTTATTATGTATGTATTTGAAATTACAGTCTTAGTTCTTTTTATAGAGATAGATTTATCATTTCATTTCTTGGGATTCTTGGTCAGGCGTGCATTCTTGGCTGTTTCAAGTCAGGCAGGTGAAGTGCAGAACTTTTTAAAATGCTCCTGGGTGGGTTGCTTGAGATGGTATCTTGGAAGTGTTTTGCTGGATTATTCAGCATGGATATTAGAGCCTCACAAGAAACAATAGCAGTGCATGTTCAAGACAGGTGCTAGAAGAGCAGACATTTCTGGCAGGCAGAGACTTTCTCAGGAACCCGAAACTATATTTACAAATTGTGTTTGGGTATACAGCCATGAATTGCTGGTGGTGCAATCTGTTTGTGGCATGCTTGAAATTTCTGATTGTTCCAGTATGCTTTAAACTCATGAGACTTTGGTGCATGTTGGTTCAGAAACTCTAACATGACTAAGGCAAAGGATTAATTAACAAAAGATGCAGTTGTAGATACTTCAAAATGCCCTTTTCTTGCAAGGCTTTTTTCTCCTCTCCCAAAGGAATCTTCATAGTCTTCATAGTTTTCTTCCATTGGTACACGATTTAAGGTATTTTGGTGCTTCACTTTTTGTAGATATATGATATATATTATGCTTTATTTGTAGGTTACTATTATGTTTCTTATTTGTAGGTTACTATTATGTTTCTTGTTTTTTATGTCTTGAATTTTTCAGATATCATTTTAACAACCAGCTCAGTGGCCCTGTTCCAAAAAGAGGATCGTTCTCAAGATTTAGATATGATAGGTTTTTTATTTTTTATTTTTTCATTTGGTTACTTCTCATTAAGTATGAAAAAACTATCCATTGGTATCCACCTAACTTGGATTTGACTTTTTATTGTTGCATGCTATATTATGGGCTACAATTTTAAAGGAAAACCAGGACTTTGCGATGGTGTTGTGCACAATCCATGTTACAAAATGGAACGAAATGGATAGCATTGTAGCTTAAATGATTGTTCATAAAGCAATAAGGTTTACCTTGCTAGCTATGAGTTGTGGATTTGATTATATAACATGTGATTTTGTTCTTTAGATTCTTCTTAGGTCAACACTTAGAAAATATTGACTTTACAATCATCCAAAATATTATTACACTACAAGCAACCATGTAGATGGCCTAGATGATGATGAAGCAGAAAATGTTATTTTATTTGCATAAATCAAAGTCTAATTTTGATAAATGCTTCATGAATATTGTTATGATTGCAATGATCTAGCATGAGAGAGGATGAAAAATAAGTATAATGATTTAATGCCTCAATGAAAATCCTATTTATATTTTGATTTACTTGCCTCAAGTCACGTGCACATGGAACAAATGAAGTATAATTTATTCCCTACTAAATTAAAAAGATTATAATTTTTTTATCTTTTGGGTTTTGATTTTAATGTGCTAAGGATACACAAATATCATATTTAAGATAGTTTTTAAGACATGTGTGGAGATGAAATAGACAGATAATTTATCTCTAAAATGAATTTTGATATCGAGATTATTATCATGATTAATCAATTCAAATCATAATAGATATGAAACCAAGTGTATTCCACAAAGGATAATAAACAAAATCTACAATAAAATTATTTGAATGGTCATTTGAAAAACAAATCTATGTTACACCCTAATTGTACCATCTAATACACTTAAAAATTATATAGACCACACCTCAAAAATAAACTATAAAAATATAATCAACGTAACCATTGGACCTCCTCTAGTGCAACTACTATTTATGGTAAAATGGGAAAAACAATTTAGAAACAAATAAAATGGGATGCCTTAGGAATTTTTTGTCATATTATAATATATTTATTATATTATATTAAATTATATATTATATATTACAATATAATATGACATGATATATTATAATTTTTTTATTATAAATATTATTTAATTAATATATATATTAATTAAAAAAAATGGCGAGGAGCAAGGAGGCACGCGAAAGTCAGAGGCAATAGGAGACTCACAAACAAAGTGGAGGCCTCAATATCAAATAGGATGCGACAGATGGCAGGGTGCAAGCACAAGGTTGGGGCGAGGAAGTGGACAAGGAAGTCCCCATGGAATCTTTCAGATCCAAAATCAACAATGGCTGGCGAGCCTATGGCAACTTACAGTAGGAAGTGGAGGATGAAAACCGAGCACCAAAAGGTGAAGCAGTCGAAGGCAGATCTATGGTAGGAAGCCACATTCCGTAGTTGGTTTACAAGGATAGCGAATGGGTGGATTGCTGCCACCCAAGCTACTGGAGACGGGATATGTGCCCAATGGAATTTCAAAACCAGGAGGGACAAGGGCATCAAAGATCAGGGGAAGTATGGGTGCCCCAATCCAAGCCAAAGAAAGGCAATTGGAACACAACCAGACAAGTAGGATATTACCATGGTAAAACTACAAATCGCAACCATGGGTAGTTTAGGGAGAAAGGAAACCCTAGAGCAGAAACTTCACAGAATTGGAAAAACATGACGAGGGAATTTCCTAGGAGAATGAGCAGCACTTGGAAAAGAAAGGAAAGGAAAAACTCAAAAGAAGTATTTCTCAATCAAGACAACAATCAGAGCGATCCAAAGTAGTCTCAGGGCAAGGGGTGGATGGAGAATGGAGAAAAAGATTGGAGAGTAGGAGAAAAATCAGATAGATAAAAGGAAACCAAAACCCTAGGAGGAAGCTGGTTCAAGCAATCGAACAAACAAAAAAGCCCTAATGGGATGAAGAACAAGTGAAAAAGCGGAAATAGATGGCGAAATCCCAAAAGAAACATAAGAGAAAGGGGCTTGGAGGCAAAACCTTCACCTTGGGGGAGCAAGCTCTTTTCAATGCCATCATAAATATTAGGACAAAGGGTGAGCAAGCTAAAAGAAAAAGCGGTATTTGCCAAATGGAGCGGCATAGGATGCCTAAAGGAGGAAATCAAGGAATGGTGGCAACATAACTTCAAAGATCGGGTAAGTATCCAAAACCTCCCAAATTCCTTTTTCCTAATAGAATGCATAGATATGGAGCTAAAGCAAAAGCTAGTCTATGGAAAACCCCTATTTTTCAAGGGTCACAGTTTTCATTGTGTGAATTGGGAAACCAAATTTGACTCCTAGAAATATAAAATCAAAAAGACCCCCACATGGCTCAAATTGGTGGATCTCCCATTCGAGTATTGGAGCTTAGAAGCAATTGATTAAAATAGGAGATGGCCTAGGTGCTTGTCTAGGAGTAGACGAGGACTTTATCAATGGTAAAAAGGAGGTAAAAGAAAACATATTGGTAGAAATTGAGGAAGGGGTGAGAATCTACAAAAACCTGGAAATTCTATTAGACTTTGGGAGTTGGATTCAAAGAGTAGAGAAATTTGAGGGAAGGAACATTAGCAAATGCCTATTTAGGGAATCGATAGGGGATAGATGAGAGGAGTAGCAATCGTGACAAGGAAAAGGGGAAGGAAAGTGAAAACACTGACAAATATTTGGAGAGCAGCAACCCAAAACAACAAGAGCCAGGCAACTGGGGGTGGACCCAAGAAAAGAAAACTGAATGAAAGTGGCACTAAAGAAAGGAGGGTGCCACATCAACAACCGGTACCAAAGATTGGGTCAATACAAATAGAAAGAGAACTAAATATGCTACTGGAATTAACTAAGGAACTGGAGAATGACATAACTATGCAACTAGAAGTGGTATCAACTAGCACAAACAACCTAGAGCTAGGAGAGCAGTGGGAAAATACAGAATAATGCCTAAACCATTGCAAAAATCTAGTAGAAGTAGACATGAACCCAAAAGAAAAGGAAAAGGAGCAAGACATAAACTACCCAATCCAAGATGGAGTAGGAGTAGGAGAAGGAAACTGGTGAGGAGGAACAACAAAAGACTAAAAAATTAAAAGGAGAAAGGAGTAATCATCACAAACCAAGGTGAAGGGGATCATACAGTGCATGAAGCAAATGAGGAAGATTGGAAAGAGGATGCAAGGGACAGTGAGGAGGAGATAGAATAAGAAGAAGAAGACCATGAAGAAGCAGAGGAAGGGGAACTTTTGGAGGAACTAACCCTGGAACAATCTCACTCAAAGATAAAGAAGCCCAATATTAAGAAGAAAGGAACAAGAGGTTAAAAAACAAACAAAGTAAAGTTGGAGATAGCAGCAAATGCGACAGGCCAAACAAAACTGAGAACTAGGAAGGCGATAAGCCTTCCCTAGGGGCAATGAAGTGCATAAGTTGGAATGTTAGGGGCATCAATACCCCTAACAAATGGTGCATGGTCAAACACCAAATTGACCAATCAAAAGCATATATATTCCTACTACAAGAAACTAAACTAGATTCAAAGCTAAGTAAAAGTAGACTCAAATGGTGGAAGCAATGGGAAGGGCATTTTGTTGGATCTAAAGGTGCATTAGGGGGTATTGGAGTGTTGTGGAATCCATTGACAGTAGCTAAAGAAGTGATAGAAGAAAACAAAAATTGGATGATACTCAAGTTCAAGTCTCTTCAAAAGAATGAGCAAACTACAGTAATAAATGTGTATGGACCATCCCAACCACAGAAAAAAGAAATTTGTGGCACTTACTATCCAATAAGATAACAGAGTTGAGAGGCGGGAAGGGTATACTGGCTGGAGATTTCAATGCAACTCTAAACAGTGGTGAAAAAAGGGGAGGCATAGGAAGACTTACAAGAATACATGAAGATTTCCAGGAATTTGTAGATGTAAACCAACTAATGGACATCCAAACCAAGAATGGAACCTATACCTGGATGAATAGGAGGAAATATTTCACTAGCATAACAGAGAGGCTGGATAGATTCTTCCTATTTGGAGATTGGGGAAGGGAGAATTTAGTGTAGGAGGCAGAGATTCTGCCATACACTGGATCAGACCACTTCTCTATCCAACTCACTATTCCAGACACAACTCTGAAAGGATGCCCTTTCGAATTTGAGAAGATGTGGCTGAGAGATGAGAGCCTGGCTGATTGTATCAAGGAGTGGTGGGAAGGAGTAAGGATATGAAACAACTCTGAATTGTACAAGATAAGCAAAAAACTAAGCCATGTCAAGAATAAGCTAAAGGAATGGAATAAAACTCATTTCAAGAACATATTCCAAGAAAGGGAAAGAGTGGAAAATGAGTTTCCAGTACTCAATGAGCACATTGTAGAAAATGGAATGGGGAATGATGATTTTGAAGTGGAGAAAACACTAAAAGCTGAACTAGCCAAGTTACTAAAGCGTGAAGAGTGCTTCTAGAAACAGAAGTCAAGAGAGACATGGCTAAGGGAAGGAGATAGAAACACGAAGTATTTCCATATAACAACAATTACAAACAAAAGCAAAAATAGGATCACAAAGATCAAAAGGGAAGATGAATTAGAAACCCAGTCAATGGAAGAAGTCAACAGAGAAGCAGTAAGTTTCTTTGAAACTATATTGAACAGATCAGACCTTGAGGATAGAATGGTGAAAGAAAAATTTCTAAATTATATACCAACATTGATAGGAGAAGAGTAGAACAAAGTTTTATATCAAAAAATCGATATGGAAGAATTCAAAAAAACAACTTTCCAGCTCAACCTGAACAAATCCTTGGGCCCGGATGGGTTCCCTACAACCCTTTTTCAGAGATTTTGGGACATATTAGGTGAAGACCTAACATCAACAGTGGAAGAATCCAAAAGAAGAATGACAATGCTTGGAACAATCAACCACACTTTTTTAGCCCTTGTACCCAAGAAGAAAGATCCACAGACCATGGGAGATTACAAACCAATTGCTCTCTGCAGTATAGTATACAAGGTGGTCACAAAAATCATAGAAAACACACTGAAAGGAGTTCTAGGACAAGTAATTTCAGAGGAACAAAGTGGCTTTTCCCCAGGACGCTCAATAGTAGAGGGGATTATTACGGCACATGAAACCTTACACTTAGCGAGAAAAGCAAGAGACCCTTGCATGATCCTCAAACTAGACATCCTCAAAGCATATGACATGGTGGATAGGCAGTTCTTAGGGTACATGCTAAATAGATTTTCCTTCAAAGAAGAGTCGATTAAGTGAGTCAATGGATGTATCAACACTCCCAAGTTCTCAGTACTGGTAAATGGGACGACTTAGGGCTTCTTTGCATTGTCAATGGGACTTAGGCAAGGTGACCCCTTGTCCCTCTTTCAGTTTATTATAATGGCAGAGGCGATGGGGCATGGAATTTTTTCCTTAAGGCAGTTAGGGGAATGGAAAGGGGTGTTAGCAACAAATGGATTGGAAGCCACCACACATCAACAATTTTCTAATGACACTATTTTATTCGGGACAACAAGTAGGAGGGAAGCAAAGATAATCAGGACCTTTCTGGATGAATACTGTAGAGCATCTAGTCAGAGCATCAATTGGCAGAAGTTAGAGGTCTTTTTTCTCAACACTCAACCTAGGTTACAAAGGGATTTGGGAAGGATCCTGGGCCTAAGGGTGGCCAACTTCTCAGACAGGATTTTAGGCACCCCCCTTTTCGTGGGAATCAATAAGAAAAGTTACTGTTAAAACCTAATGAACAACTGCAAAAACAAGCTGGGGACATGGAGAAGGAAATGGCTGTCCTCGACTGGGAGATTAATGATGGTGAAAGTAGTGTTATCAGCTATTCCAATATACTCAATGGCCTGCCTGAAAATCCCAAGGGCAGTTGAAGACAAGTTAAACCAAATATTTAGGGATTTTTTTTGGAGTGAGACAGGGGAACAACAAAAGTTCCCATTGGTGGCATGGGAAAAGGTTTGCCAACCTAAGGAGGCAGGGGGTTTGGGCATCAAGAAATTGAAACTGATGAATATGGTAATGGGGGCCAAGCTAGTATGGGACATGTATACCAAAGGGGATCAGAGATGGGTAAAGATTTTGAAGAAGAAATACCCGGATTCAGATTGCCCTACCAGAATTCTCACAACAGTGGATCCTCCAAGAGGATCAATAATATGGAATTACATGATGGAATGTAGAGATATAATTACAAAACATGTAACATGGGAGGTAAGAAATGGGAAATCAACCTCCTTTTGGAATGACTCATGGAACCAAAAGAAGGCATTGGCTTCCATGCCCGACATGGAAAAAATCAAAGAAGAAACAAGGAGAATATGGGGAAACAAGGTTTGCAACTATGGCAAGGTGAAGTGGCAGGACATAGTTGAGGACTGGGAATGGAGCTCGATGTAAGGATTAAATGCAAAACAAGATCAAAAGGAAACATTAGATAACATTATGAAAGAAAAGACCTTCTCACCATCAAACCATGAGGATGTAATTTGGTGGTGTGGTTCTACAACTGGGGAATATGTAGTTAAATTTGGTTATAAATTGAAGGAGTTGGCGGAGGCAAAACAAAACTGGCCAAACAAACTCATCTAGGGGAAGCATTGTCTCCCAAAAGTTGGAGTCTTCGCATGGTCAATAGTGCAAAAAATGATCCTTACATAGGATAGACTTGCAACAATGGGAATTCAAGGCTCGAGTAGGTGTGTCCTATGCAAAAACAACAATGAGAGTGCAAATCATCTCCTACTGACCTGGCCCTATGCAGAAAGATGCAGGAAGTATATCATGAACAAATTAAACATACAATGTCCGATGCCGACAAGTCTATTGGATTGGTTTAACATGTGGCCTCAACCAAGGAAGAAGGTAGTGTTTGATAGCATATGGACAGTGGCCCCTTCCATTATAATTTGGGAGATATGGAAGGAGCACAACAGGGGAATCTTGCAAGATAAGGAAATGCCTTGGGATCGACTCTGTGCCAAGGTTGAGAGCATGATTATAGACACAGTAAATGAGGTAGCACATTCAAAAACAAAAAAGAGTTTGATCTATATTGACTGGGACAATATAATAAAAAATGCCTTTAGTAGTCGAACTATCCCTCAACTATGTGGACAAGCACAAAAACTACATAAAGTAAAAAAAGGAAGGAAGTGGTGTGGGAAGCACCTGAAAAGGGCTGGATAAAGATCAACTTTGATGGAGTTGCCTTGGGTAACCGTGGGCCTGGGGGAGCAAGTAATGTCCTACGTAATGATCAGGGTGTTATAATAGCAGAGAAGGCCACACATATGGGAGTTTGTACCAATAACGAAGTGAAATTTCATGTTGCATTGCTTGGTTTACAATTGGGGCACTCGTATGGAGCAAGAAGGATACATCTGGAAGGAGACCCTCTTATAACGATAAATGCAATCAGGAGCAACAAGGCCCCAAATTGGAAATTGAACCATTGGCTGTAGACAATAATCCTTTGTTTGGAGAAATTCGAAGCTTACAAAGTAAGCCACATTTACAGAGAAGGCAATAAGGTGGCGGACAAGCTGGCATAGGTCGCGTCTGAGGGGAGGGATGATTGACAACATGGCAATTACTTGGCGATATGGATCTTGGCAGTAAATTCCCAATAAAAGATTAAAAGGTGATATGATGGGAGGACAAAAAGCAGGAGCTATTCAAGCATGTGATTGTTACTAAAACAACTTGCAACAAGATAAAAGTAACATTGGAAAATAGAAACAACTAATCACCGCCAATTTTGACAAAAAGGGAAGAGGCAGAATGAGACGATCATATCAAGTAAGGCGAGTAAGCGAACATACGACCAAAAGGAAGGATACTCAACCATCAAGGTGGTATTGAAAATCAAGGATATCATCATGAAAATAAGTAGATGCTTGAGTCTAGATAATCAAAGCTGGTGGTAGCCAAAATTAGAAAGAGAAGTGGCTATCAGCGGAATTGATAGGGTAATCAATTCATATAACGGATCTTAAACTTCTAGTGGCTCAAGAAGCTAAATGGTCTCAAAGAATAAATAGATGTGATGTGAGAGTATGTAGCCCTATGGTGTCATCATACCATGACATGAGCGACGAAGGATAAATCAAGGTGTAGTAGGTGGTTTTCTCATCGAAAACAAAGCAAATCGGTATTAATCTCAGGTAGGTGCGATGGATATGCCGATGTTCCTGAATACTACCAAGCAGCAATAGGGGTTCTATTGGGAGGTATCAGACAAACAGTTGATGGGGATGTTGAACTCAACACACCCACTGATAGTATGGGCCATGGAGAAGGTTCAGGGCAATGAATTTCTCCAATCCAAGCACAAATTCCGCAACAACAATGATATCCCGACTATGTTTTTAGTAATGCTCATCTACATGAGGCACTCCAAGGCCAGGAGCAAAAAACTCTGCCAAATGGTATTCTCGCATGTGTGGTTGGGAGAAATCGACAAAGCTCTGGATAATATAGACGGGAATCTCATGATGACATTTCCACAACAGTACTACATGTCCTTTGGGAATGGCCTCGAAGTATCGAAGTTCACAATAATACGCACTCTTCGTCCCCAGGAGCTGGAAAAGAGGTGGGGAGAAATTGACAAAAGCATCGTCTTTCTCATGTGGGTTGTGGGAATGGCAAGAATCCCTCCAAAGAAATGGGTTGGTGCGTATTAGCAAGCAAAGGGCTTGGATGGTGGGATGATCGTGGGAGAGGACAAGGATTGGGAGCTTGGCGATGGTGACGAGTGGCGCGAGAACGACCTGTAGGACATTGAGGAGAAGGTAGCGACCCAACACATAAGGATTGTGGTCTCAAGTGCCCAGTGGTGGTAGATGCACAGGTGGCAAAGAAAATCCAAGCTGCCTTGGACGAGGAAGAATAGTCTTGGGGAAATTGGTAATCTTTTTTGCAATTAGGCTCAATCATAGTCGGGAAGTAGGTATGGTAGCTAGTTTGGTTCTGGTGTTAGTATGTACAGTTTTAGTCGGGAAGTATGAAACTTAGGTACTATGGTTTTTGTGTCAATATGGGCTTTTTGATAGTATGATGGCCCTAGTTTTTGTCATAGAATTGGGTATGGAAGGAAGCATGTTTGTAAAAGAACAGTATGTAAAGGGCAGGGAAAGACAAATCATATGTAAATTTTTTTGATATCAATATAAAGGGTGCTGCCCCTAGCAACTATTAATCGTTCAAAAAAAAAATTAATTAAATAAATTATATATATAAATTTAATAAAAAGGTTTTTTAACTACAATATTCTTAGACTCTAGCTTAAAAAAAGTTTCTTAAGGCATCCCATTTTATTTGTTTAGAAGGACAATAAATTATTTTTCCCATTTCACCATAATAAATGCACGAGGAGGCCATGCACGAGAAATTCGTTACTGATAGTGCTGTTATTTTGTAGGCATGACAGACAGAAACATGATACATAGGATGTGCATGCCTTTTTAATGGTTGCATAGCCATTGCCAAAGAAAATGGTTGATGATCCATGATGATAAATAATTGAAGGGTGGGTGGTTGCAATGAAATAGGTATGGCAAAAGCAAATGGTTTTGCATAACGACATCCTTAGAAAAATAGTTACTTTACATAAACTAAATGGTCAAGTATCAACTAAAATTTTGTGTCATTTAAAGTTGATCTTGATCATTCTCACACTGGCTAAATGATTTTAAAAGATAAAATGATAATCTCAAAATAAGAAACAAATATATGGAAATTTATATAAAATAAAAAATAATTAAAAAAAAAAAGAATAAGACAATAAGTCAAACCTATTAGAAAAATTACTTTGTCCATAGATTATTAGATAGTTAAGCTAATTTTTGGGATGAAAGAAATACTAGTATAGATATCTTAAATACATCTATTTAAAAAATGTCAATTTTCAACTATTTCATTTACTTAAGAGTATTTTCTTTTACTTTATAACTATTTTATTTACTACATACATGGACACATAAAATTTTAATTTTTAGTTAAAAATTATTTTATTTTATTTATTTTTATGTGAAAAATCATTTAATTTTTGAAAAAATATTAATTAATTTTTTATTATTATTTAAAAAATATAATAATAATAATAATTTATTTATATATTTTTAATAGTTTCAATTATAATTAAAATACGATTAATATATTTTAAAACTATAAATGTTATTTTATTATTGATCAATAATAAAAATAAATATATATTATAAATTAATTAATAATTATTTCAAATTTTTTTATTTTTTAAATATAAAAAATAAAATGAAATTAATATATATTATAAATTAATTAATTTTTATTTCAATTTTTTATTTTTTAAAAAAAATGCATTAATTTCATTTTATTTTTTAATAAAAATTTAAAATATGTATTAAATTCATTTTATTTTTTAATAAAAAGTTTAAAATATGTATTAATTTCATTTTATTTTTTATATTTAAAAAAATAAATTTTTCGAAATAAAAATTAATTAATTTACAATATAATTTTATTTTTATTATTGATCAATAATAAAATAACATTTATAGTTTTAAAATATATTAATCGTATTTTAATTTTTATATACAGAAACATGAGACTCCATGCCCAGTTGCCATTGTAAAATGCCTCTGGCGTAACAAGTGGAAACAATTGCAGCAGACTAACTGTAGGTTAAGCCAAAACCCAAATGCAAAGTCTGGAATAGCACAAGAAAGTTTTCCCGAACGCAAGCTTGACGTTGAGAAGCTGCGGTGGTTCTTGAACCTGCAATTGCCATGGATGCTTATGGCCCCACATTAACCGCCAGGAACACCAACACTAACACCACTTCCACCTGGCATGCTCCACCTAAATTTCATTTCAACTCCCTTATCGCGCTCCTCAACAACCCTAAATCGGATGCATTCCTTGATAAAGACAATGATAATTGGAAGTGGAATTGGGAAGCAATCGACTTCAAAACACCAGCCGTAAAGTGCCCAAAGGCCCTTAACATATTGCTTGGTAGAAGATTTAGTGCCTGCAGTCCGTCTGCCATTTGCCCCGCGCGCAACACCTCTGCTGCTTCCTCTTCCCATGGATGCTCTTGCAATATTGACAAGGATTCCTTGCCAGTGGAAATCGAGCAAAATAAAGATAGGAGTTCAAGCGAAAATGCCATTGAAGATGGAGACCTTGAAGAGGGCCAAATATCTGGGGAAATGGAAATATCCTTCGAGCAGGAGGAAGAAGATATAAACAGTGTCTGTAAACAGGCGGCAACTGCATCTCGAGTTGAGAGTCATTGCATTGTGCCGCACAATTCAACATGTTTCTTAAATGAATCACCGTCTCAGAGGATTTCAGAAACAAAGAAAAGGAAGAAGGCGAATAATCAGCGAAGGAAGCAGCAAAGGAAAAACAAAGCGAAGCAGTCTGCTCAGTTCCACGGAAAGAAAAATCAAAGGGAGGGGGACTTTATAGCAGAATTCAAAGCTTTGGAATGCGCAGATAAACAAGCACCACAATGCCCTCCTAATCAAGACCAACTAGATGAAGAAAAAGATACAGCTAAAAAGGTAACATTATTCTACTGTTTCGTTATATATTATTAATTTGTAATAATTTATTTTTCTGCTTCGGTTGATTTTTGTTTGGATTTCATAGCTTTTAGGTTTCAAGGTTATCTATTTTGAGAAGATTTAGTATTTTACAATGTCTCACGTAAACTATGTTTAGTTTATGAAAAAAAAAACTAATTTGGCAATTTACGATCGTCTAATCCATTCAGTTTTACCCTAACCACAAATTAAATAAAAGGCCTCAGTATTTCATGCTTTTTGAGAGGTTTATCAAGTTGTGTAATTCAAGTTTTCACCTAAGATATTAATGGACAAAAACTGGACGAACAAATTTTTCACATTTTAAAGGTCACACTACACACTTGCACAAGATTCCAAGACATATGTAATGACACCCGAGACGTGCAATCACCGAGCATTACACAAGGTGACACCAATGGAAGGCTTACCGCACCGTGGGCCAAAATCATCGTGACAAACTCAAACAATGAAAATTAGCGGAGAGTTGAGGTTTCCATGACAACTTACAAACCCCTGCAACTTCCTTACCAAATTACTCTTTTAGTATCTTGAGATTTGGGAAAGTAGGGACAATTGTGCTTCAACTCAGACTTTGGGGTCTGACTGCACTTTTGCATTGGCTCAGGCTTCAAAATCCATTTTGCACAATCTTGGACTTTAGAGTCCGCATTGCATCATCTCGGGTGTTAGAGTTCGATATACAATTTTCAAAATATGCAAAGACAGGTCCCCAGGCCAGACTTCGAACACCAATCGCGAGGGAACTTACATCTCAAACTTCAGAGGCTGACACGTGACTATTAGTGGGCATCAGGTGAATCCCACACCAAGCTCTGAACTCTTGTGAGTAGGCACCTTGGAATTTGTATTTCAAATTAACACGATTCCTCAAACAAATTGGACTTCAGAGTCCAGCCTATAATCTGCATTTTGGCTTTCGGAGCCTGAATTACAATTTGTAACTCAAAATAATATGACCACTACAAGCCCCACCAAACAACCACTTTGGACTTCGGAGTTCGATCGGCATTTGGCATTTTGGACTTTGGAGTCCAACTTATAGTTTGCATTTCCTGACAATTGTGAAGCCAACTCTGAATTCTGATAGACAACCGTCTTGAATTTTGGAGTTTGACTTATAGTGTGTATTTTGGACTTTGGAGTCTGATCTGCAATAGACAGACATGCACATTATAACTTAAAGTCCAATCTTTTGTAGGCTCACACTTTGGACTTCGAGGTCCTAATGATAATTAACAAACATGCAAAAAGCCATGCCAAGTCTGAACTCCCCTGTCTTGCAACTTGAATTTTGGGGTCCAAAATGCAATTTGCAACTATGTGGTAGAAGTTAGGGATAAAAAGTTCTTCTTTTATGATCATTAGGGCATGGCTTCCTCATTTTGTGTGTTGTACAAAAATGGTTTGGGCCAAACATTCCACCACCTAAAGGCTCCTTATTGGCCAAATGAGGAGTTCCCCAAGGCCCTAGAAGCTAACCAAACCCAAGGCCAATGTCCCTAACTGCATGAAACTAGCCATGCTAAGGAAGTAACAAGGCACTCAAGGAAAAGCAATCTCTTGCGGTAAGTTTATCTTTTTCAACACCAAGGCAACATACTTTCATATAAAGCAAGGAAATAGTTTTCAATTAGCCCATTACATGATTATTGTTAGGGGACATATGCATCATGCTTATTAACTATATTTTTTAAAATTAACCATTACGGAGAAACCATTACAACAATCAATACACATCCAACTTCGCAGCCAGGCAATGATACAATTAGGGACAATGTTCACATTGCTTATAGGGTGGATTACAACCAACAAACAGCTTTCCATAATCAATTATACAAAATTACATACAAGGACATCAAAAGTCCTAGTTTATACATCTTTTCACAAAAGCACAAAATGGAAAATACCATATTTATGATGAAGCAAAGCCCTTGCACTCTTTCCAAGCTACTCCAAGAGGTTTGTAAGCCCCAACTATGGTTCAACCCCACCCAACCATGTGGAACCCTTAGGTCCACCCCATTGAACTGGGTAGTCCAACAACACATGCGAAACACGGAGGTTGAACATACACATACTATCCACATCACATACTTAGGACTTCCAAACAAGAATACATGAGAGAGGATCAATCTCCAATCAAAGCATAGACATGGGATATCACACACCTTACAAGATACAACCATAACACAAGACTGGGAAAATACACCAATCAAACATGAATCATGGAATCACATCCACCCCTTGGATATGCAATCCAACATACAAGAGGAAACAGGGTTGTTATAGGAACTAGTAATGGAGTGTCATCATGGGTATCAACCACATAGAGGTTGAGGAGCATGCTCCCATTTTATGGAGGTCCTCAACAACATTGGTATTGAAATGCAGGCCTGTCCCAATATCCATGGTCTTGGAAATGCCAGACCATCCCACTTGTCCTTAACTGTTCTTTCCATGTATCTTATGGGCATACGGAAGTGTCTTGTAGTTATCTTTCATTAATGTGTAATCCTCATTCATTTTAATTAATGGCTTATCTTAGCCTCTCCTTGCCTCCACCTTACTTAACATACAAGAAACTGGGTGTGAGAGTCCACTCCATTCTAGCCTAGAGTTTGTTGGAATGTTCCTGTCTTTTTGATGAAATCCTTAGGGTTTTGATCTTTTTTGTTCTTAAAGTTTTTTCTTTCTTATTTTATGACTAAAACCCTAGTCCTTTTGTGCTTTGGCCCTTTGCATATGTTGTTGCTATATTATTCTATTCTAACGTTGACTAGTTTTTCCAATTTATTCTCTTAAGTTTATACCTTGATCCCCTTCAATGTCAGTCTTACCGGCCCTTTACTTTTGCTTGTTGGTAATTGTCTGTGCCTATTTTATTCCTTATGTTTTCTGGTCACAGTCACATCATAGCTTTATGTCCCCATTGGTGTTCCATGTGTTGATTTCCTATTGTATCATGTGGGTCCTTCACATTGTGGTTTTCATAAGATGTCTTTTACTAAAATAGAAAGCTAGCGATGATATCATTCCATTTATTCTTGAATTAAAAGTTGTACATGTCAATTCATAGTGTGTTGTGTTGTCCTTGTGCTGGGTTGATGGCTTATGATTGGCCCATTAATGCTTATATATGTGCCTTAGGGAGTAATTGCAAAATGTCTTGACGGCTTGTGACAATTGGCAACATTCTATTGCATTGCATAACTCTTTCACATTGCAGTTTTGAATGTGGGTCCCGCTTTCATATGAAGGATGTTTTTGTCTCTTCTAAGGCAATGTTGATTTGGTTTCCAGCTGGTTTTTTTCTATTGCATCACACAACTCCTTCACATTGCAGTTTTGAATGTGGGTACCACTTTCATTTGTGGGATGGCTTTGTCTCTTCTAAGGCAATGCTGATTTGGTTTCCAGTTGGTGATGTTCTATTGCATCACACAACTCCTTCACATTACGGTTTCAAATGTGTGTCCCACTTTCACATGTGCGGTTGCGTCACGGGTTTGTCTCTTCTAAGGAAATTCTGATTTGGTTTCTGGTTTGGTAGTATTACTATTACATATGGTGGTGGACTAATGGTAGACTGTCATTGCATCATGTAGCTCTTTCACATTGCAGATTTGAGTGTGGATCCCACTTTCACTCCTGCGATGTGTGATGGGAATAAAAGGTGAAGTGCTACCATGTATAATGGCTTAGTTGTCATGGCTAGTGGCGAAATGTTATAATGTTATTGGACCACATGTTAGTCTCCCCAGCAAATATAATGCTCCTATGGATCGAGGTGTACATGTATCTTTAGTGGCACCAAGTATAAAGACAAGGACATAAAATTTGATGCTTGGTAGATCTTTTCAATCACCATGGCTTTGTGAGCTCGTCCAACTGCCCCAACAACTTTCAAATCGCCATTAAGGCCTCGATTTGAGCTCTACGATGTTCCAAATGTGTTTTTCCTGCCCAAAAACAAGATCTCATCTCTTGGACATAATTGCAAACACATTTTTTAGTGGCTATTGTTGAACCCTCGCTTGAGCCACCATTAGTGCAGTAGGTTAATTTGAAATGCTGGATTTAATGCAGATTTTTGTGGGTGTTTGAGTGTGTGACTCCTACTTGCTATAGTGTAGGTTCTTTCCTCTTTTCATGGGTTGGTTATTGTTGTTTCTAACAGATATTTGTAAGTGCTAGGCAGATTTTAGGGTTTCAAGCATTGAACATCCAGTTTAAGGATTACAGTGCATTTTTGAAGCATTTGAAAGTTAAAAGATTGTAATGGGTGTCACTGTGTCAGGGATTGAATGTCTCTAGAGTCATTTTTACATCTTCAAGGGAATCTATAACCTCTTGTTCAGGTTCTCTCTTATCACAACTGCTGATATGAATGTAAAGCAGATTTGATAAATGTAACAACATTTTAAAAACATTGCAAACTTTTTAATGATCATTTCTTCCTTACATGTGGATTTGTGTAGTATAATGCTGGATAATTATGTTCTATGTTTGATACTTGTTTTTTGATGCATTTTATGCTTAGATCATTCTTCTATGTTTCTATTCAATGTTTTTCCCTCTTGTGAACTATGACTCTGTAACCCCTTGGATAGACACTAGTCTAAGAAACAAGTAATTCAATCACACTCTTTAAAATAAACAAATCATTTACCAGTAGCTTAGAATTAGTTCAATATTTGTGTAGTTTCCTTGTGCCTTCATCTTGTATTTTCTAAAATGATGTCAATATTAGCTATATAAGAGGTCATTTATGTGGTTGGTTAGCCTTTAACCCAGTGATAGCCTTTGGGGTTAAACTTACATTGGATACAACTGCAACTTGTCATATCGTCTTATTTTGCAGCACCTTCAATCCTATTTAGGATACCTCTAGGAACACCCTCTTGAGTTTAAGTTGAGCTTGAAGTGTAAGAGAGTTTATCCACTATCATTAATTAGCCTTTTATCTTCCTCAATTTGTTGATGAACCTCTATTTTACCTTCATGAAAGACAACTCCAGGCCTTGAAGGTGAAACTATGTTCTAAGATTGTGGAGCAGCTGTTTTGGGATCCAATAGAGTCCTCACCTCTTATATTCACATAGTCACATATGCATAAAACTAAAAACACATGACATGGACAATGAGGTCTGATCAATGCACACATAAGCCCAATTGATTCCCAAGTCCACTTCCATGATAAATCTCTATTCCCACACAATACATTACAGCCACAGATACAAAATTTTCATTTCCATATTTTGACAAAGACAAGCTTTTTCCGAAAATTTCAAGATTTCAATGTTAAAATTTTCAAACATCAAAATTGAAAAATCCAAGCATACATTTTTGAAGCCAAGGGCATGGGAAACACACTTTTGTTATAGTTTCAGCGTAATTTGTAAAAATTCCAAATAAATAGATAGGGATTGTTGAATTGATTCCCATCAATTTAACAATCTTCACATACAATTCTTCCCTATTACAATGAAAGCCAATACATTCACTTAAGGTGGGCAAGGCAAAATCATAGAGTTTTATGCACAAAGCATTGAGGAAACAAAGGAAAGTTACCTCCAAGGTAAGCCCACACAAATCGCGTTTTTTTCTTGCAGCTGTTAACACAAACTGGCAAACTTTTCCCTCCAAGATTTCTAATGCCCAGCAGCAAACATCCAAGGTTCAAGCAAGCCAAAAGAAGAAGAGAGGGGAAAAAGAGCCTAGTGCAACCCAAAAACCCCACACCCAAACAATGCATTTTACCCCCAATTTTCGAGCACTCAAATGGGCTTTTCTTTTTAAGTTTTTTCCTTTTAAACAAAACAATATTTTTTCAAAAGCCCCCAAACCATAATACAAATATTTTATTAAAATTAACTTTTGCATTTTTGTTTAACATACATGCTTATTTTGATTTAAATAATTTGTAGAAGGAAACATAGGAAAACATACATATTGTGCATAAATTAATAACACGATTCTTCCAATTATACATATATATTATATTTTCATTATTTCACACATGACTTTAAATACATTGTGGAACATATAGAATTATAATTTAATCCATGACCAGCATATATGCATTTCGCCAGCACACAACAATTTACAGATGACAATTAAATAAAATTAATCACATTGATAACACGATTCTTCCAATTAAACATATATTTTCATTATTTCACACATGACATTAAATACATTGTGGAACATAAAACTGTAATATAATCCATGACCAGCATAAATGCATTTCACCATCACACAACAATTTATGGAAGACAGTTAAATAAAATTAATCACAGGATTTAGGTAATTTACAGAAAACATGCAAGCACATTTCTTGGTTTTCACATGACTCAAGAATCCAAAATTGACCGACTCATATTTAGCTTATGGGGCCACATAAAACATCTTGTAGCTCAAACTTGAGTGAGATGGGAAATAAAATATAATACTTTTATCTAAGCCGATTGCCTCTGATAATCACCGTTGGGGAAATTTGCACTTACACAGTCAGGGAAAATATTAGGCATACTTGTCCAATACAAACTATTCAGAGCACAGTACATAGATATATCCACCAATGAGATAATATCAAAATCTACATCTAATTGAAAATCATCTGCACTAGCATGATTAAGATATACAGATGTGGAGTAACTCATCTGAACTCAATAGGCATAGGCAAAATCATATATAAACGTGAAAACCGTGAAGCTAAACACTGCTGAGTCCAAGCATAAACAAGCTCACACATATACATAAATCTGGGCACATAATCATACACCTCGATGGCAATCCACAAGAACATCATCAGCAAGTACGATAGCAGTGCCAAAATGCAACATGAATCCAAACATATACAAATCCACACATAAGCATGTAAATCCAAATTACATGATCCATACATGTTGATGGCAATACAAAAATACATTATCGGCAAGTATAACATAGAATCAAAATCCAAAATACAAAATGAGAAACAAAAAGAGGCATATACGCTTTTGGCCTTACAAGTTCTCCATTATGTCATGTCCACTCAAGAAGATTCAATATCCTACATTGTCTTTTATTTAGGTAAACTATATTTAAAGGAAATAACAAATTTGATCTGGCAATTTAGGGTTGTCTAATGTATTAAGTTTTAAGTTTTTAGCCTAAACTGCAGATCAAATATAAAGGCCTGATTTTTCATGCTTTTTTGAGAATTACCCTGTCAATTTCTGCATAATGTCATTCTCTCTTTCTTTCATGTGGTAACAAATGTTACTCAAACAAGAGGGAACTGCTTCCCTCCTATTGATATTTCCAGTGATGTGACAGTATACTCTTCCAAAGAAGCTGTGTTATTATATAAATACTCCACTCTTCCAGAAAACGAGTAAAGCCAACTCTTTGCCTATTTGAGCCTGACATTTTCTGTTAGTGCCAAATCCACTGTTTCTTTCCAGGTTGTTGAGTTCTTTATAGACATAAAAGGAACAGGATAATATGTATTTGATAGGGAAATACCTTGTTATGGATGATCTGCAGTCCATTATAATGACGTTTGTCTATATAATACATATTTAATATTCCTTTTTTACGTCTATTAAGTGTTTCTGTCATGGAATTAGAAATATCTTTCCTTTTTTATGTCTTAAAAGTATTTCAGGTTGTTTTTCAGTTATATTGTGAAGTACAGTTGTACTTTTATTCTTTATCTTAGCTAAGTCATTGGGGAGTGCAAGTTGGATGGCTCAGGCACTGTCTACCAAGAGGGAACTACTTTTTCATGATTAGTAGCTATCATGTGCCAAAGTAAGAAAGTCTTTCTACAGGTCAACAAAGTTCTTCACAAGCTTTTAGGACCATTGCTACACATTAGTTCTACAAGAGGACACTTTATTCTCATTTGTATGTGTATATATTTTGCTAAAGATGACAAGGGAAAGGGATCCAGCTCCCAAAAAAAGAGGGTTAAATCCAAGACCCAGCAAGTCTATTGCACATTGGTTTTCAAGATACCCAAGCGTGTCAACATGCAAAATGCTACAAGAGCTACAAAAGACAAAAATTAGCTTCTAATCCTGCTCCATGGAGGGGAATGAGGAGTTCCCTGTAATAACCACCCCAAATTTTCCCACAAATTATACCCATTAGTGTTAGCTAAAATGCAAAGATAAGCAACTGAATAAGCAATCCTCCACTTTTTGATCACCTAGATCCCAGAGTGGGTAAGGTGAGAGCATACAGTGAAAAGGGGATCTTGCAATTACTGAAATAACAAGCTAATTGGAAATGAGCAACTTCCACTTTCTGATCACCCAGATCCTGGTATGGGCAAGGTGAGAGCATACAGTGGTTGGCTTACAATATTTAAATCAGATTCTTCAATAGATCAAAATTGCTTGCTTCTTAATCTTCTAAACACAAAATAAAATTCATAAACAATTCTTCAATAGACCATCAGATCCATTAGCACATTGGCAAGAAGTAGTTGTTATGTGACTCTTTATTTTTCTCTAGATTGATCAAGTTACACTGCCAATTAAAAAATTTCGGGGTGTTTTTAGATATGAGTAGCTAGTATTATGCATCATGAATTGTATCTAACCTATGTTCCATGGGGATGTGTGCCCTGGGTATTTCCATCTGTCCTCACATTTGAGATGTTTTGGGGATGGGTAGGAAATATCCCCTACAAAATATTATATAATGGTCTTGTAATTCAGCTCAGTTCCAGGTTGATCCACATAAATATTACATCCACATTATGTGTGCTATAATTCACTGGCCTTTGTTTTACTGATAATGTTCTGATTTTTTCTCATGCATTTTGAAGGAATTTCAAATTACACTAAATTTGGAATATGATACTGGTAACAAAGGTCAAATGAATGTAGCAAGAAAAAGATGAAAGTTCATGCCACTCTTACCCATGCTGACTTAGTTATGTACTGAACAGATTATAAATGAAAGACAATGTGAAATTTATGAGATAGAAAGTGTTCAAAAACATTGTTACATTTTATTCAAGGTTCCAAATGAATGACTATATAATTAGAGGGAGTCAATCATTTTGAGTGAAAAGAATACGTATGTTGTCAACAAATTTAAAATTTTTATATTACTGATGCAGGTATCACTTATTCAATCTTATAATTTTCTATTTCTAACTTTTCTTTGTCATTTTGTAGTTATGACTTGTAGCCTTTGGGCATTTTGTTGTAATTTTTATATAATATATATGCACATTAACAATGAAGGCAATGAAATTTTGTTAATTTGGTTGTCGACTCATGTAAATTCTTATTTCAGCTCTAATGTTATAACTTATATAATATGGTTCTATAATATATATGATGAATGCCTTATATATGAATAATTGACAGTTTCCATATTTTAAAATTTTTTCATATTTTAAAATTTTTCCTTATTTTACATTTCTCATCACTTGCTGTCTTGTAAAAAATGGCCTTCCATTTGTTGGTGATTGAAGTTGTAGGTCTCAAATCCCTAAAGCCTGATTTTCTTCCAAGCGCCAAGGGTGTCAAACTTAGGAAGAAAATCACAAACTTATGATCAGGTTAAGCAACACTGGACCAATTCGCGATGTAGGTAAGACCTCCTTCAACTTTTGGCCTTGCAAGACCAAGGTGGGCTTCCCTAAGGTGCTGTGTTATATAGGGCTATAGAAATTGAACATCTACCTTACTACAAACCATACCTGTTGCATGGTATACCCCTATTTAGGTAGTCACTCTGTATCTATGTGCTGGTTTGAACATTCAAGGTCATGCTCCTTACCAATCAAATAAAAGGCCTACCATTTGAACTGTTAAGGATATGGATATAACCATAGTTGGAAAACTCGGACTCGCCGCGGACTCGGCAGCCCAAAAATATGACTCGGACTCGGGACTCGGCACGGACTCGGGAAAAGACTCGGCTAGGACTTGGCAAAAAAAAAAACCGTAGTTTTACAAAAAAACAAGAACAAATTAATGCATTTAGAGAACATAAGAGCCTAATTTGATTATCAAACACTCATAATTCAAAGATTACACATGTCATATGATCATCAAACACTCAATAATTGAAATTTCATCATTCATAGTCATCAAATACTCATAGTTTCAATGTATAACAGCATCATAAGTTTATAAATGTTTACATATAATCATGTCAAAAAGAGGAAAACATTAACAACCACATGTAATCTACATCTTCCTTTTTCCCCTCCCAATGGTACTCAATTTTGGAGGCCTAGAACTAGAAGGTGCCCGTGCTATAGTATCCAAACGAGGACTAGGAGATCGAGAAGGGGAAACATGATATTCAAATGTGTCTTCATCGTCCTCCATGGCATCCAATCTTGCTGCTTCTTCTTCTGCTGCTGCTCTCTCTAATTCAGCAAGATCCTCATCAGTAAGGAAGACATCAGCCTCATCATTTTGTTCATCAATAGTCCATTCACCATATGGATCAATGTCATCCAAGTCGATGGACTCGTGTGAAACACCCTCCACCTTTCTAGTTCGAAGGCGAAGGTTGTACGAACAAAAACTAAATCATTTAGGCGCTGCTGAGTCAACCTATTCCTCTTCTTTGTGTGAATGTTCTCAAATAAACTCCAATTCCGTTCACACCCAGAAGCACTGCATGGCTGTGACAAGACACGTATGGCTAGCTTTTGAAGATTTGGTGTGCTAGCACCATAGTTCTCCCACCATAGATCTACAAAAACATGTTTAAAAAATATAAGTATTAAGAAATAAGAATAAAGTAAACAATCTATATGTAAGAATCAAGTTTCTAATTTCATTTTTTACCTGGTTGTTGTTTTCCTCTCCTTTCAATTGCTTGCTGGGAGGAAAAGAGTCTCCCCTCTGCACCCTTGTAGACCTTGAATAGATAAAAGAAAAAGTAAATCAAATATAGAAAATTCATAGATAGTCAAGGCTCAACATTGCAAATTCTTAAATAAGATGTAACAAATCTTACCTCCAACTCATCAAGCACTTTATCTCTCAGCTCACGATCAGGCACCATCCTATCAATGCATATGACAAGACCTTCCATGACCTCCTCATTTGCCTTAAATGTGTCCGAGAAGTAGAACTTCGGATTCAAGAAGTAGGCAAAGGCATGAATCGGCTGGTGGAGTTGGTGTGTCCATCTCCGATCAATGATGCGCCATATGATTTCGTATTTCCTTTTGTTGCCGCCATAGTAACGTGATATGGCCTCTTTGGCCCTATCCATGGCCTCATAGATGAAACCCATTGGCATGCCATCTCCATCCACCATATGAAGAACCCTCACCAAAGGTTCTGTCACCTAAAAAAATGAAAACAAATGTTAAATCATAACAAAATTAACCCCTCAAAAAATAAAAACAGCAAATAGATTATCATGTATAATTTTTTTTTGTGTGATTGCTACTTACCCCCATCAACTCCTCTCCATTTTTGATGAATGTCTCATCAAAAACTATGGCAACAATCCTCTCCCCTTCAGGTCTATTGGAAAATGAGGACTCCTTCCAAGCATCGGACACGAACATTTGCTTGAGATGACCAATGGCACCAAGAATGCTTTGCAATGTGAGGAAGTGGCTAGCAAATCGTGTCACTCCAGGTCGCACAAGGTCCTTGCCATTTGTAAATTTCCTCATCAAAGAAAGCACCCAAGTATGGTTGTAGATAAATTTTGTAACACTTTTTGCATCTTCAACCACACTTTTGACCCATGAAATCTTCCCAATGTCCTCTAGCAATAGGTCTAAGCAATGTGCAGCACATGGAGACCATGCAATTGTGGGATACCTCTCCATAAGTAGTCTACCTGCAGCTACATATGCAGCTGCGTTGTCCGTGATGATTTGGACAACATTATCAACTCCAACCTCCTGGACCACCCCATCTAATAGATTGCATAAAGTCTCAACATTTTTAACTTCATGGGAGGCATCTATTGATTTTAGAAACACCAATCCACCATTAGAGGCCACTAAAAAGTTAAGGAGAGTTCTATTTCGTCCATCTGTCCACCCATCAGATAAAATGCTGCAACCTTTTCTTCGCCAAAATTTCTTTTGCTCATCAACCACAAGCCGTGTATTCTTTACGGCTTCCTCTAGCAATGGCCCACTCAAATCTTTAGATGATGGGGTCTTAAACCCCTTTCCTGCAACTGTAAGGGCGTTCACCAAACCTTCCCAATATGGGCTGTTTGCAACATTGAAAGGTAGATTATTGTAGTACCAAAAGTTTGCAGCAGCCATTCTAGCTTCTTGATGCTTTTCTTTATTCCAACCAGTACCTTCAAGTGAAGGTTGTGCTCCTGGAACATTACGTGGAATAAAATAATTTGGTCCTGATGAAGGACCCTGACTAGCACTAGCAGCAGAAAAGGAACCATCAGGACTCTCACCAAAAGATGAATGTGGAGCACGGAAGCTTGGACTTGCAACACCATGGAGCATAGAGGGTGTAGATTGGGATTGGGATCCACTCATCGCTGCTGCTAGGGCATCCTTTGTTTTTTGTCTTTCCTCTTTTTTAAGCTCATATTCAGCAAGAAGGGCCTTCATCTCTCTAATAATCTCAGGAGTAGTATTCTTGCATCCCTCCACATTTTGCCCAGGTATTCTAGCAAGGTGGTATTTTAATCTATTTATTCCTCCTGTCATCCATTTCTTGCATTCATTACAGGTCAATTCACCTTTTTTATTTCCTGGAATTCCATACTTCCATGTAGGGTCTTTTTTTATTCCCTTTGGATTTGAAGACGACATTGCTGTTTCAAGTTCAAAATGGAAAAAAAAATCAGTTAGGGTTTGCTAAAAAATCAGCAAATAAATGTGATTCAAAATTTCAAAATTTCAAACATTTGCAAAAGAAAAAGAATGCAAAACCAAGCTAGAAAGTAGAAACAATAAGAATTAGGCTATTAAGGAAAATAGAAAAAAATTTGGCAGCATTTCCCCTTATTTTTCTTGATTTTTTTAATTTTGAATGCAAGAAATTGAAGAAAACAAACAAAAAGAATTGTTAGATCACTTACCTAGCTCTATTTTGATCTTTTTAGTTCGTTCTCCTTGCTTCAATCAACCCCAAAGCAATTTGCAGACCTGTTTTTCAAAAGTGAGAGTCTAAAAATGAACCAAAAAAAAAAAAAAAAGCATGGGTTTTAACCTATTTTATCACTCAGCCGCGCAGGAGAGTCCTGGGTTGGGACTCCCGAGTCCCGACCCAGGACTCTCCTGGACTCGACTCCCGAGTCTGTGGCGAGTCGACTCGGCCAGGGTCGGGACTCCCGAGTCTGTGGCGAGTCCGAAGAGTCCGCAATCTATGGATATAACAACCCCTATTGTTGTTATGCACTTTCAAACATGTAAGCTAGAACAAACAAAATAAATGCAAACTGAAAAGATGTTTAAATTAATTTATTTTGGGTGTGTTGGGGTGATGGGAGGTGGAGCTAGTGGTAGATTGGCGCCTATATCCAGTTGGGCAACAGAGTCATAGATTCATATAGAAAAATGCAATGATTGAAATCACATTGTGACACCTTAATGAAGATTTGAAAAAATAATGGAATTTGTAGAATATTAGATGAGTCTACTTAGTAATTTATGGACAAACTTGAACATTTCCTTTATTATCTTGAAAAGATACCTTTGCAAAATATTTGCAAGGATTTCATAGTCGTTTGGCTGGCCAATTGATCAAAGATGCATCTATAAATGAACATGGTGTGCATGGAGACACTCAATCAAGGTCAATTCCGTTCTTTAAAATTGTTCTTCAGAGGTTACAATAGATTCATTACAAATTTGGGACGAACCAAGATCATTACAATGCCAAAATGTCTTTACCTAGAGCTGGAAGTTAAAACCTTGAAGTTTGCTGCAATTTCTTCCTTTAGTTTGGTTTGCAATTGTTCCCTTTTATTTTCCCATCCATTTTCTTCATTGAAAAGCTGCATATATGTGTCTTCCAACATCATCAAGCAATCTTGGGGGAAGAACAATGGCCATTTGCAATCGCATTGGCCACCCATGTCTGCTTGCATCACCTTTACATGGCCATACACTTGAAACCTTGCCCTTTACATTAGCAACCATATTCCTTTGTACGCCAATCATGTATTAGAGGGGCCCACAAGTACCAAGAGGCATTTGAGAGTTCTCATTTGCTGAATCGTGTCCATTTTGAGACCATTAATGGCATCCTCAGTTGTGCATGGAGGTAGGTTGGGTTTTTTGTTTGAATGATAGAGTTTCAAGACTTCACATGCCAAAGGGGGGAGAAGGTAAAAAAACATCTTGAAATTCTAAAATTTTATGTTGGGATGAGCAAGTCAGAAATCTTGAAATTGAAAGGAAAAGTGGGGTTTGGAGGAAAGGCATGTTGAGATACCAGAATGGGCAAGTTCAAAATCCGAAAATTGAAGGAAAAATGGGGGTTTGGAGGAAAGACGTGTTGGGATGCCAGGATGAGCAAGTTTGAAATCCTGAAATTGAAGGAAAAAGCAGGGTTTGGAGGAAAGACATGATGGAATGCCGAGATGAGCAAGTTCAAAATCCTGAAATGGCATATATCACCTAGGGAAGGACCATATTACAAGGCATGGACTATAGAAGTACCCCAAACAAATTTTACTAAAGATTTTAAGAATAAAATGCTTTGAATGAACATCCTTAGACAATATTAAACACACGGGACCCCATTGGAGATTTGTCAGATCAGTTATCAACATTGGGTGAATAGGGTCAGATGCACAAAATGGGAGCAAAACACAAAGAAAAGAGACACATTAAAATGAGGTGCCAACACCATCCATTCGAGCCGTCCTAGTAAGGTCTCCCCCCCTTGCCATCCCTGTCCCAAAAACTCTATGGAACATATCTAACTAATTAGAATATCTTTATCTTGTATTTGTGCTTTGTATCAAATTATTCCTTTTGTTGCATTTTGATTTTTTTTTTATATATTAAAATTTGTTGTATATCATAACCCAACAAAAAACAGTGATGTAGACATAAAATGGGCAACCCAGTCGTTTCTTTTGCAGCTGTGTATTTCTTTTGCCTAGGATCCATTATATTATCTAACTTGTCCATGATTGCAGAATGGCAAGATTACTCTTCTGTTCAATATTGATGTTAATTTTTATATTAAAGTTGGCTGTATGGCATAACCCAACAAAAAGCAGTAATGTAAACATAAAATAGGCAACTGATTTGTTTCTTTTGCAGTTCTGTATTCCTTTTGTCCAGGACCCATTATCTTATCTAACTTATTCATCATTGCAGAATGTTAAGATTACTCTATCCTCATTTCTTGAAGGTGAAATTGGACTTTGGACAACTCAAACAGTGGACGATGTACTTCGTGATACAAAGGTAAGGTGAACTCCACCTATTCTTACTTCCTTTACAACCTTGTTTGCATTATAGAAACCTTTTTTTACTTTTTGTGGAAGTTTATTCAAATGCAATGTTATTATCATGTCTGCTTAATGGAAATATTTTGTGACACAGAATGTTTGATAAGTTGCAAATTGATTATTGTATGCTCTGAGTACTTTATTATACCGTTTTCTAATATTGTGTTTAATGTTGAAGCTTTTTTCATTTCGTGTCAAAAAGGGTGAGAACAGAAGGAGATACATTCTATCTAATTTCCTTGAGGCAATTGTATATTCTTACATGTAAAAGAAGAGGAGTTATGTTCCTACTATATATATCCAGATTTGATTATAGAAAAGTGAAAGGAAATGTATAATCATATTTCATTTGCAAAGATCAAATTTTATTTTTAAAACACTCAAGATAAGATCAAATCCTATATGGTATGATTTGTAAAAGTCAACATAAGCTGAAAAAGGTTCATTGAGAAGGTCATTATCTTCATATTTTCCTTTTTTGATAATCATTGTTCTTAGTATTATATAGTACTGCTGGTAAGAAAAAGATTAATTAGCTTAATTTAAATACTCTTAATTGCTGGTTTATTGAGTTATTTTTTGTTGTAATTGGATATTTTTCCCAAGTAAAAAATATTATATTAAATATCAGTATTAAATGTCATGTGTGGTATTTTTCTAGACTTTCTTTCCTCTTTGCCATCCTGTGTGGGGCTTCTTCTTCCCACTTTCCAAACATTCATTCCAATTATAAATAATTGGAGAGAAGTAACTGCTTCCTCTCATTTGGATAAATATTTCAAGTAGAGAAGTTATCAAGCAGAAAGTGCGACTAAAGCCAGCAAAGTTACCCCACTTTTAATCTTATTCTAGACTTGTATGATCTTCATGTATAGGAAGTGAATGCATTTGTTGTTCTGATCTGGATCCCAGGGAGGCTTTGGGGGGCTTCACTCTAAACTATAAGAATCTAGACGTGTTCTATATGCAGAAGACTTATTAATAATAGATTAGAGACGAGCATTAACAAGAGTAAGAGAGACGCATTGGAGAGAGGTTACAACTGTAACAAATAGTATTAAATTGTGTGATCTGTACATGGCATACTCTCAAGGGAGATTTCCAGCTATTTTCGGCCACTAGATATGTCTAAGCTATGATTATGCTTATGCTATTGCTTATTCTATCAAATCTGATGATAAACATGTATACATAATGCTATAAGTCCATAAAGGCTAAAGAATGATTATGAAAGTTGAGACACTTTCTGTTTCACATGACTCTTCACCTTTTGACGGCTGAGTTGAGTGGCAATGAAATTTAATGATCAAACCAAGTTGAAGGCTATAACAATGCAAGTCCCCTGTGTTGTGAGTGGACCTTAAAAGTTTGGTATATAGGTGCTTGGAACCTTGATAAAGCTGATAATGAAGACTGTATAAGTTTTGGTGTGTGCTTGTATGATGGCATGTTTGATCTGCACAAGTTATCTCGTGCCATTATAAAAGTGTACTTGTGCCACTATGTGTGCATAAGAAGTGGGAGACTTGGAAATTGGCTAAATGTGCACGAATTAGCTAAGCTGTAATGTCCCCTTTTGGCACTTAGCCAATTCATGCACATTTAGCTAGTTTCCAAGTCTTTTAGAGGCTAATTGGTTAGTTAGGGAGAACTCCAACATTCTTGGAGAAGCATTTGATCAGTCTTGCAATGCAATTGTTCTTGGGTTTGAGTTTAGTTGGTTAGTTGGAGCATTGAGATGCTTTCTTTCAAAATTGATTTTCGACCCTTTGGGTGCTCTCCAAACTTCTTGGAGGAGCAGGCTATTTATAGTAAGTCACCAAATTGGCTTCTATTATTGACCTTTTGCCTCAATATCATATTGGCATGATCAAATTTGGATTTCGATGTGTTTCGAAATTTTCCGCAACTTGAGGTGAAATAATTAAATTATTCACTTAAGTTATAATGTTTTATCATTATTTTTGATAACTTAAGTGTAATATCTTTTTGAAAAGGTATTTTGATTCCCCTTTTGGACACCTAGGAGAAAAAATGGGGTCTTGCACATGAAAAAGGTTTAATGTCAGTGGTATCAGAGCAAGAGGTCCTGCTAGCTAGTGGGATTTAATGCCAAATTTTAATAGTAGAAAATTCTGATCTGTATTGGGGTTACCAGCTGTTTTCTTGCTATTTTTTCGAATTTGGAAGTTAGGAAATAAAGCATTTTGGGTTTGCTTTTTGTTAGTGTCCAACATTCATCTTTCTTTGTATTTCCAATATGTTGGGTGTTTTAGCAAGTACGATGAATCCATGCAGGAACTTTTGACTGAATTGATGCAAAGCTTCCAAAATTATGGTAAGAATTTGACAAGATTTTTTAGAGCATCCTAAAATGTTAGAATCCCTCATTTCAGATGAAGAGAAAGTAGATACAAACAAAAAGAAATATTTCAGTACAAGAGAGCCTAATCACCAATGCACAGGTAAAAAGGGTGAAAAAGTTAGAGGAAGAACAAATAGTTTCAGAAGAAGAGTTAGGAAAAAAACTTTTTAATGTAGGTGTAGCGTCGTAAATTGTCACCCTTGACAATTTCACACTAGATTTTGCTCCCTCCTAAGTGCATGGACCTAATTGTACATCTATTGTCCTAAATTATGCATTCCATGACCCATTTGGACATTTATCAAGAAAACCCATTTGCAAAACCAAAGCAAACATTTAATATTTTGCTCCCGAAAATTTACATCTTGTAAAATAGGGCTAGGACAAAGTTGCCCTAGGCGACTTGGTCCCCCTATTTTGCCTCCAAATTTTAATATATCGGTGTGGGCATTTTATTATTTGAATTTCAAATGTCAAATGTCGGCTATCAGGATTTAATTTTTGGGAAATTAGATTAATTGCATATAAATACCTAGTCATTTCACCATTTGAAATCTAAGAAGCAAGAAGTGAAATCATGTAGCAAGAATTATTATCAAGAGCATTATCAATTAAGTCAAGAGTAGTCAAGAGCAGATTTATTGCAGCATTTCAACATTGAAGCATTGTGTCAAGTTTTATGTGAGTTTGTTCACGTTTATGTTATCATTTTGTTTGTGAGGACTAACCTTTGTAGGTCTTCCAAGCAATCAAGCCAAATTGCAATCAAGCCTTGAGGTGATGTACATGACTTCAGTCCTTCAAGGAAATCAGATTTGGGTGGTGAGTTGCAGTCCATTGTTGATTCATCATTCATTTGTCATTTAGCCTCTATCCCTTAAAAGAATAAGCTCTCTTTTATCAATTTGCCATTGTGGAGGTGGAAACACCAACACGAGGTTTGATTGAGGCAAGCCTATGGCACAACCCTTCCTCTCTCTTTGAATGTGCAAGTTACAGATCTGAGGAAGATTGGAGAGAGATTGAAGATCATTTATTCATTATTGCATTCAAACCCTACAACTTGACAACATACAAAAACTCATTTATCTCAACACTCGACGAAGATCCAACAGTGAAACCCGAAAGAAAGAAGGCTCAGATCAGACTCCCAAGGATTGTGAAGATAGATTTCAATTTTAGTTGCTAGGACATAGTCACCCTAGGCGACTTAGTCCCTCAATTTCAGCTCTAGATTTATATGCTAGGTGCACATAACTTTGCTCAATCTGTTTCTGAACATCAAATTTGTCTATGACTTTCTAGATTTGCTGTTTTTGCATCGAAATAGGTTATTTGCATCATTTGTTAGTCATATCATTGCATTTCATACAACATTTGTTTCCAAGCCCCTAAATTTAGATTCTAGGATTGATTGGCCCACCTTTTAGGTTGCAAGTCAATCTCACATCCTAGCCAATCTTGAATTTAATGATAAGAACCCCCCAATTGTTGAAAAGAGAGCCCTTGTGAAATACTAAAGTGAAGTCCTAGGGTTTCACTTTTCCACCTTATCAGCAGGAAATAAACTTGAGCACTTATCTCAGTCGAAAGATGTTCTTCTCAGCACTTTGGAGGAAGTGGACGATTGTTTACACATGTTGGATTAGTCACCTTCTCAGTTAATTCAAGTAGCCATGATTTTCACAGTGACTTCCTTGGGTAAGCAAAATTTGTTGAGACACAAGGATAATGGGGTGAGATTGATTGTCACTTATTGTTTAAGCAAAATTATGAAAATAACAGCTCCTAAAACTCCATACAATGATGATATAATGAAGGAGATATTTCAATTGCTGGTGGATAGTTTCCAAGGTTTAGATAATGTCACAAGTTCTGATTCTTCTTTGACAAGTGAGGAATCAAATGACCCTTCATCGCATCTAGGATCATCTGCTTGGCTTTAATTTCGTTCTTTTTGTGAACTGCCAAATCATGCAGATTTGTAGGCAGAGTCACTTAATCCTTTACAATTTCCTAGAGATCATTTCCCTCCAGTAACAAGGTCACCTTGACCTTCCAAGGCAAGAAATTTAATGTGCCATCCAACATATTTTCAAACCGGAGACTTGGCGATGCCATTAAAATATTTTTTTCGAAAAAGACTCTTTCAAATCTAGAAATAAATGATCTGCTCAAAAAGTTAAAATACCTTTTTCAAAAATTAGTTACTTCTGGTAAACCTTGGCCTATTGCTTGTAAACTCTAGTTAATTTTTCCTTAGCCACTATTTGTTGTCCAAGTAAACCCTAGGCATTGCACAAAATTCCTGGTTCACTATTGCAAGCCCTACATTTAAAAAAAACAAAAAAAATGTAAAAAATAAAAAATTACACAAACCTTGACTGTAGGTTATACTTTTTCTGTCTAGGCCGCGATAGATTTTAAAAACCCTTGCATTGTGATTTTTACCTCTTTGAGATGCGATTTTTTTTACAAACTGGGCATGAAATTCATATGGAAAAAAAACCTTGTGATTTTCCCTTCCATTTCTATCCCTGCTTTTGCCATGAAATCTTGCGATCTTGAGGGAAAAAAGACGGGATTTTTCTTTATTTCCATTACAAATTTTTACTAGAAAAATGTACATGCTTTTACCAACAACATGGTCACCATTTTGTAGAAGAAAAAGAACTTGATTCCAAAAAAAAACTTAGCACAATTTTCAAAGAAAACCTTGCAAGATTTTAAGTATGCAATTCTTCTCTTGCCTTAGTTGCACGATTTTCCTCTGATAATCTACCCATGCAACCCTTGCAAATTTCTCACATGATCCCAACAAGTGGCTTTGATAACATGTTAAAATTTCAATCACTATGTATAATTGCCTAGTGCTGAAATAACATTTAATTACACACAAAACATTTAAATTAAAACAGCGGAAATGATAAACACGAGACACAAGTATTTTACACCTATAATTTGCTTTGCATTCCTTTGAAATCTTACAAGCAATCTCTACAACTATTTCTTTAGTTGCACAAAACTATTACACTACTTTGAGTTATTGAACTTCTATCTTGCATCTATCTTTATACTATTCAACTAAAATATCTAATCTTTCAAATTAGAAATCTTATCTCACATAGGAGATGACTTGGAAGATAAGTTTAATTCATTAGTGATTATGTACACTTTATTAGACTTATTTAACTAAATAAAAGGCTTTCACTTTAATTACTAAAGTGAATTATGAAATAGAAAGAACTTGAATTACTTGCACATTCACACTGAACCTGTGCAGAAGTTTTGAATTGAGTTAAAATCTCAATTTTGATCAATGTGGCCCAATTGATGGTGCCATAACATACATGAATTAGATTGTTCATTTTGTTAGTTTTATGATCAGATGTAATGCACAGAAAATTAATTCAAAATCAGACACAATAACACAGCAGATACCCTGGGAAAACCCTCCTCTCTAGGGGAAAAACCCAGCAACAAATATCTCTCTATTATATATCAATAATGGCAACAAGTCTCTTTACAATGAGGCCAATCTCAAGGCCGATATGCAGCACCTTCACAAGATGCAATGATAACAAGTAATCAGCACTTCCTTATAACTCAGATCTGCCCTTAAGAAATTCGCTATCTGCTCTTGAGAATTCGCAATCTGCACTTGATTGATCTGCCCTTGAAGAATTCGCACTTGGAAGAGAAGAAATGCTCAAACTTGATTGATACGCAAATGGAGTGGAATGATCTTGTATTTATACAACTTGAAGGAGAGAGGTCGCACCTTTTCATGCAAGGTCGGCCATCATAAAAATATAATTTCAATTTAATAAATACAATTTACAAGGAAGGTCGGCCAAGAAGATAATTACAAAGTTGCCATATGAAGCGCCTCTTTACATTGAATAATCACATATAAATAAGGAAGTATGAAGCCCGAAGCTGCAATTACATCAACACTCCCTCTCAGCTAGGGAGGAATACTTCCTGCTGCACAAGACACATCACCTCATCGTGATGTCAACCACAATGGCTACAACCATATGTGGAGGGGAAAGATATCACCTCATCGTGATATCTACCACAATGGCTACAACCATATGTGGAAAAGAACCGATATCACCTCATCGTGATATCAGATATCACCTCATCGTGATATCTACCACAATGGCTACAACCATATGTGGAAAAGAAATGATATCACCTCATCGTGATATCAACCATAATGGCTACACCCATGTATGGTATGTACAAGTGTTTATCACTTATGTGATGTTGTCACCTCAACATGATGTTCACCATGGCTCTCCCAGAGGGTGAAACACGAGTACAAGAAAATCATCACGGACTCTCTCTCGTGATGCTGTCATGGAGTCACACACATGACATCCACCATGGCTCTCCTAGAGGGTGGAAACGAGGGATTTCACCTCAAATCTCAAAGAGAAATGCATTAACAAGGGCTTGCACCTGAAATCTCTCTCAAAGAGAAATGCATTAAAGAGGATCACTGATACTGAGACTCTTTCTCAGCTAGGGCTTGATTCTCCACCATACCAAGCTTGTCTTGAAGGTACACAAACTTCATCCTGGAGAGAGGCTTGGTGAGAATGTCTGTCGTCTGCTCATCAGTGCTGATATACCTCAACTGAATACCATATCTCTGATATAGTGGTATTTGATCTGCTTAGTTTTGTCAAGGAACACTGGATTGACAGAAAGTTTCACGCAGCTTTGATTATCACAATGAATGATAGTAGGCTCCAATGATTGTCCAGGCAATCTTGCAAGGAGCTTACGAAGCCACATTGCTTCTCAAGTTGCTACACAAGCTGCAATATACTCTGCCTCTGTGGTGCTCAGTGTCACTGAAGACTGCTTCCTGCTACACCAGGAGATCATCGCAGACCCCAAACTGAAACAACATCCAAAGGTACTCTTCCGATCAACAACACAACTTGCCCAATCAAAATCTATATAATCATGCAGCTTCAAGTCCACACCTGAAGAATACCTCAAGCCATATCCAACTGTGCCACGCAAGTATCTCAGAATATGCTTTGCTGCAACTAGATGTATTTGCCTTGGTTCACACATGAACTGACTGAGTGCACTCATTGCATAGCAAATATCCGGTCTTGTATTGACTAGATACATCAATGATCCAATCAACTGCCTGTACATCGTGGAATCCATCAGATCTGAACTAGTTGCAGCCTCTTTCAACTTATGTAAGTTGGTCTCCATAGGCGTAGACATGGATTTTCAATCCATCATACCAAATCTCAATAGTATACTTCCATCTTCTTTAGGTTCAGTAGGCTCTCTCTGAATCTTCAAGTACTTGCATCAACCTTCTGACCTCTTCGTCCAAGATTGCCTGCAATGCTTGCCTTAGAGAAATGTTTTTCTGTACACACCTCTGATACTATAGAGAGTTCAGGATTGTCCTCCTCGACTTTATCCCAGATCACTCTATTCTGAATAGGTTTGTGGAGCTACCAATGTCAAATCCAGATGACTGTCTTGTGCAATTCTGATCTCAGCAGCTGAAGGGATCCTTTAAGGATTTAGCACCTAGCCTTGCAATATAGTAATCTTCACTTCTTCTCAGTGAATTACAAAACTCCCTCTTGATCCCTACTGCAGAGATTGCAAAGAAGACTTCTGGAAGTGAACTCCCTCTAGCCATCAACTCAGTCCCATGGCTGCAAGTTGTGACTTCATGCTTGATCATTTCTTTGGTCGACATGACTTCCTCACAAGATGCCTCAAGCTTTTCATCACTAAGCAATCTCTCATCATCTTCTTGCTCCTAGATCCGTCCTGGAAGCATTTTAGAGAGAGATTACTAACCGTTTTATAACTATCCAAAGAAATATCAAGGGTAGAATCATACAAAGTTTACTATCTCAGGTTATAGCATGAATACATAAGAATCTATGAACAATATTAAAACATGAATAAGTAAATCAACCTATAAAATAAATATATCAAGGAATCAAAATGAAGGAATAAAGAAAGTTATCTTTATTGAATTTTGATATAACTCTTTCTTCCATCTTTTACTCCTCTCGAGAGTGCTAAACTCAGCACAACAAAAGACAATCTGAACAACTACAAATTTCTTAAATGCATTATGTAGTTAGCATGTAGAACCAACTCTCTCCAAGAGTTCAAGGCTCTATCACAGTTCATGTATTAGAGAATGATATCGATGTGACCAACTAATCACCATCGAAATTGCAATTCTTTTTTTATTTTAGAGTCACACTCAAAAATCTTCACAACCAGCATGAAATAACTTGCAATAAATGAAATTTTTAAAGGATCTTATGCGAGTGAATAAAATTCAAGAGAAACCACTATCTCTCTTAACTAATTACAAGATCCAACTAAATGATATAACTCAACAAACAAAGAATACTTATCTCTTTAAATATTCTGATGGATGCAAATACTGGACATAGTAAGATACGCTGCTCTTGCGTACAGATCAACACACTACCTTCACGGCTTGAACACAGGCCCATGGCTTAGAATAGCAATTCCCTAGAATATTTCTGAGGAGAGATCTCATCCACATCCACAAATGAAGCATGCTGATTAGGCCTGGTGGGGCAATCCTTTGCATAGTGACCAAACATGTCACAACAAAAACATTGGACTTTGGAGAGGTTCCACTTCTTCTTGAATGTGAGAGCACCATTAACTCCTTTATTTCTATTCCTCTTGAAATATCCTTTCTTTCCACCTTTCTCTTTCTTCTGCGAGGATTGAGCGGGAAGAACATGAATGTCTTCATTTGTAGAGCTTCGACCAATACCTCTTGCAGCCAACCTAGACTCTTCTTGAATACAATCTGCCCTCAAACGATCAAACTTGGGAAGTTTCGATCTTGCATTGATTCCTTGAATGTAAGACTCCCAAGATGAAGGAAGACCATTAAGGGCAAGCATGGTCAAATCCTTGACATCAACAAAATGACCAATAGAAGAGAGCTGATCTCTCAATTTGGAAATCTTCATGAAGTAAGTGATGACAAATCCTCCTTCCGCCATCTTCACATGATGAAGTTGTTGCTTCAATGCAAGTGTACGGCTTGTGTTGTTGATCTCATACATCTCCTCTAAAGACTTAAACATCTCCCTTGCTGTCTTCATCTTAGAGATGATGCGAACAATATGATTCTTCATGGAATCAACTAACATCTTCTTTGCCTTAGTATCCTTCTTCTTCCATTGAATCTTCTCTTCCTCATCAGTAGGCTCAGAAACTTTGCTCTCCACGAACTCAGCCAATTCACTTTCTTCCAAGGTGAGCATAATTCTGAATCACCAAGATGCGAAATTAGATGCTCCCTCAAGTCTATCCTCAAGCTTAAGACCGATCACCATCTTGGCGAAGAGATAGAAGTAAACAATGATGAGAAAGAGAGTAAAGAGTATCGTTGTAATAACAATCTGATCAAGATCTTCTTCAAATCCGCTTTGATACCATGTTAGTTTTATGATCAGATGTAATACACAGAAAATTAATTCAAAATCAGACACAATAACACAGCAGATACCCTGGGAAAACCCTCCTCTTGAGGGGAAAAACCCAGCAACAAATATCTCTCTATTATATATCAATAATGGCAACAAGTCTCTTTACAATGAGGCCAATCTCAAGGCCGATATGCAGCACCTTCACAAGATGCAATGATAACAAGTAATCATCACTTCCTTGTAACTTAGATCTGCCCTTAAGAAATTCGCTATCTGCTCTTGAGAATTCGCAATCTGCACTTGATTGATCTGCCCTTGAAGAATTCACACTTGGAAGAGAAGAAATGCTCAAACTTGATTGATACGCAAATGGAGTGGAATGATCTTGTATTTATACAACTTGAAGGAGAGAGGTCACACCTTTTCGTGCAAGGTCGGCCATCATAAAAATATAATTTCAATTTAATAAATACAATTTACAAGGAAGGTCGGCCAAGAAGATAATTACAAAGTTGCCATATGAAGCGCCTCTTTACATTGAATAATCACATATAAATAAGGAAGTATGAAGCCTGAAGCTGCAATTACATCAGCACATTTACATTAGTAGAATCATATAAAGTAGAAGATTCCTACTTAAACAGGGTTTCAAATTGAGTCCTTTTAGCCAACATCAAGTTCCTTCTAGCCAACATGCAGTCGTTCTTGTCAAAAGTGAAATGCATACCAACATTATTGATTTTAAAAACAAAAATCAAATTTCTTGCAAGCCCGAGAATGTGCAAAACATCAATAAGAGTTTTCACTCTACCATCATTGATAACCTATGTTACTGGTCCTGGTATTGGTTTGGGTTGGGGTTCTCTACTTTGATTTGCTTATTCGACCAATAAAAATTTGGAGGTTGGGTTCGTTTTGGGTTTGTCAGTATGAAAACATATAAAAATCATTAATATATACATATTTATAGCTTAAAATCAAGAATAGCAGACAAACATACATATTTTTAATATATAATATTTATAAACCTTATACAATTTTAATAAAGTTCACATATACTATTGTAATATAATAATAAAATTGTAATGAAAGTCAATATTAATATATATTATAATTTTAAATTGATTAAGCTCAGTCTTTTGTTGCTTCCAAACTTGGTGTCCTTCCTTGACTTGCAGATCAATTGATGCTTGCTCCATGTCTCCTCCATTGATCTCGTATAACTTCAATGCACCCTTCCTTGGTGCCACGATTGGAAATGAGAAGCAATGGATAGGGCTATATGCCACAGAGCTTTGTAATATCCCCACACTTCACACACCAGTCCTCACAAACATACGGTCTGAATATGTAAATTGTGGCTATCGAGCATGAATCAAACCTGGGAATGAATGTATAGTTTGCTCATTGCAAATCTCTATTCCTTTGTGTTTACAATGATGAATGCCTTGGAAGATAGATGCCTTGTCCTCTATATGTGATTCAATGCCCTTCCTTTGTTGTTTCCAAACTAGGCGTTACCTTGGGAAATGATATTCCATTAGTTGCCTACTTTGAATGGATATTGATTTACAACCAGGTAAGGGTCACAACCTTATACACAAGTCTTGACACCCTTAATACTTTTGCAAACTATCACGCAACACTCTTAATACCTATGCAAACTATCACGCAACACCCTTTGATTGGTCGATTTGCTTGAGGTGACCTCACGTTCCCTCTAGATGTTTGCAAAATCCTATCGCACCAAACCTAGGTGCCTTGGAAAGGAATATGGAACAATGGATAGAAGTTGCGACACGACCGTATACTCTCCACGCCAAACTTCTACTTCACATGACCTGTATATATAAGCCATTATCTTGGAGCATAGAAACGGTTCTATGCCAAGAAGCTTAACTTGACTTCATAAATATGCCCCAATCTCACACAATTCATCAAATGGAATAGAGCCCTCTAATATTCAACATTGCTACAGGTAGAAAACTGCATAACCTGGAAAGCTATAGATAGTTGTGTCAAAATAACAAAATCATCACTTGATAATCTCTTGCTTGTAGATGCACAAAGTCTTCCGATAAAATTGGTCTCCAAGGGAGACTTAACGAATCTTCCACGAATGGATCAATCAATCTTTGTGTTAAATTTAGTGATCAGATTAAATGCACAGAAAATTAATTCAAAATCAGACACAATAACACAGTAGATACCCTGGGAAAACCCTCCTCTTGAGGGAGAAAAACCCAGCAACAATATATCTCTTATATATTGAACAATAATGAAGTCACTTTTACAATAGAGGCCTACAATACCCTGGGAAAACCCTCCTCTTGAGGGAGAAAAACACATGCACTACAATCTGATTCTGTGGAATATCAGATTGAGGATAAACTAAGCCAACTATAAGAATCAATCTCTTCTCAAATGATAAACTCGAACTGCCTTTGTAGGAATTCGCACTTCAAAGAATAATATCGAACTTCTCCAATTGATGATGAACAATGTAAATGCCAATGGATATATATACACATCAGAGATGAAGTTGTGTCTCTCCAAGACAAGTCGACTTGAATAGAAGAATGAATCTTAACAATAAAACATGACCAATCGCAGCTCTTCAAGAGGTCGGCCTCATAGCAAATCGTGCCTCTTTAAAGAATGACGTGTCTCCAGAATTCGCGCCTCCAGGTGAAGAGATGTCGGCCTTGATAAATAGGCGACTTTCAATAACAAATATTAGATCTTGTTTGATAAAAGACGAGACTCATCAAAGTGACTTAAGTTGGCTCCAAAAGAAATATAAGTATAATTTAAATAGCCGTTTAGGCTATATTTTAATTATCTTCATACTCGGGTTTGGAAGAAGCAGCTCGTCGCTGCTAGAACATCAACACTTTGAAGCACTTTGCAAATAATAAACCAAATATCTTGAAATTTGTCTCAGCATGAGACTTCATAAATTTTGAAACTAATCGTTTAAGTGCAAATGCGAGAAACCTGGATGATTTCTCCTACTACTAGCTAGGGAGGAATCTTTCACCACTGAAACTAGATACCCCCACTTAGGGTTTCGGACTCCGAAGAACTCCACCAAAATACTCAATAAAATAATAAACCAACATAAGCAAAATGAGCACTTGCAGCTCCTTTTATTTCCATTCGAGGAAACTTTAGGAAACCTTTTCAAATTTCCCGCCAAAACATTAAATTCCCTTTTTAATAAAGTGACATTATAAAATACTTTTAAAGATTTCCTTCCCGCCACTTTATAATAACACATTAATCTAATAATTTAATATTATCCTTTTTAAATGTACTTTTTGCCAGGTAATATCAAATAATTAAGTTAATTAATTAAATTAATGTCTGTCTGGTGAGCCGGAAAACAAAAACATTACAATCCTCCCTTCTCGAAGATTCACCTGTACGCCATGGCTAAATACCAAGATCCCAAATGAGCCTGTAGAATGCTCCACTATATTTCCTCTGCATCAATTGGATAAAACTGAACTCAACTCTGTTAATCACTATCAAAATATGAAGCAATCTACCAAGCATGGAAATTCCTAGATCCTACAACCAAATTGGAAGTCCACCATTTCCAATACTTGCAAATTTCTGTTGTGCCACTCTATAACCATTGGAATTCAAATGAGCCAAGTTTTTGATCTTTGTTTTTGTATGCAACCATTTGGTGGAAACAAAATAGGAGACTTACAAGATTTGGATTCATCTTCTGAAGATGGAAGCACATCATACTAGAGTGAACTGTGTAATCTTTTATCCAACCCACTTTTATGTGTCATCAGAAACATGGTCAAATCATATGTATGTGGGTTGAAAGAAAATTGGTGAGCATATCTCACTATGCAATCAAGGTGAAATTCACCCGCTTGCGCCAATGGAATATCAAAATAGTCAATTGGGTTCCATATTTCACCACTACCATCACATGCATCAGGAAGTGTCTCACAACTTAGATCATGAAGAGAAAATTTTACATTAACTCTATAATCCTTCTTTGCAAATTTAATGGCAAGGTCTTTGTCTGAAAGCAAATGGAGGTAATCTGATTTCATTACCTCTAAAGCATGTTTGATAGTCCACAGATTTGGTGTAGCAGCTCCAACCATTACCCCTTTCTGCCTTTCCTCCAATTGAGCTGATCAAAGGAGGTATTCAATGAACTTGTGCGTGCTATCAAAGTGAGTTAAGGTTTGGACAACTTTATCTTCAGTGACTTTTAGTTGATCCTTCAACTCACGTGACTCATTAGGCCAATGATCACAATCAGCTGCATAAAATGAATTTTCTGCTTTTCTTTCATGAGTAGGAAACATATCATCATTGATATTTGTTTTTACATAAGTTGATGCCTTGCAATCCCCAAGAAAAAATGATTGGACAGCGTTATGAACTATCATATTGTCCTTAGAAGAATATGTCTCCTCTTCATAGGGCTTATCAATAACAATTTCTACATCACCAATATAGAGACTTGTGCTCATTTCACTTGTGAATGCACTAGATGGTTCTTTTTCATGGATACCTATTTTATCATTTTGCTCCTTTTTAATCTTATCCTTTGCACTCATTCCACTAGTGTCATCTGAACCTGTAACCAAGATTAATGTTTCCACATCTTCAATATACCTATTCCTACAATCAGTGGACACATGCACTTCACTCTTGGCTGGTCCACAAGGTGTATGCTCATCTATCTCATCCCTATCTATGACTTGATCCTTCAATGGGCTCTCCAAAAGAGGTGACTCAAGATCCCCATGATGCAAACTATGTGTATAATCAGATATTTCTGAGTCACACCTCTCATCATGTCCATGCAAATTTGAGTGCTCCTCATGCTTGACTATCATAAGAAGCTCTTCCCTCAAATCATGAGTACCATTATCATCCTCATATGTTATGGCTGCCATAGAAAACTGAGCTTCTGTTGTGGATGATGAAGAAGGTGCCAAACTCAACTCCACACAAAGCTCATCAACCTGAATTTTTGATTCTTGAAGGGCCATTTGAGTGCTCTTCAAAGAATCCTTGGTAACCTTAAGCTCATAGGTAAGCTTATCAACCTCCTCTTCTTTCCCTTTTAGCACATCAAAAAAAATCTCATCAAGCATGAGAAGATGATCTCTATCCAAAAGTAGGTGTAGGTAATTAGATTTCATTACCACCAATGCTTCTCTAAGTGCCTGAAAATCTGCAAGGGAAAGTTCTCCATCAAGGTTCTTATGTGTCCTTGGAGCCCTCCAACAATAATTTGCCATCAACTTATGAGTATCATTAAAATGTTTTATGGCTGCAATAATCATGTCTTCACTTACCTTCAATTGCCTTGCCAAATGATGGGACCCATGAGACCTATCATCTTCATACAAATTTTCTGATTTGTAATGAGCACCATGCTTTCCAAAATCAGCTTCCTCTTTCTCATCCTTCATGCATAATTCCCGAGAAGTTAGATCAACATCAATAGGAAATTTATCCAACACCAAATCTTCATCACGATTAGGTGCTAACACACCCGAATCAACATAAGCATCATCACTAAGATAAGATGTTGAATCATCATCATTAGCTGATTGGAAAACATCATCATATATGCTATCAACATACCCATCATATGCACTAGTGTTATCAGCCTCATAGGATAGCTCTAATTGTATATTGAAGGCTGCTGTTTTGTCAATCTCATTGCACACATCCTCAACATGAATAAATGCATGCTCTTCTAAGGAGTCATCTTGGGGTTTTGTCAAACATCCATCATGAGGTATGGCATTCTCGTTATCAACCACTACTGATTTGAACCCCTCTTCTTTCTTCCCAACTGATAAGTGAGGCTCCAACAACTCAGGATGCTCTAACAATGATGTTAGATTCTTCTAATATTCTTGGAAGACTTGCAAAAATTCTGTCATGAGTTCCTGATTTGTCTTCATCTTTCCCAAACCAACAATTGGCTGCAACTGTTATAGATGAGTGCTGGTAACTCAACAAAGCAATATGAAATTAACTTTTCTATTAACCCCTCAAGATGGCAGGATGCAAAACTCTGATACCACTGTAATATCCCCACTTGAAGAGTATCAAAATTTTTGCGATTTGCTTAGTTTGACAATGTAAACATTTTGTCAAACAATTGTCTTAATACTACTAGACGTATGATTTAGAGGTTTACTCAAAAGATAAATACTTAATGCATATAAAGAGTTAAGATTTAAATCCACTAATTTTATACACATAAGGAACACAACTACTTTAATACCAAATTAATATTGCTGTTCCTCACAGAAAAGACACAATGCTGAAGCAATATTTTATTCAAATCATTATATTTTCAGACCTGGAAATGATGATATAGATCTTCCATGTCAAGCATACATTACTATGCATATATAAGGATTAGGATAGGGTTATATGCCATAGAGCTCTATAATATCCCCACACTTCACACGCTAGTCCTCACAAACATATGGTTTGAATATATAAACCGCGGTCATGGAGCATGAATCAAACCTGGGAATGAATGTATAGGTTGCTTATTACAAATCTCTGTTCCTTTGTGTTTACAATGATTAACACCTTGGAAGAGAGATGCCTTGCCCTCTATACTTGATTCATGTCATGTCCCCTTCTCAGTGACATCTCTCGGAGTACAGGATTGGCCTATCACACGACCCTCGTAGGCTGATGGACTGGATAGAGGGTCACTTCGGAGCTTGGCTCAGCTTCAGTTAGCAGAGTTTGATCAGTAGTCTTTCGTTTGGGCTCGATCGGAGACTTTTGCAATTGCTTTTCAGACGTGGGACCCCTATTTTATTTTGAGAGTGAGATTGGCAGCGTAATCACTTCGGTTCGTGTTTTCACAGTAATCGGATGTAACGAGGAAGATATTAATATTTAATTTTATTGATTAAATATTAATTATTTAATGATTATAATATAAAGTTATAATGTTACATTATAACTTAAGTGATTCTTCTTGAGGGGTGCGCCATCATCAGAAGGGGCCAAATGGACATTTAAAATAATATTAAAATATTTGACTGAGACTATTGAAATAATAAAAGAATTAAAAGTCAATATTTTAATAAAACCCTATCTTTAAGGAAATCGCACTTTTCAGCATATTAGAGGATTTGCCTTGGGTTTTGAGCCATTAGGTGATTATTGATTTTGAGAAACTGATCAAATTGATCTGAGCAAGAGACTTTAGGGTTTCAAGTTCGAATTCCTTGGGGAACGAGCCATCTCCACTGGAAGCAATTCAGAGAGTGTGAAATAACACTTGATCTATTGCAGCAGAGAGATTTCTTCATTCAGAAGAAATTACAGAGCTTCATACTGAGTTAAACATTCAGAGTTATCAGAGGTATTCATCATTCAGGGGAGTAATTGCACAGAGGCGTCTATATTCATCTTTCTCCAGAGAATCCAGAAGGGCCGTACAAATTGCATTTAATACAGCTGCAGGCCGTACATTTTATGTCAGGCCGTACTTGCATAAAAAGGCGTGTTCTTTTGTCTTGAGCCAAACGCCTATCTTCAGACCTTCTTTCTTCATCATCTGGGAGCGCTGGGGTTGCTGGAGGCTTTTGAGAACAACAGACTGGAGGAGAAACAAAATAATCATTGCAGCCGTACCTTTTAGCTGTTCATTTATTGCTGTATCAGCAAAATCAGGTTTCATTAAATCATTGCCTTTTCTTCGCATGTTGTCAGAATTACATTGTAACTGTCTTAGAACATTTATATTAAGATTGGCGTCCATTCTGGCTATTGATTTCATTGTTATCAGAGTAGAATTATTTTATTTGAATTTATTATTATTTTCAAGCAAAAATCGTACCTTTCATTTATTGCTCAAAAAACTCAAAAACAAGCAAAAACCCAAAACACTTCAAAAAAACACAGAAGACTGTCAGATCCGGAGAATAGGGGAAACTAGGGTTTCTACAATTCACTGCCTTCCTTTGTCGTTTCCAAACTAGGCGTTACCTTGTAAATGATATTCCATTAGTCGCCTACTTTGAATGGACATTGATTTACAACCAAGTAAGGGTTGCAGCCTTATACACAAGTATCGACACCCTTAATACTTCTACAAACTGTCATGTAGCACTCTTAATACCTTTGCAAACTGTCACGCTTCACCCTTTGACTAGCCCATTTGCTTGAGGTGTCCTCACATTCCCTCTAGATGTTTGCAAAATCCTATCGCACCAAACCTAGGTGCCTTGGAAAGGAATATGGAACGATGGATAGAAGTTGCCACACAACCCTATACTCTCCACGCCAAATTTCTACTTCACACGGCTTGTATATGTAAGCCGTCATCTTGGAGCATGAAATGGTTCTATGCCAGGAAGATTAACTCTACCTCAAAAATATGCCCCAATCTCACATGATTCCATCAAATGGAATAGAGGCCTCTAATATGCAATGCTGCTGTAGGTAGAGAACCACATAACCTGGAAAGCTGCAGATAGTTGTGTCAAAATAACAAAATCATCACTTGGTAATCTCCTGCCTTTAGATGCACAAAGTCTTCCGTTGAAATTGGTCTCAAGGGAGACTTCACAAATCTTCCACAAATTGATCAATCAATCTTTGAAGCACTCTGCAAATAAACCTGATATCTTGAAATTTGTCTTGGCACGAGTGACGAGACTTCACAAATTTCGAAACCAATTGTTGAAGTGCAAATGCAAGAAACCTGGATGATTTCTCTTGCTACCAGCCAAGGAAGAATCTTTCACCATTGAAATTGGATACCACAGGAATTCCCACCTAGGGTTTTAAACTCCGAAGAGCTCCACTAAAATACCCAATAAAATAATAAACCAGCATAAGCAAAATGAGCACCACAGCCCCTTTTATTTCCATCTGAGGAAACTTTCGGAAACCTTTTCAAATTTCCTGCCAAAATATTAAACTCTCTTTTTAATAAAGTGACTTTATTAAATACTTTTAAATATTTCCTTCCCGTCACTTTAAACACATTAATCTAATAATTTAATATTACCCTTTTTAAATGTACTTTTTGCCAAGTAATATCAAATCATTAAATTAATTAATTAAACTAATGTATGTTTGGTGAGCTGGAAAACAAAGACATTACATTAGCCTATTTTATTCTTGTAGGCTAAGTTGGGTGTTTTAAGGGAAATTTAATTAATAAATTTTCAATAGACCTAAGCTTCTTGGGATTATTTATATTTAATTAATTAAAAGCTGAACCTTGGTTATTTTAATAAAGTGACTTTATTTTATGTCAATGAAATATTTATTAAGTGGCTCAATTTATGAGCAAAAAGAAATTAATAATTAAAAGATGATTTTTATAATTGATATTTTGGAAAGCTTCAGGAGGGTTTAAAAAGGAGATTTGAGAGCTCATTTGGACATTCTTGACCTTTTATTTTCTTGGAGAGCTTTGAAAGCTTTTGCTTTTGGTTCTTCAGCGAACCCTAGGACGAAAACCCTTGGGTTCTTTCGTGGTTGATTGGATGAAAACCCATTTCAACCATCCTTGGTGGATACACATAGGATTCACAGGTGCATCTATTGGATTGGATTGGTTTCAGTGATGAGACATCTACCCTAGCCAAATTGCAAGTGGAATCATACAGGTTTTACGCAAGTGTAGTACAATTGAAGATTGAAGGAGAAATATATCAAAGAATTGTGAATAAATAAGGATTTGGAGTAAATCGAATGATCTTTCCTAGGTTAGCTAGGTTTGCAGGTTACAAATACCAATTATAGAGTATAAATTTGAGATTTAGTGCAGTGTGTGCCAATGAGATATATGTTGATGTTATTGTAGCGGTGGGAGACTTCTTTCTCCTATAAAATTCAAATAATTAAATAACAATTCAATGAGGCTGACCCTTGAGATAAGTCGTTCATTTCAAAATAATAATTTATATTTTTATTTTATGGAGGCTGACTAAACCAACAGTCACATCGAATAAAGAGACGTATTGTTTCATGGAAGAGGCTGTCTTCTTATGAAAAGATGTCTTGCTTGAGAGAAGCGATATCACCTTGTATATAAAGAAGACGATGCTCATTCTTAGATTATCATTAATATTCATCAAGACAAGTTCACATTACTTCCAGCAGTTCGTGATCATACAGCAGATTGATAGTTGCTTCAAGAAGATCGAAATTTCATTATTGCTTATATACTTGTATCTAGAGAGGTGCCACAATTATTTCATTAGATCGGCCTAGAGGTTGGCCAAATTGTAAAGCATATTGCTGCTATTTTATTCAATATATAAGTGATATATTGTTGCTGGGTTTTTCTCCCTCAAGAAGGAGGGTTTTCCCAGGGTATATGCTGTGTTCTATTGTTTAGATTTGTTTTATTTCTGCTTAATTCAATTCTGGTCCTAAAATTAACATGGTATCAGAGCGGGTTTAAGCAAGATCAATATCAGATTTGTTTAAGCAGAAAATTCTTCTTCTCTTCTTCTCATCTAAGGGAGTCTATCTAAGCTTCGAAAATAGTGAACGGACTCAAGGTTGAAGATAGGCTTGATGGTGCATCGAACTTCACCTCTTGGAAATTCAGAGTTCTTATTGCATTGGAAGAGAATGATATTCTCGATTTCATGGAGAGTGATGTGCCTGAGCCATTTGATGAGGCCGAGAAAACTCAATGGAAGAAGAATGGCACTAAGGCTAGGAAGATCTTGATTGATTCTGTGAAGGATCATTTTGTGCCAATTATATCCAAGATGAAGACAGCCAAGGTCATGTTCGAGACTCTTCAAGGCTTATATGAGATCAACAACACCAACAGAGCTCTTGCCTTGAGGCAACAAATCCATCATATAAAGATGGCTAAAGGAGATTCAGTCATCTCTTTCTTCATGAAGATCACTGAATTGAAAGATCAGCTATATGCCATTGGAGATATAGTTGAAGATAGAGATCTAGTCATGTTGGCACTAAATGGTCTTCCTCAATCTTGGGAGCCCTTTATCCAAGGCATCGGTGGAAGATCTAAATTACCCAAGTTTGATCATCTTAGAATTGATTGCATTCAAGAAGAATCCAGGTTGGCAGCAAGAGGGAGAAAAGGCAATTTCAAGAGGAATAGAGACAGAAAATCAGATTCTGCTCCTGAACCAAAGAAGAAGAAGGATCTCTCTCATATTCAGTGTTTCAGATGTGACAAGTATGGTCACTATGCTCGAGATTGTATAACAAGACCAAAGCAACATGCTTCTACTGCGGATGTTGATGATGTCTCGCCTCAAAAGGAATCTAGAGACAACTCAAGAGGATTTCTATTCATCTCCACCCTATCAAGCAATGTTCCTATCGACAATAGCACTTGGTTGATTGATAGTGGTGCTTCACGACACATTACAGGATATCGAGAGCATCTTTCAGACTTGGTAGAAAGAGAAACCAACTTACAAGTGATAATCAGAGATGATGCTTGCCATTCAGTGAAAGGTGCTGGTGCCACCTCTCTTCACCTAGATTTTGGCATCCCTCTTCATTCGAGTGATGTATTGTTCGTACGAGGAATTAAGAGAAATATTGTATCTATTTCAGCTTTGGAGGACAAAGGGTATCAAGTTGCATTTTCTGAGGGAAAAGTTCTTGCTTGGTCGTAGAACTCTAGCATCAAAACAACCCGTGTGATTGGTGTCCGTCAAGAGAGTCTATACAGACTTTCTCTTTGTCCAGTTCAAGCATTATTGCATGATTCTACTAGTGCGAGTGAGCTATGGCATAGGAGACTTGCTCACCTACATTTCAGAGCTCTTCCATCCAATGAGAAGATGATTATTGGTCTACCGAAACTCAGTCAGGAGCATGATGGCATTTGTAGAGGTTGTGCAATGGGTAAGAATACTAAGGGTCCTTTTCATAGTAGTGAAAGTAGATCAAAAGGAATTCTAGATCTTGTTCATTCTGATTTGTGTGGTCCAATGTCTGTGGCATCTTTGAGTGGATTTTGGTATTATGTGATTTTCATTGATGACTACTCTCGAAAGACTTGGATTTACTTTTTGAAGTCTAAGGAGTCTGAAGAAGTACTTGATAGATTCAAAGAATTCAAGGCTCAAGTTGAAAATATGTCTCGAAAGAGGATCAAGGTTCTGAGATCTGATAATGGAGGAGAATCCACTTTTGGAGGTTTCTGTAATTTCTGCATTGAGGCAGGGATCAAGAGGGAGTTTTGTGTTCCATACAATCCTCAGCAAAATGGAGTTGTAGAAAGAAAGAATAGATCCATAGTTGAGGCAGCCAAAGCTATGATTCATGATCAAGACTTACAAACCTTCTTTTGGGCTGAAGCTTCCAGAACTGCAGTGTATGTTCAGAATTGAAGCCCTCATCGAATATTGGAAAATATGACTCCTGAAGAAGCCTTCACAGGTGTGAAACCTGAGGTTAGTCATTTAAGAATCTTTGGTTGTCCTGTTTATATTCATGTGCCTAAAGATAAAAGATCTAAGTTAGAACCATCGAGCAAGAAAGGAATATTTGTGGGATACAGTTAGACTTCCAAGGCCTACAGGATCTACATTCCAGGGTAGAAATAGATTGAGATCAGCAGGTATGTCACTTTCGAAGAAGAAGTTGCATTCGAAAGATCTAAAGGGTCCTACGTGGAGATAGACAGTGAAGAACAGGAGACACCTCAGGATATGGACATTTCTCCTGATCCTACTTCTGAGATTCAGAGGGAGTCTACTGAACCAGAAGAGGCTAGTGATCCAGTTGATCCCATAGAACCTACTGATGGTCCGAGAGACATTCCTATAGGACGAAAGAGACCTTTATGGGCTAGACAAACTATGCAAGACGTAGAGAAGTATGCAGCTCCTCAAGGCACATTCAGAGAAAGCAAGAGACCACAAAAGTTTCCAGGCTATGTGGCATTGATGAGTCACATCATTGAGTCTGAGCCTTCGAGTGTTGAGAAGGCATCAAATCAGCAAGTATGGAGAGATGCTATGACAGAAGAATATCAGTATATTATCAAGAATGATGTTTGGGATGTTGTACCTAGACCTGAAGGGAAATCAGTTGTATCTTTCAAGTGGCTTTTCAAGATCAAGCATGCAGCTGATGGGAGCATTGAGAAGTACAAAGCAAGATTTGTGGCTAGAGGATTCTCTCAGAAAGAGGGAATAGATTATGAGGAGACATTTGCTCTTGTTGCTCGATATACATCTATCAGGACTATCATTGCTATTGCATCAACTAAAGGATGGAAGCTACATCAAATGGACGTAAAGACAACATTCCTTAATGGTGTGATTGAAGAAGAAGTGTACATTGAGCAACCAAATGGCTTTGTGATTCATGGGAAGGAGTCTCATGTATGTAGATTGGAGAAGGCATTGTACGGCCTTAAGTAGGAACCTCGTGCTTGGTATGAGAGGATTGATCGATACCTGATGAGCTTGGGATTCTCCAAGAATGATGCAGATTCAAATCTTTACTTCAAGGTAGTTGATGGTGAGGCTTTAATCTTGGTTCTTTATGTTGATTTATTTCTTACTGGAACAAAATATCTCATTGTCAAATGCAAGGAGTTAGCCTCTGAGTTTGAGATGAAGGATCTAGGCCTTATGCATTACTTTCTAGGATTGGAAGTGTGGCAGAGACCCAATGAGATTATTCTAAGTCAAGGGAAATATACTATAGACATCTTGAAGAGATTTGGGATGATGGATTGCAGCTAGTTCAGTTTGGTGGATCCCACTATGTACAGGCAGTTGATTGGATCGTTGATGTATCTAGTCAATACTAGACCAGACATTTGCTATGTAGTGAGTTCCCTCAGTTAGTTCATGTGTGAACCAAGGAAAATTCATCTAGTTGCAGCAAAGCATATCTTGAGATACTTGTGCGGCACAGTAGGATATGGCTTGAGATATACTTCCAGTGAAGAACTAAAGTTACAAGGCTATTCTGATTCTGATTGGGCCGGGAGTGTAGCTGACAAGAAGAGCACCTCTGGATGTTGCTTTAGTTTGGGGTCTGCCATGATTTCTTGGTGTAGCGGGAAGCATACTTTAGTGGCACTAAGCATTGCAGAGGCCGAATATATTGCAGCATGTGTAGCAGCTCGAGAAGCAGTGTGGCTTCAAAAGCTCCTTGCAGATTTGTTTGGGCAAACATTGGAGTCGACTGTGATTCATTGTGACAATCAAAGCTGTGTGAAGCTATCTATCAATCCAGTGTTTCATGACAGGACAAAACATGTGGAAATCAAACATCATTACATTAGAGATATGGTGCTGAGAAAAGCTATTCAACTCAAGTATATTTGCATTGATGATTAGACGGCTGATATTCTCACCAAGCCTCTTTCTAGAGTGAAGTTTGTACATTTTCGAGACAAGCTTGGAGTTGTGGAGAATGAAGCCCTTGCTGAGAGGGAGACTCAACATCAGTGATCTTTGTTATTTGCTATAATGCATATTTCTCTGAGACGGAGAAATATGAGGTGAAATCCCTTGTTCGTCTTTGAGACGGAGATGTGGTTCTTTCCACCCAATGGGAGTAGCCATGGTGGATGTCATGTTGAGAGACTCCGTGATGAATTCCTTGTACTTGTGTTTTTCCACACATGGGAGTAGCCATGGTGGACGTCATGTTGAGAGACTCCATGATGACATCACGTTGAGTGACTCTGTGATGGGCACTTGTGCACATGTTCCTTTCCACACATGCGAGTAGCCATGGTGGACGTCATGTTGAGTGACTCCATGACGATATCACGTTGAGTGACTCCGTGATGAACTCTTTTCCACAAATGGGTGTAGCCATTGTGGGTGTCATGTTGAGAGACTCCATGACATGGGTATCTGGAAATATCTCTCCCTAGCTAAGAGGGAGTGTTGATGTTATTGTAGAATGGGAGACTTTTTTCTCCTATAAAATTCAAATAATTAAATAACAATTCAATGAGGCTGACCCTTGAGATAAGTCGTCTCATTTCAAAATAATAATTTATATTTTTATTTTATGGAGGCCGACTAAACCAAGAGTCACATCGAATAAAGAGACGTATTGTTTCATGGAAGAGGCCGAGTTCTTATGAAAAGATGTCTTGCTTGAGAGAAGCGATATCACCTTGTATATAAAGAAGATGATGCTCATTTTTAGATTATCATTAATATTCATCAAGACAAGTTCACATTACTTCCAGCAGTTAGTGATCATACAGCAGATTGATAGTTGCTTCAAGAAGATCGAAATTTCATTATTGCTTATATACTTGCATCTAGAGAGGTGCCACAATTATTTCATTAGATCGGCCTAGAGGTTGGCCAAATTGTAAAGCATATTGCTGCTATTTTATTCAATATATAAGTGATATATTGTTGCTGGGTTTTTCTCCCTCAAGGAGGGTTTTCCCAGGGTATATTCTGTGTTCTATTGTTTAGATTTGTTTTATTTCTGCTTAATTCAATTCTGGTCCTAAAATTAACAATATAAAACAAAATTATTGTGTTGTGTGTGCAAAGTGGTGAGCAGAAATAAATTTTCAATGTTGTGTGTGTGTGTAGGTGGAAAGATATAAAATTAAATATTACTAACTGAGAAATGCCCCAGCCGTCCATCCTAAAGCTCACCAAGGATGCATACCACTTCATATTGTAAGGGAAGAAAGGTTCAATGCAAAAAAAGGTCATAAAGTCTTAAAGACTTCCAACACAGCTTGTAGGAGGAGAGATTAAATCATATGCAGCAGCCAAAGGAAGGCTGGGTCACATTTCCTAAGGCTGCTGCATAGTTTTAAAACTTCTATACCATACTTGGGCTGTCATACCACTCCCAAGTGAGATTTGGGAATTGCAATCACTATTGTTTGGGCTGTATGCAATCTTCAAAGAGGGGTTATTACAATATAAAACTATTACCTTTTGTTTTATTAATAATAATTACTACTAATATTAATAACTTTTTTAATTTATTTAAAATACCTATTCCTTAACTATATATGATTAGATAATTGTTATTATTAAAATAAATAAATAATTAGGGCACAAATAAATAGAATAATTGACTTCTCATCAATTATAAAAAATATGGCACTTAACTTTATTAATATTAATAGAATAGTTTTTACTCTACCCAATTTTAATATTATATAATTAGGTGCGCTAATGTAAAATAGTTTTTACCCACTTACAACACTTAAACTAAATATTTTTTAACTATTTAAAATGTGCCTATTCTCTAATTATTAATATTTTCAGACCCACATTAAGACACACAATTATACACTTTGATTTTCACAGGCGCTGTGATATTTCCAAACCCATGGAAATAGAAAGAACAAAAAAAATGAGGGGTGGACATGCAAACAACAAACAAAGATTTTCAAATATATTAAACGCGATTCATAGAGGAAAAATGATGGAATCATTGCGGTAGCAACAAAAAATATCATGAAATTTGTGATAGGTTCACCTAGGTTTGTCTCCGACAAACCCACAATACTTTTTTGGAATTCTAGACAGATCCCCCTATGAACCGAACCTAGATCCGTATCCAAGCCGGATTGGACCTGAACTTGCAGGTCTAGAGGACTTAACCGGTAACATAGTTGAAAACTAGTTTTATCTTTTCTCAGCCATAATCTTGTTAGAATTGTTGTCATGAAGAAATGAAATATCCCCCTTACAATTTTTTTTCAAATTTTACCCACAACACTTTACTCGTTAGTGTTAGCAAAACCAAAACTAGTTGAGTAAAGTAACCCTACACCAAAAATGTTCACCAAGATCCCAATGACGGGCGAGGTGATGGCATATGGCGTCGGGGATTGTTAGCTTGTAAAACAGAAACTGCTGGACAGTACAATGAGAGACGGCTTAGCCGATCAAAATGTAATGCAGATGCAAACTCAACCACTTATTCAGCAGGAGTGTAAAGACGGCTCAGCCGATCAACATGAAACGAAAAATGCAAACTCGACCACTTATTCAGTGGGAGTGAAATTACAAGAAAAGTAAATGTTTGGGCGGCTAGCCAACCCCTTCTGCTTTTCAGCGGGTAGTAGAAGAAAGTAAATACTAAAAGTAAATAGATGGCGAGGCCAGTCTCTTCCACTAAAAGTGGGAATACAAAATGTAAAGTGCAGAAGTAAAGAGCTGATCAATACTACTGATTTAGCATTACAATATGAACAATTTGCAAATACAATGAGATATAGATATCCTATGATCACTTGATATCCAGTATATAAAATATGGCCAAAATGACTGAAATAATAGGTCTGATATAAAATTGCAGCAAACTGAAACACCAAACCAGCAAGTACAAATTTCACCTTTATGCTCGTAACTTCGCCAATACTCCTCCAAATGATGTCAAACCAAGTGCAAATGAAGCATATGAGAAGGGTGACCAAGTACCAACCAAGAAACAGCATGAAACAGCCCTGAGTTAATTTGCACGCTTCCCAAGGCAAATTTGGAAATGGAACTACCTCCAGAACTAGGGTGACCAGGTCTAGAAAAATAAAGACTAAACAAAAATTCTGAAACTTTGAGGAAAGGGGCGCCCAAGGTAGGAGAAATGATATCTTCAATACCCAGAATGATAGAAAAATCACCCAAAGAGTTGTGAATGAAGACGTGCTAAAACCATGTTCGAACCAGCAACTCCAAAATAAAAATATCAACCCAAACAATCAACTGTGAAGCTCAATCTGCAACCTCTGGATGAAGAAGCAGTCTCAAGTCAGCTAGGTGTTATCTCTCAAACACAAAACTGATATTAGCTAGGAGGTATGCTTTCCTCGAAGCAAGAAGCTGAAATCATTTCAGTAGCATTTTGTTATGATAAGCAATGGATGATCAAATGAAGAGGCAACTCTTGTATTTATAACTTCTCCAACCCATAAATTCAAACTCACTTTTCCCTCCAAAAGGGACGCCCAAATGAGATTCTCATTTCACTTCAAATTTGTATTTTGAATTTCATTAACCCCTCCTTCTCCAAGTCGTCCCAACATGAGAGACAAATAACTTTATTAAAAATGCAAATAAACATAAGATAGGTGTGCAAGGTGATTAAATAAAATATACCTTATAATCACTTAGATATTTTCTCCGAGCTAAGCACCCAAGGCTAAAGTAAAAATATATTTAATTTTGCAAATATATCTATGCTAAGCGTACACTTAACCTTAGCCAATATTTTCACTTTAAACATTATTTTCACCCAATATTAAACTTGCCAAATCAAGCACCACAAATGCTGGAAACCAAACTGAGTATACTGCCTTGCCAGATACAGCCATTGTACCAAACTGCTCAAACACTGCCAGAAATAGCACTGCTAAAAATAGCACTTACTATAAATAGCATACTGCTAAAAATAGTAAGTTTGTCCAAATGCATTTTAACCACATTTTGAGCAGCCGTCACAACTTACTAAAAATAGTAAGTCCGGAAAAGTTACCTGTTTCAGTTGCATGTCACACCACTGTGAAGCTCTTTGAAAACCCAGAAGGAATCCAGAATCCAAACTGCAAAACTCCAACATGCAAGCCTCCAAAATTTCCAAAGTATCCTCCTAGAAAATAGGAAACCCTAATTTCTGTTTCTGGCTAGCCTACGGGCATCCGGGGATAGGCTAATAGTCACTGGAAAATGTAGTGCTTAAAATGGGGACATTACAAGAAACACCTCATCTCTATCATAATTTTTGTACTTGAGTACCATCTTTTATGAGGAGTCATGTGAAATGAGACACTTGAATCAATTGGCCATGAGTCATCACTAGCAATGTTAACACAAGTAAGAAATGCATCACCACTAACATCATCATTTGTGAATCTTTTAGTAGAAGAGTTACTATCCTTATTCTTTTTTTTTTTAATAATTCTACATTGCTTAATATGGTTCTTTTCCCAACAGTTCCAACATTTGACTTTTCTCAGTAGAAGATTTAGATCTAGTCTTAGAGTTATGCCTCTTTTTATCCCCCTTATCCTTACCTCCCCTTTCCGTAGATCTACCATTAACAAACAAGGCATCTTTAGAACCTTCATCCATGGATTTTCTTCTTAGTTCTTCACTTAACAAAGCATTGACAACTTATGATATTGCTATCAGGATTCAACCGTGTAGTTTTACGAGTCAAATTCATTGACCCATGTTTCATGAGTAGTGGTTCACAAGAACCCATCTCTCATGATAATGAATGATCCACTTAGCACTCATTGCATCTAGGAAGAAGTCATGGAACCGACAGCCATAATAAGATTATCCTATGAATTGGGTAAAGAGAAAAACTAAACTATACATTTATCTCCTCATCTACTTTGACACCAATAGAAGTCAGTTGACTCACAATAAGATTAAGTATGTTAAGATGATCTTCTACAGAGTTTCCTTCATTCATCTTAAGTTATGTTGTTGGTTGTGATATGAGAATGGGTACAGGGTTGGAGTTCAAGTATGCTGGTACAACTTTTTTCCCTTAGTACAGGTACAACTGTATATATATGCAAAAGATATACATTAGACATAATTGAAAATACATAGATACTTGATCTAAAAATATACACTATACAGAATTGAAAATACATTTAGTTCATCTGACAGTTCTTTTTCTAGTTTTCTTAGTAGTTCTTTGAGCATGTGATTGTATTCTTGTACACTCTAATGTTTTCCTGCCCAGTGTTGTATTTTCCATCAACAACTTTACTGTCATCCCAAAGAAGTATACATTCTTTCTCAAGGGCCTTTCGTAACTTATCCCATGAACATCTGTATAGTGGCTGGATGTCTATGATTCAATGACAATCAATTGCCACTCCCCTATGTGTGGCTGGGAATGATTGCAGCCAATTGTTTATCAGTCTTTCCAGTAGTTGTCCAAATGCTTACATATTTTTTTCAATGACAGTGGATCCCCAGACCCATCGCAGTGAGCCTCGACAACTTAAAAATATTCCTAGAAGAGTATGACATAAGAAGCACTTTGCATAGGATTGGAAAGAGTAAATAGAAAGAACAAGAGCAGACTGGATGCTTTTAAAATATAAAAGATAGAATTCAAATGCGTTGCAAAAACTGATTGAAATTATTTTTGTTGAAGATACAAAATCTGTATATACATTAAGAAATTAAAGTAGGGAGCTGAAAAGCAATATACAATATTTTGTTTGGAGTATTTGCTAATGTTGGAGTTATGGACAGACACTGAGAGGGGGGGGATGAATCAGTGTCAAAACTTTTTCAACTTCGACCAAGATTTTTCATTCTGATTTCCTTTTCTTTCAACAAAAGAGTAGAGTAATCACTTTTGAAATCACAAAGATATGACAATATTAACTCAGTCTATTAGACAACTTATTGAAAATATGATTTGAGTGAGATATCTTGCATTTGCCAAAACATAGCTCAGATTTGATCTCAATATTACTCTGATTAATGCATTCATGAGTTGAATGTAATCATTCATAAACATAATTGAGAAGAGAAAAAATCCCAACAGTGAATTGAAACAACAACAACACAGAAAAGTAGTGAGCACACAGAAGAACAAAGAGACAAAAGATTTGCCGAGTGGAAAACCCTCCTGGGGTAGTGTTGGTGTACGTTTTATCATCCACCGAACACATAGAATAAAATGTCCAAAGACACTCTATCCTCTCTTGAAAAACCACCGCGTATGCTAAGATTGCGAGAAGATCATATGGCGATTCCAAGGTTTCTTTAGTCGGGTCTCGACGTGTGGATAAGCTCAATGGCCGTTGTGATATGCTGGTAATAAACAAGGGGACTTACGTAAGAAAATCTTCACAAGTTCAGGACTTAGGGAATTTATCATTGAAGGCTTTCAATTAGGACTTTCCATGGATCTCAAAAAAAATGGCAAAAAGGATAGGGTTCAGGAGAATCTAGTCTATGCCTAAGAACTCAAGAGACAATAAGGATTCGGTGAAGGGAATAAACCACACTTTGTTTCGCCTCCTGCAGGACAACATACGCAAAATGGGTGCAATCTTCAAGGGTTGTGAGAATAATTTTCAAACCTCGAATGAGGCTGAAGTTAAGTTTCCACAATTAAGAGCTCAGGCTAACTTTACGCATCGAATGCAAATCATCCATTCGAAGAAAGTATGAGCTACACTTCACCATTGAATCAATACGATCAATCTCTCATTCAATTAACCAACTTTCAAAGCAAATTCTACTTAATCTAACTTTAACTTTAATCTATGGCGGAAGAAGATATGCAACCTCGCTTACTATTTGATAATAAGAAGTTATTCAAGGCAAATCATGCTCAAGAGCTTTTATTAATCGAAATAGTCTCAGTGCAACAATTCACATATTCTGTCTCCACACCTTACAAATGAGGGGGCGAGCTCAATTTATAGGCTCCCCAATTACAATTCAATGGCCAAGATTGATTTCCAATCAACGGCCGAGATTACAAAATAAAACCCTAATTAGGGTTTGTCACTTTCGACCAATGAGAAAATTTCATTTGAGGACACTTGTCCCTTTTGCTAAATATAAATCAACAATAAAATAGAATGTTGTTGCATATTGATTTGGAACAATTTGATTGGTTGGAAGATGACGAGGCGCCACCTCAGCGTGCTGGATGTCTTCCTTGGTTGCTTCGTTTTTCTTCCACGTGCTTGCCTTAGAATATTTTCCCTGCCGATGACTCTGTCCGTTGTGCTTGTTCCTTCCTAGCTTTGATCTTGGATTCCTTTTGAGACTTTGATTTATTCTTCTTGCCTGTACTGGAATCTTTGAGGTCTGGAAGTCTCCCCTTGGAGCGGGTGTCTGGACTTGAAGCTGGTTGCTTTGAACTTCCTCTGCTTGAACTGGGTTGATATTATTCCTCTGGATTTCCTCTCTGAATTCTCCAATTTGTGCCGAGAAATTGTCTAAGTATGGAGATGTGTTTGGAACACTCTTCTTGTCACCATCTGATTCTGATTGGAAGCTTGTCTTTAATCCTTCAGGAGATGAAATCCCTCAAGAAGTTGTCCTGGTTGCTTCTTGCAAGTGCCTAGAATTTGGAGAAGAATGCCTCTGTGCCTTCGCCACAATGGAGGAAATTGGAATTTCCTCTGTGAAGTATTTCCCTGACTTAGCCAAATCTTCATCTGGACTACTCAACACTTAGCCAATTTTTTGGCCATCTCCATGCTCGAGCGAACTTTGCCTGTGGATTTGCCTTCAATTTTGAATTTGGCTTGTGCTATGTAGGACAAATTCCATCCTTGGACAAGGATTTTATTCACTTCCTCTTTATTTTCCTCTTCATCCTTCCTGTTTTCTGTCCAACACTTAGTGAATTCTTTTCCCCAGCCAATCTTCTGAGTTTTAGCTAATTTTCTCATCCTCTCCTTGGGCGGACTTCACATGGGCTTGGACGTTTTTCTTCAATCAAAGTCGGACTTCATGAAGCTCAAGACATTTTCTCATCTAGGTCAGACTTTATTTTGCCTTGAACATGCCTTACAAAGGTTTGGACATGCTATGCTTAGGCAAGGTTGGACTTTCTCATGTTTTGTCCCATCCTTTTTCCTTCACTCAATTTGGCTTGAAGCAGTCTTGCCACCATTCCACGCCATTGCTTCTTCTTTGAAGATTCGCCTCGTGTCGTCATCCACCTGCAAGAAATAAAATAAACAAATTCAGATTTTCTCTCTCCTGAATTCTGGCTCCGAAGTTAAATTTTTAACACTCTCTCTCCTGAAGTCACGGTGAATTTAATTTTGCCCATCGGATTTTATCTCTGGCCGGCACAAATTATTTTCCTCCAAAACATCGTCTGGCGAATTCGATTTTGTCCAAGGCATTTAAATTTCCGAGTAGTTGAGAATAAATTATTAAAATATTAAAATATTTTAATTTATTCCAACCCGTTCGTTTTGGACCCATGGCTATTTCGATTTTCCGAGTGATTTTCTTTGGCTAAAAGTTTATTTTCCAATTTTGTCCTTAATTTCGTCTAGCCAAGTCAAAATTCAAGCCATTCCGTCGTCAAATGTTATGCCGGATCCCTATTTTTCTTTGCCGAGGCGAGATTTTAATTGCACTGAGCCTATTTTCTTCTGCCAAAGTCAAATTTTCTCTTGCTCAGTCGAATTTTTCTAGGCAAAATCCTTGTTTGGATGTGAATTTCGCTTGACAAATTCTTCTTCCTTCTGGCCAAGGGCGATCCTTCCTTTCTCTTTGCCTTGTGCATTTTTCTTCGGCCGAAGTTATCAATTTCTCAATATTTTCACCATACTTAGGCAAATTTAATTTCTCTTCCCCTTTTGTGCTAGGCATACTTCGTTTTATTTCTTGCCATATCCCAATCTTCTTTAGCACGTGTCCTTTCAAACTTAGCACTTAACCTCTTGAAAACGTCATAACACTTAGCCAAAATCTCCATTTTTTTATCTTTTAGCCTCTATACTTAGGCAAATTTTCGAATTTGTCTTTTGACTAGGCACCAACACTTGGCAAAAATCATTATTTTTCCCTTCATGTGCCTAGGCGGACCTCTTTAGCATCTTGGACAAGTATAGCGGACTTCTTAGACACCTTGCTAGCCCCTTCCAAGTGCATGGCGGACTTCATAAGTCTTTTGGACAAGCATCTTGGATGTCCCACTTTTCTAGGGCGGACTTCAAAACTTCTTAGCATTTGTCTCAACATTTTATCCTTTGGAAATGTCGTAATGTTTAGCCAAAGATCAATTTTCCACCTTTTTAGGCCCTCACACTTAGCAGATTTTCGAAATTCTCTTTGTTGGGCATTAACACTTAGTAAAATTTTGATTTTTTCCTCTTCTACATGCCTAGGCGGACTTTCCAAGCCTTTTGGACATGCCTATTGAGTGGATGGCGGACTTTAGAGGGGTCAAGGATGTGCAAGGGCGGACTTCAAGACTTTTTGGCACCTCCTTTCTTGTGCTGGGCGGACTTCAAAGGATGTTTGGACAGGTCTTCATGCATATGGCGGACTTTGGAGGGGTCAAGGATGTGCAAGGGCGGACTTTAGATGGTCTTAGGATGTGCTTCCTTGCTGCATGGCGGACTTCAAAGGATCCTAGGATATCAAGGGCGGACTTTGGAACTGATTAGAATGAGTTTGGGTGGACTTTGAAAGGTCTTAGGATATTCCTCTTTGCTGCTGGGCGAACTCCATGAACTTCTTGACATTTCTTCATCCTTCCTTCATGGCGAATTTCAGACTTAACCAGATTTTCATGAATTTTGCTCTTTTTTGAGCTGATTTTTGGTGATTTCAACCTCGGATCTGACTGGTTTTAGACTGATTCTTCAAGAATCTGATACTGTTCAGTCTGATTTTCTCATGCTTTTTACTGATTTTTCCAGATTTTTCAATAATTTTTCAAATTTTCTCTTTGATTTTCTGAGTGATTTTTCGATTTTTTTGGACTTCTGAGTGCATTTTTGGAATTCGGGACCTTCTAAATATAGAAACTTTCCAAAAATAGAAACTTTCTAAAAATAGAAACTTTCTAAAAATAGAAAAAGCAAACCCTAAAAAATAGGGAACCTTGTTTGGCCCAAAAATGCTAAAAATGAAAAATCAAAAAAGCAAATCTCCCTAAAAAATAGGAAGTCTCAGAATTGGCCGAATTCACAGGCGATCTTCGTTTCCTGGGCCTTCTGAGCGCTTCCATGACGTCTACGCACTGATTCAAGCATGGATTTTTGACTTGGCTCGGATGCCTTGCAAAATGACTGACTTGGAACCCTCAAAATGATGACCTCTTTGTAAAAAGACAAGTGATAAGCAGTTGCAACATCGAGGCAAAAAGCGAAAACAGGGGGTCCCCATTTACAATGGGGCGATGTGTGAAAAGGTCACAACAGGTAGAAAAACCACTCCTAAACTGCCTTACTGGCTTAATCTTCAAAAACCACTGTTAACAATGCCTTATAGGCTAATTTTTGAGCACCAACTTAAGGAGCACCAACCCCTCATTTTGAAACACCAATTTCAAAGAGCACCAACCCCTCAAATTATTTTCAGAACAATAATAATATCTCAGAGGATCTCTCTGTTTTCAGTTAAGCTCATAACTCTCTGCTTCTAATACCCTAGGAACAATATTCCAGAATTACATCCAGTTCCCACTCACCTCTTTACAGTTTTTCAATACAGGTTTTTATATACATTTCAATTATGTCTGTTATGAAGAAATCTTCAAAAAGCGTTTTTCACAAGATTCTGAAACTCTCTTGCTAATTTGAATATGAAGCTGAATAATGACAGTCTGTAGATGATTGTAAAAATCAAGAGTAACGCCTATCCAGAGAGCTTTAATTTTTGCGCTGAATCTGGAGATTTCAAATTGTAACTGAAAGATTTTCATTAAAACCACGACTGCCAACTAACAGAAAAACATTACCTCTAAAATCTCAGAGAATATTTTGCCATGTAACCGTTCTGAGATTTGATGCCAACAAATGATGTCGGCATGCAACTATACTTAGAAAATCACATGTTAGCCACAGTGTATGATTCTTCGTTAACCATTCGCTGAGACATCCAGATAGTCCTGTCGAAGGCAACTTTATCGCCGTCAGACATCCCTATGTTTGTCGCTGAGACAATTCATAATCGGAGAGACCTTATATAGAATACCTTTTGTTTTACCGAAAGCCCACTTGATACACATTAGTCGCCGTGACATATCGCTCTCGGGGAGACCTCTCGGAGAGCACACTATGTCATACCGAAACAATTATGTTGTCAGTCGCTCCTTTGTCTTATTCGCCTTCGCCGTGACTTTCCACTGTCGGAGAGAAATTATATCGATCTCAATATGTTTCACCGAGAGCCCTTAATGTTTTCCTAGTCGCCAAGAAGTTTCTCACCGAACTGCACTTTTTCGTTTCACCCGCTTCGCTATAGCTTTAAGATATCGGGGAGACCCTATGTAGATCGCTTTATGTTTCCCCGAGATTACTTCATACACCCTGAGTCGCTGGGATAAGAGCAAACTCTCGCCGAGAAGCAGCTCCCATTCGCTTTCGCCAAGACATTTCAAAATCGGGGAGAGGTCCCACAGAGATCATTGAGTCACACCGAAAGCCCTTTATTCATCTGGTGTGTCGCTGTGACAAATCAATCTTCATGCCGACAAAGTCCTTCATTGTTTTCCATCGGCGAGACCGAAGGTCACTCGCTGAGACCTCAAACCGATAACCTTATCTCTCACCGAGCTGTTCTTTTAGTTGCCGGTCGGTGTGACAAAATGAAATCGCTATGACTTTGCACCGAAAGCAACATGTTAGGCCAAAGTGAATCCTTAATGTGTTTGTCGGTGAGACCCCAAGAATTCGCCAGGACATTATCTTGACGCCGCAACTCTTGCCGATATGATCTTTCTTGTGCCGGTCGGCAAGACACAAAGCGCTCAATGAAACAACATGCCGATAGGGATTACTTACGCCGATGAACCACCTCATGTATTAGTTGGTGAGACATAACAATCTCGCTGTGACCTCAGACCGACGGTAAAACTCCTGCCGAAAGACCTTTCCTCTGTCACCAAAACCACACGAATGTCACGCCGAAAGCTTCCTGTATGTAAAATCAAATCGTCACGACATCAGAAACGTCTTGCCGAAAGGCAACACAGATGTTTATTAGAAAAATGGATCGGGGAAACCCTAGCATTCTCACGACGATATGTTCTTTTTCTGTCACCAAAACAATGTACAAATAAGATAACCAGAGACTGCATGAAGCTCAAACTGATCAGGACCATAAGATATTAAAATTCTGAATGTAAGCTGTCCACTGAATGCCAAGACAAGTAAACCATATAGACAAAACTGTATCAAGATAAAGCATGAGAAACCAATTAGAAACTGTCAACAAGTAGAATCAACTGAAAGGGATTTTGTCATCAAGGACAAACCATATGATCACAATTGAGATCCAACAGCTAATACTTGCACTCTTATCACTTCAATATGTTTCACTTATAACAAAATCGTTCTAACTAATCATTTTGTTGAAATTCTTGAGGACTAGTATTGCATTTCTTTATTTTTGTTTTACATCTTCATCTGAAAGCTGGGAATGTGTGCCTTTTGGAATGGATAGTGCATTGCTTTGTACATTTGATTTTATTATTATGTCCTATGGATATGGACTTACTAATCTAACATGAATAAGTTTTATATTAATATAACAAGCAGTGGCTTTTTAGCTTGTCTGTAAGGAATGTTTGTTCATTTGGTCATCATACTTTATTTCCCTTGGAGAATACAATCATTGAGAAGACTGTAGTTATTTAATGTGTTAATCTCTTTTCCACTCTTGATTAGATACTGCAAGACATTTGAACTAAGATTCTGTTATGCATATTCTTATGCCCCAGGCAGAGGAAGGTGGCAGTAAGAAGGCTAAGCGAGGTCCTTTGACAGCAGAAAGAAAATTAAAAAAGAAGGTGCCTTGTTTGTCAATATTTGAAATGTCTTTGCAAAACATTACATATTTTCTTTTTACTGAGTGAATATGGATAAGAAATACAATACTGGCATGGCTTAGATACTTACTTTCTTGTTAGTTTTTTTAGTAATCATAGTTCATAAATGAAATGGAATGGCATGCTAATTTTATTTATTTAAAAAATATTTTTGGCAGGGTCATGTTCATTTTCTTTTTGATACATGAATTGTGGGACGTGGTAATCTCTCCCTTTCTATTAATTTCAAAAAGAAAATTACATTCCAAATATGAAAGCACCCCTAAATGAGGATGCTGAGAAACAACACCAGAAAACTTGACCTTAAGGGCTCTGCTTGACAATCAGAGGGCCCAACTTAACGGGCAGCTCCTAAACTAAATGTATGAAAGCATAACAACAGAAAAGCATAACCTTTCTCCCAGCACCATCATCTTCCTCAGCTCCTTGAACACTTAAACTACTGCCAACCCTGCCATCAGCACCATCCAAACAAGCATTATGAAGGGGTATTTCACAACCTGTTTTGCTTTTACTGCCCTCTCCCTTCCCAAATGAGGGGAATGAGCCCTAAGTGGGTGCTGAAAATCAGTCAAATCCATTGTTCCATGGAATCTTAGAATGAGGGGATGGATTTCAGGGATGGGGAGACCAGGGACCTAGGTTTGTGGGTGGTGGCAGGGGAGTTGACAATGCAAATATATATAGTACTTGAAAAATTAGTTATAAAAAAATGTATAACATATAACCATTGAAACTTTGAAATACTAGTAACTAAGCACATTGCATTGAACAATGAAAATGACAATGTCAAATATCTGTATCAATTATATTATATTCAAAATGTTAAAATGTAATTGGCGAATGACCTAATGCCTCTAAGCATCCTTAAAATCCATTGCAAACTCCTCATCACTCAAATTTCTGGACTCCTTGAGGTCAAGCTCCTCCAAACCAATACCAACCAACCTTATTTGTGCTACATCATCACCAATTTGTGCTGGCTCCGCTAGCTCTACATCCTATTTGGTTGCTGGTCTCTTCTTGTACATAAGAATGTTTTAGTCAATGAGACACAAGGTGCTATGTGCAACTGCAAGTTTCTTTGCTACTTTTAGGGGAAAGCTTGTTCCTCTTAATAGAGTGGTTGAAACTATATGTACACTAGTTCCTCTTAGTAGTGGCTTACCTTGAATGCTTGATGAATATGTTGAACGGTTGATTGAAGAAGAATTTTTTCTTCCTGTTGCTTTCACTTTTGTAATTTTGTGCTCAATCATGATTCAGTCTTGCTTAATACAATGAAAACTTGATAGTTATTTGGATTGAAGGTAGAATGTCTTTTTATAGGTTTTTGAAGTGTTTATGGTGTTGGTGGGGCCAATAGAACTTCCAGATTCAGGGCTAGTGGTCCACTCTTCTAAAAGAGCATCCCTTTTTTAAAAAACTTAGTTTTTTGATTGTCTAGCTTTGGGAACTTGAACAGCTTAGTTGAGGTTTAGGATACCAAGACCGTGGTAGGAATGTGTTTGCTAATTACCGTGGCATATAAATATTGGAAGGTGAGGGTAAATTTATGAGGAATAGCTTAGGCACTAGGTAACCCTTGAGACACATATGCGCAACTTGTGTTCTTTGCTTTTAGTTAATAGATTATTATGATGGATACTTGTTGAAGTGATTTTGGATCATTGTTCCAATCATAGTTTAAGGAATCCCCGAACTCGTGAGTCTCTTGGTTGGCCGAGATGAGTCAACCTGACTCGGGAGTCGAGTCTTTGTGAGTCTTGTTAAGTACTCGGTCGAGTCTTGGCGTAATACTCGTCGAGTATTGAGCTCAGACTCTTGAGTCCTGAGCTCAGACTCTCGGGCCACATTGGTAACGCCCAGGTAGTGATTTAAGTGAGAAAACCATCATTATTTTTTTCATTTTTAGCTCATATTCGCTCGTTTGACCGAGCCAAACATCGACCTAGAAAGGAAACAAATTGAGAAGACGATATTTTAGGATCGAATCCTCAAACGAGTAAGCAATTATTATTATTCTTTTATGTTTTTTTGATTTGTAAATTTAATAAACTTGAAAAATTAGGGAAAATGCTATCAAAATTTCTTCCATTTCCCCGCATCCCTTATTTCTTAACAATTTCAGCTTCTATTTGGATTCTATTTTTTTAATATAAATGCTTATCATTTTGCTTGTTGCTGTTTTTCGCTAAACCTTGCTGATTTTTTTTCCATGTTAAAACAACAATGCCAACTTCCAGTTCAACACAAATGAGTGGCAAAAAAGATCCTGCATGGAAGTATGTGATACCGGGAGCTATGAAGGGCCAAGTCACTTGTATTGAATGCAAGCAAAATTTGACAAGTGGAATTAATAGATTAAAATACCACCTTGCTAAAATACCTAGGAAAAATGTGAAGGCATGCACTAAGGTGTCCGAAGAGGTTACTAGAGAGATGAATGCCTTGCTTGTTGAGTACAAAATGAAAAAAGTGGAAAAGCAAAAGGAAAAGGAAGCATTAGCAGCAATCATGAATTATAATGTATCGAGTTCTATGCCTATAGAGTCCTTTGTTGCCCCAACTCCAAGCTTCTGTCATCCACATTCATCTATTAGTGAGAGTCCTAAGGGTTCTTTTTCTACTTCTAGCCAGATTCCTTCATGATCACCAAATTTATTTGTTCCACGCAATGCTCCAGGAGCGCAACCCTCACTTGAAGGTACCACTTGGAATAAAGAAAAACACCATGAGGCTAGGATGTTAGTAGCAAATTTTTGGTACTACAATAATCTACCCTTCAATGTGGCAAACAACTCATATTGGGAAGGGTTGGTGAATGCATTAGCAGTTGTGGGTAAGGGGTTTAAGACTCCAACAACAAGAGAATTGAGTGGGCCATTGCTAGAGGAAGCCGTAAAAAATATATGGCTTGTGGTTGATGATCAAAAGAAAGTATGGCGGAGAAAAGGTTGTAGCATCTTATCAGATGGATGGACAAATGGATGGAATAGGACTACTCTTAACTTTTTAGTGGCTTCTAATGGCACATTGGTGTTCTTGAAGTCTATAGATGCCTTGTATGAAGTTAAAAATGTTGAGACTTTGTGCAATCTATTGGATGGGGTGGTCTAGGAGGTTGGGATTGAGAATGTTGTCCAACTTATCACAAACAACGTAGTAGCATATGTAGTTGTAGGGAAACTTATTATGGAGAGGCATCCTACTATTTCATGGACTTCTTGTGTTGCACATTGCTTGGATTTGTTGTTATAGGACATTGGGAAGATTGGATGGGTCCAAAGCGTCGTTGAAGATGCTAAATAGGTTACCAAATTTGTCTACAACCATACTTGGGTCCTTTCTTTGATGAGAAAACACACAAATGACAAGTAGCTTGTGCGACTAAGAGTGACAAGATTTGCTAGCCACTTCCTCACTTTGCAAAGCATTCTTGCCACAATTCCTTATCTCAAGCAATGTGTTTGATGCTTGGTTGGAGTCCCCATTTTCCAAAATGTTGAAGGGGAGAGAATTGCAAAAACATTTTTTTATGACTTATTCATCAATAATGGAGAGTAGTTAGTCATGGTAAGTAACAAATACAAACATAAACTTTATACAAAATAATCTATTTGTTTTTTTTTTTTGAGGGTTTACTTTTGTAATAATTTTAATTTTTTTTTTCAATTTTTTAGGTGACAAAACCTTTGGTCAGGGTTCTTTGTATGGTGGATGGAGATGGCATGTTGATGGGTTTCCTTTATGAGGCGATGGATAAGGCCAAAGAGGCCATTTTGCATTATTATGGTGGAAACAAAAAAAACTTGAAATCATTTGATGCCTCATTGATTGTCGATGGTGAAATCAACTCCATCAGCTGATACATGTCTTGGCCTACTACCTAAACCCAAGATTCTACTTCTTTGATTCATTTAAGGCTGATGAGGAGGTCATTGATCAATAAGATGGTGCCAATGCTGAGATGAAAGATAAAGTTCTTGATGAGTTGGAGGTAAGATTTACTAAATCTGATTTACTATATCTTATTTATGAATTTGATAATGTCGACTCTCTAGAAACATCCATTTTACATACATAATAATCAACTTGCTATATTTAATCCATCTATTAAAGGTTTGCAAGGGTGCAGAGGGGAAACTCTTTTCTTCAGCTCAAGCAATTCAAAGGAGAGAAAAACAGCCAAGTAAAATTTTTAGTTCAATACTACAAGTAGAAATTAGAAACTTGATTCTTATATTTTTAAAATATTTTTTTGTAGATTTATGGTGCTGGCATGTCAAATTTTCAAAGGCTGGCCATTTGTATTTTGTCCCAGCCTTGTAGTGCTGTTGGGTGTGAACGCGATTGGAGCTTATTTAAGAGCATTCACACGAAGAAGAGAAATAGGTTGACGCAAGAGTGCCTCAATGATTTTGTCTTCATTCGGTACAACCTTCGCCTTCAAACTAGAAAGGTGGAGAGCATTTTACATGATTCCATTGATTTGGATGAGATTGATCCTTATGGTGAATGTATTGTTGATGAACAAGATGATGTCCTCCTTACTGATGAAGATCTTGTAGAATTTGAGAGAGTAGCAGAAGTAGCAAAATTGGATGCAATGGAGGAAAACGAAGACACTTTAGAAGAAACAATCCATCTTCATTTTGATATTGTAGAACCTTCTAGTTCGAGGCTTGAAAAACTAAGTTACATTAGGAGGGGAAAGAGGAAGATGTAGATTGTATTTGGTTGTTTTTCTCATTTTGACATATCATTATATGTAAACAATTATAAATTTATAATGTTATACATTTGAAACTATGAAATTTCAAATTTTGAGAGTTTTAGGATCATATGGCATGTGTAATGTTTGAATTATTACAAATTGATAGTCAAATTAGGCTTTTATGTTATCTCAATGCATTGATTTCTTTTTTTTTTTTTGTGTAATTATAAGGTTTTTTTTTGCCAAGTCTGTGCCGAGTCAAAATTTGGGTTGCCGAGTCGAGTCCGAGCCGAGTCCTAAAAGTATGGTTCCAATTATGTTTGGTTGAGATTTTGTGTGGTCTTGAAAATATGATGAGCTCACTAGAGTTTGGTGGGGTAATATCATTTTTTTGCATTATATCCAATACAAAGGTGTTTCCATCAATTGTAGGAGAGTACATTGCACTTTGACTACTGTTGGTTGTTAAGTATGATTTAAAGATGTTTTTTAAAATTGATGCTTAGTTATTGCTTGTTGCTTGTTAGCATGGGTTTATGTCATGCAAATTTGATACAAATTGTATGACATAGTCTTATGATAACTTAGTGAGGATTAAGTAGAGAGTATATGTGTTATGAAGTGTTGATGCAGGGGCATCTCAATTTTGTTGTGCAAATGTTTGGTTTCGTTTTTCGTTTTTGTTTTTTTTTTGTTCCCTTGTTTTTCTCAAATAGGTGGCAACACATGAGACTATTTGAGTTTCTTTGTTGATTGGCTGGAATGAACGGGAAGTTAGTGAAAGAAGAAGCCGATCCTTAGTGAATCAAGAAATAGTTCCAAAACAAGAGGAAAGGCAGCGCATAACAGAAGGGAACTATTTTTGGAAAAGAGAGAGAATTGGCTTGAGTATGGGGTTGTGGTGTTTTTCCTTGGAGAGAATGGTTCTGGAATAAGCAAGAACATCGATTCATGCTGGGAGGAGTCTCTGCCTATAGAAAGAGAAGCAGGTTAGAATGAGACTGAGCTGATATTGGCATGGGGACTGAACTGCTGAGTAAGCAAAGATATAATGGCAGTGATCCAGTGAGAGACAAGTGAGCAGAGACAAGGGGACAAATGGAGGAGGAAAACGAACTTGATTGGAACAAACGCTTGGCAGGGAGGAAACGCCCAATGTTGCTTGAGCTTGGGTGTGAAAAGTGGAAGAACTTTGAAACAAATCGTTTTGCTGTTTCTCCTCATGAGAATTAGTGATGATTGATGCCTGATGCTGGAAGCATGAGGAGTGATTTTTTGTAATGAAATCAATGAGCAATGAAAATCGGATTTTTTTGATTGAGTTTCTGCTGAATTTTATTGGAATTTGGAGTCAATCCTGGAGATAGAGTAGCTGGTGAATATTGATTGAACTCCTTGTAGTGATCTGGCTGCGTTTGCTCTTTTCTTGTTGTTTGTCGTTGTGATTCTTCATTGAATGAATTGTTCACTATTGCTAGAGTTGTTAATGAATTTTGTCAAGATCCATTCTATAGAACTGGTTGCAATTGTTCTATTTGGTTGAGTGTCATTGCCGTTTCCCAATAACTGAAATGTTACCTGAAGTTGCTCTTGAATTGCCTTCCTGCTGTCATCAATTTGGTATTAGAGCGAGAAAGATCTGGGAGAGTCTGGAAAAAGGTCTGGTGGGATTTTTGACAAGTATGTGTGTGTGGAAGTTTTGATAGGTTAACAGGAAAAACCTGGGTACCGAGAGATTGGGCAGAGTAAAAGGAGAGAAGCCCTAGGTGAGGTATCATGAAGTGGAGAAGAGAAAATAAAAGATGCAGCAACAAGAAAGACTCAAACAGAAGGACAAGTTGAAGGCCAATAAGATAAGACAGGATGTAGAGTTTGATCAAGCAATGGCAGAGTTGAGAAGAGATTTGGAGAGATGTAAGTTATTGGTGAAGCAAAGGCTTGGGGAAAGAAGCCAAGAATGTGATCGGTATTGGCCCATGACAAAGAAGTTGATGTGGGCGGTAAAGTTGATTGTGAAGAAAAGAAGACAAGGTGCGTCAGCCTTGAAAAGAGAGGTTAAAAGAAATTGGGACAGCAAGAAGTTGCTAAGTGAGCAACATGTACAAGAAGTGATGATGGAAGTTCTCATTGTAGAGGACTTGAAGAAAGATAGAAAAGAATGGGGAAGAGAAGAAGTGCAGAAAGCAACACGTGAAGAAGGAAGTAGTAAAGAGGAGAGGAACGTGTCCATAAGGAGGCACTTAAGGAGACATCTTGGTCTTTTGATTTATTTGCTACTGATATATTTGAGAATGTGAATGTAGGTAAGAGGAAGGTTGAGAACAAGACCTTGAAGATGATAAAAGTAGAGGCAAGAAGAGTACCCGTAGACAAAGATAAAGATGAGAAAGAAAGGAAGTAAGTTGCAAAGGTATGCCAAGTAGACCAAAGGAAATTGAATTGTGACAATGAGATATTGGAATGTGAGATGGAGTTGTGGAGGCTTGTGGATGAAAAAGCCATGAGAAGGGAAAGACACAAGAAGAAAAAGGAAAGCAAAAGGAGGCAGATTGGAAGGCATAGGACGAATAAATGTGAGTGTGGAATGGATCCAAAGAATGAGTTGGATAAGGGAAATGGGAGGAAAGAGTGGACAGCAGAAGAATGGTATGATGAAGAAGGAAAAGAAAAGTCAGAAAACTTGGAAGCAGATATTATTGCAATAGAGATTACAAAAGAGGAAGGCAAACCGATTCATGAGGGGAACATGATCGATGTGGAATTAGAAAGAGGAGTAGAAAGCAATGATAGTGTAGATGATTTGTGAGCACGATTTTTTGAGATAGAACAAGAGTGGAGAGCGAAGATTGCTGATGCAGATAAGAATACGAGTAGGACAACGAAGGAGATAAAACGAAAGGTTGCAGTTTTGAACAAAAACGTTGGAGCAACGATTAACATAGAGGTAAATATGGGTGTCTTCCATAAGAATGTTGTGTATTCGTTTGCTATGTTGGATGATAAGGAGTTTGCGCAAGAATCTGGAAGTGTGCAGATTTTAGTGACGACATTTGGGGTTATGTTGAGAATGGAGGAATCATATATGATTTGTTGTTGTATAGTTTAGTTATCGTAAAAGCAACATATGAAGTGGTGAATGCAGATTTGCATAAGGCTGCGAATGGCGTTGGTGAAGTGGACAGACAGATGGGCAAGGTGGACATATTTGAAAAAGAAAATGTGGAGGTCTTTGGACATATTGATTTGTGTGTGATTGTGTGGCCAAGTGAATTTTGGAAAAGAAATTTGAGAAGTAAAGAGTTGAAGAAAGATCTACAATGTTGGAAAAATGTGATAATTGTTCCAACACGATTGTGGAAAAGGCAGAAGAAAAGAACCAAGGTAGATAAGTTTTGATTAATGGCCTCATGTGCAGGATCACATGTCTTCTTTTGTCTGCTGGAGAGTTTGATGCAGGGGCATCTCAATTTTGTTGTGCAAATGTTTGGTTTTGTTTTTGGTTTTTGTTTTTTTTGTTTCCTTGTTTTTCTCAGACAAGTGGCGACACTTGAAACTGTTTGAGTTTCTTTGTTGTTTGGCTGGAATGAATGGGTAGTTAGTGAAAGAAGAAGCCAATCCTTAGTGAATCAAAAAACGGTTCCAAAACAAGAGGAAAGGCAACGCATAACAAAAGGGAACTGTTTTTGGAAAAGAGAAAGAATCGGCCTGAGTATGGGGTCGTGGTGTTTTGCCTTGAAGAGAACAGTTCTAGAATAAGCAAGAACATCGATTCATGCTGGGAGGAGTCTTTGCCTATAGAAAGAGAAGTGGGTTAGAATGAGACTGAGCTCATATTGGCATGGGGACTGAACTACTGAGTAAGCAAAGACATAATGGCAGCGATCTAGTGAAAGACAAGGGGATGGATGGAGGAGGAAAATGAGCTTGATTGGAATTGACGCCTGGCAGGTTGGAAACACCTAATGTTGCTTGAGCTTAAGTGTGAAAAGCGGTAGAACTTTGAAACAAATTGTTTTGTTGTTCCTCCTTGTGAGAATTAGTGATGATTGATGTCTGACATTGGCAACATGAGGAGTGATTGTTTGTAATGAAATCAATTAGCAATGAAAATCGGGTTTTTTTGATTGAGTTTCTGCTGAACTTTATTGGAACTTGGAGTCAATCCTATAGATAGAGTAGCTGGTGAACATTGATTGAACTCCTTGTAGTGATCTGGCTGCGTTTGCTCTTTTCTTGTTGTCTGTCGTTGTGATTCTTCATTGAAGAAGTGTTCGTTGTTGCTAGAGTTGCTGATGAATTTTGTTGAGATCCATTCTATAGAACTGGTTGCAATTGTTCTATTTGGTTGAGTGTCATTGCCGTTTCCCAATAACTAAAGTGTTACCTGAAGTTGCTGTTGAATTGCCTTCCTGCTGTCATCAAGTGTCCAAAGGTAATAAAGGTTGATACTTTTGGCTGTGGTAAGATTAACTCATCAAACATACACATTTTTAATAGGAGATGGTAGGTGGCAGGTACTTTGTATTGGAATTATGGGTTGATCAGTATTCTATTGCATCTACCCTATATATATTTAATAATGACAAGTTAACTTTCATTGTACCTTACTCTAATATTTCAGCAATTTCCTAAATTTTGTTTGTTAATTCTTCGTTGAACTGTCTTGTCCCTGTTTTTAGAGTAAGGAAATAATTTAATAATTTAATTTAAGTTGTCAGAAAAGTAACTTTAATTTTATAAAAAGGCGACTTATATTTTATTATTAAATTATAAGGTACTATAAAATGATTTTTAAAGAGGGCCTAAATGATGTTATAAAGTGTCGCTAGGCATGACTTACAAAATGATACTATTTTAAAATGTCCTTAAGTGAATTTGAATTATATTTTTGAAGGGAAAAGGAGAAAATAGAAAATAATATTTTATTTCCTCAAAATGTGCTTATAAAAGGAGTTGTGGATAGAAGAAAGATTCTTGCTTATTATCAATTGATTATTTTCTTGAGAATGAACAATTGTACTTCTTGGTTTCCCATTGGATGAAAACCCTCCTAGCCATTTGAGTAATTCCATCCAGTGATTACCTGTGTGTTGCAATGGTTGTATTTGGGGACGAAAACCCCTATCTCTTTCGAGTTATTCCATTCAGGCTCACCTTTGGTGCTGAATTTCACTAGTTTCTTTGGGTATTTGATGTTTGGTGTTGTGGTTTTCAGATTTCTATGTGTGAATGTTTCTGTAATGCCCCTTGCTATATTGACGATAATTTTTCTAAAGTACTTAATATGACATATTTCATTTGTCAATTAAGTAAACATAAACTGAGTTTGCAAAATAAGATTTTCTGGGTATTTGACATGATAAAATATGATGGTTTTCAATAAACATTCGTATGCAAGACTGAATATATCACTGGTTTTTGCATTTCATGAACAGCAGTACAAAATGGACTGATAAATAAGGATTCAGTGACTGAAACAGACATGTAACACCATTCACTAAACCCCAGTTGAACCACACTCTTCATAGAATTGCATTACATTACATGGCATCATTAAAGAGACTATGACAGCAGTTATTTCATTAATTTCTGAGCATAGACAAGTCTGATTACAAAGTATATTGACCCAGATTTGAACAGCAGTCCTAATACACAGTTTCAGATCATTTGATCAGACTTTCCCTGAGACATTTGAATGACTGCTATGAAAGAATGCTACTCAGAAATTATCAGCAGTTACAGAAAACCCTATTCTCAGACTATAACTAGATTACGACCCTTCTTGCCTTCCTATAGACTGATTGATCATTGAAGCTTCATATCAGAGTTTAATGGCAGCATATGACAGATTTAACATCAACAGTGCAAGTTACATTGAATAAATGATTATCTCAGACCTGGTATAGCACTGATATATGACTGAAAGTGGTTGGAATGCCTCTGTAATCGCCCAGAATGTAAAAGCAGCAACTAATACCCTCCCAGGGGTATCGCCTCCCTCAATCTGAAGTATGCCAAGCCTTTCTAAGTGCTGGAAGCTCACGCCAGACCCTGAAGAAGTGTATATCAGCAACGTACAGGTGATTGGATGTCTGAACAACCACGTCCTAGCAGCCACAAGGTCACACGCCCATTCCAAAACCCTTCTGTAACTTGTGAAGCACAGGTACATCCTTGTGAATGGCCACAATGCTGTTCATTCAGTGATAAATCTGTGTCTGAAAGAAGCGACCATTTTGAGGTCAAGATGGAAGCCCAAGGAAGACTTATGCCTTTGCAAATGTATAGAGACTCGCCTTTAATCTGTTTGTTTCCAATCACCAAAACCAACGTTCAACTTATGAGACAAGGGACTCACATACCTAGCTCAATCTTCTTAATCTCCATGCCTATCATTGTGCCTTGCCCAGAATGAATGGTGTCCAACAAAGTGGAAGAATATACATCACTATCAAACCCTTGTCTGATCCACCACTGAAAGTATTCGTTATTTCCCAATTTGGTCTCTAAAAGAGACCCACAAAATTGCAATATCGCCCCTGTAGAAAGCCTGAGTGACTTCCTCAACAATCTCCAGCTAGGGTAGATAGTTTCACTACCGAAACTGGTGCCCTAGGGTTTCCAAACCCATAGACCAAAAAAGCCTTCAAAAGTTCTCCAAAATGAAGTGAGAAAATAACATCTAAGAATTACCAAATGAGCTCCAAAACTTCCTTTTATACTTTTTTTTTTCCCCAAACTCTCCATAAGCTTCTTTTTTTAAAATGCACTGTTTAATTTAAACACTCTTTTACTCCAAAAATGACCTTTTTATTAAAATAATGATATATTGACATGCAAGGTCCCTATTTAATGCATCCATGATTTAAAACATCTCATCCCAGTTCTAACGAGCTATAATACTAAGGGCCTTTTTAAATATTTTAATTAATTTTAAGCAACCTTAGTAATTTAATTAAAATATAACCATTACTACACTCATTTTTGTGAAACTGTCGGAATGCATCGGAATCGGAAACTAACTGCACGAGAGTGATCCCGATGAAGAATAAAGATGAATGGAACCAACTAGGTGACCTACTATAAATAGATGCTCTCTCCAAGAATCTTGGAGCCCAAACCAAAAGCCAAAAATAACATCTGAGAGCGTCAAATAACTCCTCTAAATCATCTGAGCTCCTTGGTAACATCAAATCACCCTTATGATCAAGAAAATACAAACCCAAAAAACCATCTCCAACTGCAAAGCAAGAGAAGTTAGAGAACCCTAAAATGGGGACATTACAGTTTCAGTGATTTGTCGAGTGTTCTTCAAAAAATAATAAATCTAGTTTGATGCGGAAGGTCATTATTATTTGTGTCGGTTATTGTAGATTATCTCAGTTGTGTAATCAAAATTTTATTATAAAATAATTTGTTATTGATAATCTATTGAAGAGCTGAATATTATAAAGGGAAACTGTTTATGAATTCATTGTTGGTATTTTTTCCCTTGACTGCCATCGGGAGCTGTACTCACTTTGGCGCAGCCTATACAACTTTTTTGTTTGATTATTATTTGGTTACTAAATAATATACTTTGCAGATTTAAGGAGAAATCGTATGGACTTTGCATTAAGAAAATGAAGATTGTTTGTGGGCCCTAGTTGCAGCCCATAAGAAATCGCAGCATCTTAATCCAAGTTTAGTATTGTTTGTGCAAAGGGGACAAAATACTGCCAGAAATCTGATTCAAATTTCCTCTCTTTGGTAAATTACCCTTACTTTAGTCTATTCACAGCCCTGTGGAGTTTTAGAGGAAACAAAATGCTATCTTGTGGGACCTGCTCTATGAAAATGGGTCGATATTAAGGCTGTTACAGCCTTTAGGAGTTGTGCCAAGTTTATTTGGAACAATTTTCTGTCAAACAACCCACTGTGCTATTCAGCCTAGCTATTGGAGGTTACTTTATTAATTCAAAAAGAACACAATGAGTTACAGTCTTTGAGAGAATATTTTATATCAATCAACCAAATTATCTAGTATGCTAATTAATATATTTGAACCAGTTGCAACCATATTAGGAGTCATGGATTTGTTATCTTTGTTCTCAAATGTTTCCAAACTTTACCAATTAGAGGAGTATGCAAGATTGTTGGATAGTTGTGATTAGCTTTGAAGTTGGTACATCTTCATTGATCTAGCTTCATATTTTGAGTATTTATTTTTAAGTGTTTTCAATTTACCTTCCAACAGTTTGACAAAATGCCTTCTTTCAGATTGATGGACAACTGTTTGATAATTTTTTTGAATTTGGTTATAGTGGAATTATTGAAATAAACTAGACAATTTAGTAATTTACTGCTAGTTAGAAATAACATTGTTATTGTAAGAAGATCCTTGACTGTATATTGCTGGATCTATTTAAAATTTACTTATCATTATCAAAATCAAGTGATATAGTCTGCTATTTTGGCATTGACACATTTCCGCTTGTTATTTGTCAATTTGGCATTGATTCAGAATTTGCATATCATTATCTGTTATTTTGGCATTGATTGATTTTGTTATTCTGATATTGTTTGTATTCTGGTTGGCTAGCCACCAAAAGTTGTATTGTAATCGTTAAATGCCCTCATTCTAGTCTTTGTATGCTATTGTCTTGCCCACATCACAATCTTGATGATTAGAAAGAGCTGGGATTTAAGTTGATTGTTTAAGTTTTGGTGAAATTTTGGTTAACAGCCTTGCTAGGGACATTATAGAACATCCGGTTAGGCTGATATATTATTAACAATAACTTTTGGAGTCCTTTCAAGAAGTTAGAATTGCTGCTTCTTGTTGGAAACGTTGTCCTTGGGTATGAGTTGCAGCCATTGTTTTACTAAACAATAGTTATCCCTGACTTGATTTCTTCATCTTAGCTTGTAGGGTTGTTATGTGTAAATCCATTCTGAATAAAAGGGATGGAAGTTTTTGGCGTGAATTATGGAGACTCTCATTCCCTAAAACAGATACATGGGCTGGGCCATCTTGAATGAATCCCCAAGGAATAGGTTTGGGTCTAGGGATATGTCATGATAAAGGGAGCTTATCTGTTATAGTGCAGGAATGTTAGCTGATGGCATAGAGTTGTTGCCATTGCTGGGTTTGGTAAGGTTATGAATCTAACACTTCTAAATTGGGAATAATTTATTAAGACATATAAATACTTGGTGCTTCAATTAAATGTGTAAAAAATGTCAATATGACAATTAAGAGCTAGAACACGTTAATTGTTTGGTTGTTTTATTGATGTTCCACGAAGAAGATAGTTACCCAAGTTATGTGATGTGTTATGCTTTGGTAATGAAACTAGAGTTGGCAAAAGATGTTTTTTTTTAAAAATTTAGCGGTAATCTATGGTGATTATTGTATATTTTTGTAGGGCTGCACTCATATTGTTGTTTGTGAAATTTTATGGTTTTCTGTATGGCTTTTCTTTTCTCCTAGTTGAAGTTGGGTTGCTTGGAAATTAAATATAAATTCAGTATAAGTAACTGCAAAACTTAACTTTTGGGGTTTTGGCAGATCGTGAAAAAGAAGAAAAAGGCACTTAAAGATAAACAGCTTGGAATAAAAAGGTTGAAGTTGGCACCAGTTACTAAACCAAAGCCGGTGATCTTGTGCAAATTTTACATGAAAGGACGATGTGCTCAGGTTTTCTTTTCTGTGTTAACAATAACAGACCCATTCTTGTTTTCCAGAGCAAATGAAACTAGTATTTTATGTTTTAATGAACATTTCTTTCAAGGAAAATAGTTTTTCTAGTCAGAAAGTTATATAAATATAGATAGCAAGTCTGCTTTTAATAGATTATATACTATACACGTTTTGCATTATTTCATAATGTATCTCTAGGCAAAGCTAAACAAAATGCATTTTACTGATGTTCCTGATGTGCTTCATTAATATTCCCTCCAATGTTCATGGTTGTCAGGCTAGTCTGAAGCAGATGGTCCTTATTTTATTCCAAAATGTTCCATTATCCTGACCACACTTGGCAATTCAGAAATTTCTGTGCTCAATCATCTCTTTGTTATGCTATCTAACGATTTTTCATCATTATACTACTCATAGTTGTTTTTCTCTGATTTTCAACTGTTACTCCTGTTTTTCTTTCAGCAAATTTTCAATAATTCTCCTGATCTGCCTTAGATTATGAATTGTCTTTTTTTTGGCCAGCATACTCTCATTCTCCACTTTCCACTATTTTCTTGTATATATCTGGTGACTCTGAATTCTTGTTTATATGATTATATCAATTTGCATATCAGATTCCTGAATCAACAAACACCTTGAAGAGAAAACCATCAATCTCACCAATTTCTTGGTTCAAATTCACCCTCATAACATTCTAGGGAATTTTGTGAATCCAAATTCTCTTAAACAATGTAAATCTTAAAAAGTTAATTTCTATGTTCTGTTGTGTTTCTAGGATGGGAACGGCAGGAAATTTCGGAATACGTTTTTGGGACAGCAGAGGATGGGAGGCCTTTTTTGGGGGAACACAGGAGATGGCAATTATTAAAATGGGAAATTAAAAATATAGGAAATTAAAATTGTTCATATAAGGCATTCATAATTAGAGAAACATATTAGGTAACATGAGAGCTGAATTGAGACTTTATATGAGAGTTGATGCACAAATTAACATAATTTCATTGTTTTCTTTGAGAGCAAACTGGCCTAGTTGTATACTTTATAGTCAGCCCCGGCATGAGCATGATCATCCAAATGGCAATATCAGAGGCTCTGCTAGCACCTGTCAACCTACACTTGATCAAATCTAGGAGACATTTCAGTTTGGTGGTGGCAAGAAGTTTTTTTCGTAACCCTCTGTTTCCCGCAGTCCATATATTGTCTTTTCTTGCTGCGTGAGGTTTGCTCGGCACACTCTTGCCAGAAGGTTCTCCTTCATTCGTTTGGACATTTTTCTCGAAGGCTTGGCTGAGGCTCCTTTGGAGGGTATGCCAAATACCCTAGTGAATTCAAGGGTTGTGTAAGAAATAGTGACCTGACATCCTCTATAGTCAATTATAGACTTGTGGGAGTGTCTGTCATAATGCACAATCATTTGATGTAGATATGCTCAAAGTCCCGAGAGTTAAAGAAAGGTAGTTGACAAGCCTTGTCAACTTGTGCCCGTTGCAGTGCGGCTTTTAGGATGTGATCTTGTGTTGCCATCAACCATGAGCGACACTCTATGCTGTTGAGACTCTCCCAGGTAATGTGATTTGTTGTCATTGTATCATCGTCTCTCGCCCTCGCCATTCTTTTTGTTGCAATATGAGGTCAGAATGGTGGTGATCTCTTCCCCCTGCTACTACTAGAGGTGGCCATATCTGCTTGGAAATAAACTTGTCGGCACGGGTTAAATAACCAATGCGTCTCTTGAAGATTGTTACGACTAAATGTACTCTTTTGAGTGTTATAAGATTTCCTCCATCGTACTATTTTCCCAATAAGCCATACTATGCACCAAGGCACAATTCTTGTGTGCAGTGTCTATCGTACCCCTCTGAGTTTACTTCTCCATACTAAAACTGCTTGCTACCGCCATACAATCCTTCCACCGAATTGCAATACGCAATCTACCCTTCCTTTACACTGTGCTTCATTGACCCTGTTGTACGGGTACGGTTTCCATCCTTCCCTTCGTACATGCACGAGCACTGTTTGTACCTTCCATACGATGCACTCGATCACCCCTCGTACAGTCTTTGCAAAACACCTTTGTACGATTTTAGCAATGGTGGATTTACTGGTATGGTCTTTACACGTGCCTAATGTACAACTTCTATGCCTCGTACGGTAGTTTTATGTACGGTCCAATTTCGCCCAACTTGTTTCTTGAGCTGTACGGTGTGGATTATTACAGGTCGTACAATGTGAGACAATGTAGGTCGTACGCTTTGCTACCATACGGGTTGCATTCCTCTGGCTTTTTGTAGGTTTTTCCTTATTGTCTTGAACTTTCCTTGCACGACCTTGCCCAACGTATGTTGTATGGTATCTTTGCTTTGTTGTACAGTGTCTTTGCTTCCTCGTCCTTTTCCGTATGGCCGTACCCCAATCTTGTGTTTTGTAGTTTGTTGTCCGTATGTGCCAAACCCTTCTGCCTACTATGTTCTTTGTGTGGTGTGAATACATTATCAATCGACCACAGTATCTGCTTTTTATCATTGTGTGGCTGTATGACCTCCTCCTCCTCTTTATTGACCTTTTTGATATTTATTATTTTAATTTTTTCCTTCATCTCTTTAGCATTTTTCAATTTAATATTTCCCCCTCATTTTTTTTCTTACTTTAATATTTCCTTGCTTTTGATCTTTTAATGTTTTTCTTTTCTCACTGTTCAACTCCATTTTAATTTTTTGCTTTTTATATTTTTTATTTTCTTCGTCATTGATTTCTCTTTTTTGACTTTTTTTTTGTCTCCTCTCACCTTCACTTCTAATGCGTACCACCACTTACATGAGAAAGGCAGTCTTTTGTAGCATTCTTCTTTGCAACATGTTCCCAAATATTTTAATTCAAAAATCTTGTCTACTAGGGGAGCGGGATCGTACCTTTATAACTTCTGTCCACGGAGCATCCACTATACTGCTGGTACCAAGTAATGTTTTCTTTGTCTATCATTAGCGGACCCGTTGGATTTGGTATGACTCACCATAGTCTATACGATGTCACCAATGTAGGGGGCTCTCAATTATTTTCTTTGGCATACTTGGTTACCCCGTCGTATCCATCAGATTGGGCGGCGATGAACATGTCTTCTACCATCATTAAGGTTTTTAGGCATGGCCCTTCCTTTTCCGGATATTCGTTCTAATCATCTTCGTCCAAATCATCATCATTCGAGTTGTCTTCATTTTGCACTGCTTTCTCCTTCTCTGCTTTTACCTTCCTTTCCTTCTTGGCTTCTTCGTCAAGTTCATATGACAGGTACCCTCTTTTTTCTCCTTCATAGGTTGTGTGAAATTTCCAATGTCCCCCTACTCTTTTCTAGAGCACATGTGTTCCGAACAAGGCATTGGTTAAGTGTTTATGAACTCGAGGTACTGCAATTCCTTCCACTCTTTTCCTGATGAGTCTTTCTTCGATCATTCTCTCACCTCCTGGTGGGGTCCAATCTTCTTCTGGTACAAACTGGCTTCTAGTTATTCCCCAATCTGCTCTTATGTGAATCCGCTTTCATATGTTCTCCAATCTTCTGTTGTTGGATATCCTAGCATATTGATCTTGATTGGTGCTTCCTTTCTCTTTTGATATGGTTTTAATTTCGATCTGTTAATGTAGTTTGGTAATAGAGTCCTGTCTAAATTCTCTTGTTTGATTGCTCCATTCTCGCCAACTTCCCTGATTTTAAATGGTCCAAGCCACCTGACTTTGAATTTCCCTAGCTTAATCTCGTTAAGACCGTTATACTTTAAAACGGAGGCGCTTGTCATGCCAATACTTCCTTCTCTTTTGCATTGCTTCCTTCGCCCATTGTGCCAGTATTCTTCCTTCGTTGAGTTTGTTGAGCTGGAGTTACTACTCCTTTAGACTCTCCATATCACCCAGTCTATTCCCCATGACTATTCTCAAGCTTGACACCATGTATTCGGCTGGTACTATCACCTCTTGTCCGTACATTAGCTGGAACGGTGTGTGCTTGGTCATCACCTTGTATGTCATACGATAGACCCATAGTACAATGGGTAACCTTTCTTCCCAGTCAACTCCCTCAATGCTGCACAACTTGTGGATGATGGAGACAACTACCTTGTTCGTGGATTCTACCTGACCGTTTGCTCTCGGGTAGTACATACTTAACAAGTTGTGGAAAATACGGAACTCCATTGTCATTAGGCATATGACATGGTTGAAAAAATGTCCACTTCTATCATTGGTGATTTGTGTTGGGATGCTGTATTGTGTGACCATTTGTTCATAAATGAATCTCGTCGTACTAGGTGCACTGTTATCTGGCAATGCCCGAGCTTCTGCCCATTTTGTCAAGTACTCGGTAGCGACAATTGTACCTACATCGATGCAACTAGTTGACTTTTAGCGGCCCAATGAAATCTAGTCCCCATCATTCGAATAGTTCTTGTGGTTGAGATGGGAAAAGTGGCATGTAGTCCCTCTTAATCTCTGGCATGCATCACATCATATCACCCACTCTCAGGAATTTGTGTGTAGGGTCGACCACCATAATCCTACTAGGAGAACTTTCTGAGTTGTGGCATCCGGTCCCATGTGCCCTTTGGCCAAATCTTCATGTGCTTCCTTCAGTACACTAGGAATTTTCTCTTCCATGATGCATTGCCTAAGTACTTGGTCCGACCCCATCTTATACAATAGCCCATTAATGAGTTGGAATGTTTTACTTTTTAGTACTAATTTCCTCCGTTCCCTTGGTGGCATCTCTTTCAGAAATGTTGATGTTGATAGGTACTCTCCAATTTTCTCGTACCATGGGGATAGTGCTACGATCTGAAACAAGTGTGCATTCAGAAAGTCTTCGTTCACTCCCTCAAGGGGCTCACCAGACCAGATTCTTGATAATTGGTTGACAGTGATGAAATATGCCCCTTAGTTTTTTCCCAATTTTTTGACAACAAATCTAGCACAATCACCAATGATTAGCGTTAGCTCTAAAGATAATTAGCTTGAAAGTAACCTTCACCAAGATCCTATCGAAGGCGAGGTGATAGCATATGGTGATAGGATCGTTAGCAATAAACTGAACTGAATTACAAAGCTGGAAATGAAAGTGTAGACGGTGATCCGACCATGAAAAATTCTGCACTACCACTTATTTAGTGGGGGTAAATTATTACAATGAAAGAGCAAATCATCTACTAACAATAGGCATCCGCTTTTCAGCAGGTATCCACTTAAGCAGTGGGGATTCTCCACTTATTTAGTGGGTGAAATAAGAAGATACAATTGAAATATAAAAAGGCTGATTCAGTACTACTGAAACCAGCAATTACGATGTGCTTATTACAATGATTTCTCAATAGAATCTGCTCCAAACTCACTGCAAAGATCACACTATATATCCAATTACAAATATGAATAGAAATACCAAGGAAACATAGCATGAAATGGAAATGTCTAGGTCTGATATAAAGACCAACAAACTGAATATTCAGACCAGCAAACTATGCAATCACTCAAATGCTCATATCTACTTTGGAACTTCACCAAATCACCTAAAATTAAAAGCATATAATCACTAGAAGCAAAGTGACCAACCAGCAAAGGATAAACCACTCAAAAACACCATAAAATGCAAGGCACGACTCCCAATGCTGTTCAAGAGAGAAGGTATGGCCCATGGAGAAGGGCGACCTTCCTAGTAAATTCAATGCTTTGAAATAAAATCTGAAATTTTGCAACTAGGAGCACCTATAGCATAGAAAGGAATTGAGCCAATACCCATAAGCAAAACAAAATCACTCAATGATTTATGAATGAAAATCTCCTTCAGCCACACATTGACCAACAACCTGAAAACAAACAAAATCACCAAAAATGATGCTCAATCTACTAACTTTGGATGAGAAGTAGCCTCTTATCCAGCTCGGTGTTATCTTCCAAACATGAAACTGAATCCTTGAATTCTTGCTAGGAGGTATGTATTCCTTGAAGCCATAAACCTGAAGCCATTTCGGTAGCAATTCGATATGATAGATAATGAATGAATAATGAATGAGCAAAGGCCTGCTTATAAAGAACTTGAGGTGACCATTCAGCTTCCAACATTTCCCTCCAAAAGGGATGCCCCATTTCACTTTTGAAATATTTTAATCTTTAAAACATTTAATTCACCTCTTCCCTAGGTGTCCAAGTTTTGAGGAGACATAATGAACATTAAAATATTTAATCTCTTCATAATGTGGCGTCCACCCTCCAAGATCACATTTTAAAACAACATTAAGTCATAATCTCTAGGCCAAGGGGCCAACATGGAAATATAATATTTAATGACTTAAATAATTTAATCCTCCAAAATGCACCTGAAAAGCCAAAAACCACAAATACTCAACTGCATTGCTCGAAGTGGAAAACACATTGGACAACTGCCAATAATAGAACTTACTAAAAATAGTAAATTTAGGAAAGTTGCCCACTGCATTTGCATGTCATATCACTGCGAAGCTCTCTGAAAACCCAAAAAGAATCCACAAACCAAATCTTGAAACTCCAACGTTCAAGCTAAAAATAGTAAGTGCCGAGGTTGTTAGATGGAGATGCATGTTACACCATTCCGAGGCTCTCCAAAAACCCTGAAAGCTCCACCAAACATGCATCAGAAACTCTCACATGCAAACCTTCAAAAATGCATCATAAACCTCCTACAAAATAGGAAACCCTAATTTTCACTTCTGACTAGCCTACGAGCTTCCGAAAATAGGCTATCAGTCACATAAGAGCGTATGGCTAAAATGGGGACATTACAGTCCACCCTTCCCAAAATTGGTTGTCCTCAAGCAATGGCACAACACTCCAAACTGATTCAACCAAAACATATAGGATCCCGAGGTCTAATGTCCCTCTGAAAAGACCCACCATGTTGATGATGCTCCACTTTGATCATACAAATGAAGCCATTGCACCAAAACTGCACTAACCATCCCTGCAACCTCAAAGAGATAACATTCCTGAAATTCAAACTGAAAAACATGGAAGGATTGGAATCAAAATCTAGCAGCATTTCACGCCCAATAAACTCTGAGGAATTAACATTTGCAATGTCAATGACAATCACCATTCTGAGAACAAAGAAGAATAATCTAATCAACTCAAAAATATTCTCATCAACATAACTCCTCAAAGCATCAAACTGAGTCACAACAACAAGAGTGTCTCCATCGCAACTATTTGCAAAGGAAAAAACAGCTCTTTGCAAAGTCATAGCAGCCGCATCCTCAAAACTCCTCAAAGATGTAGAATGCTTCATCTGAGTAATTCTGACATATTCAAGAAAACTTTTGAAAACTTTCACCAATCTCTCCCCAAGAGTCTCAAAAAGTTGAACCAAATCAAGCAAAGGTTCACTGCCCCAAAGACTAGTGCAAGAGATTGTACAAAGATAGCCATTGGAAAAGAGCTTGAACACCATCCAATATTGATCTGAATCACAATGAAACATCATTTCTCACTCTTGAGGCCAAAAACCATCACTGATAAGAGATTGTGAAGGGAAAAAATGAGTGTACTAGCTGCCCATGAAATCTGAACTGAACCACTTAAAATCCTATTTTAGGAAAATCAACATGCAAGGAATTGAATAGCTGCTGCAACACTGGAAATCAGCGTCCATAAAATCACAATTGCTCATGCCCAAGGCTGGAAACATCCTCTCAAGAAACTTCAACCCAGCATAAAACCATCCTTTGCTAGAAAATCTCTCCTCGTGATGTCTCCAGAGTAAGAAAAATCAATCCTGTTGGCGTAACAACTAGCACCTCTGGAGTAAGAGTTGGTACGGACAGCTATGCACACTATGCAATGAGTGCTCTTCAAATTAGGAGGGGAAGCTCCCTCGTGCTTGACAAAAGTACTTGCAAATGGAAATAAACTAAACTAAATCCTGTCTTTTTGTTTCAGCTGTAGAGGTACAAGGCTTTCTCGAAAACTAATACGTTGCAGCTGAGTTTTTTTGGTTTTGCAGATCTACTAACTACAACTAAACTTAATGACTTAAATTCTATCCAGTTCCCTCAAGAAAACAGAGCATGAGGAAACGGAGCAAGGTTTTGACTATCGGACGATAAACGAGTTTAGATTCTCTACTTGAAGGCAAGGTGGCGCATCTATCAGCTCAATCTAGACAAGTTTATTGGGCACAAAACAGATTTAAGAATTTACCATGACAATCTTATGAAACCCTATGTGGCATAACACTTGATCATAACAGTAAAGACTTCACAAAACAGATTTATCATCACAATCTCTTGAGACCCTATGTGGCATAACAATTGATCATAATGGTAAAGATTCACAAAACAAATTTATCATCTCAATCGCATGAAACCCTATGTGGCATAACAATTGATCTTAATGGTAAAGATGCACAAAACAGATTTATCTAATCTATGGAAAGAATCCACCATTACAATTGCATGAAACCCTATGTGGCATAACAATTAATCGTAATAGTGAAGACACATGAACAAATACCAAAAGAGCAATATTGAGGGCAAGGTAGGCGCAGCATATATTTCTCTCTCAAGCAAAAGTTATTTACAAATGAGCAAAAGCTCTTATTTATATACATCAAGGTGTAGGGAACCCTAAAATCACCTTGAGTCAACTACAGTCTTGCAATGCATGCAAGATTTGCTGCTAAGCCCTAATGAAGTAAACTATACAGTCAACTGGAAAACTACCATCAGTTAACCGAAACATCTAATCTAAAAATGGACAATGTGCAAGCATGCACGTCCTTATTGAAAGCGAGTTAGCTGGAAGACTACCATCAGTTAACGAAAAACCCTAAATAAAACTCCAAGTGTGTAAAGCTGATCAGAATAGATATGCATGTGATGACAACATCGAGTTAACTTGAAAAGGGTAACGCCAAGTTTAACTCCTTGTAATGTCTATCCTGAGAGGTGGAAAGTTCACCGCCGTGATCTCGAACATCCAATCCCTCAACGAGATTGTTAACTGCATCAACATCTGAATGTCAGCAACTTGAGCAATCTTGGCAATCTCAAACTAGCATTTCACTGACTGGTAACTTTGGCGGCTCCGTAACTGAAGTGATAGCCAACATCTCTTCTGCAGCTTGATACAAATCGGTCTCAGCTTTTCTAACGAAATCACGAATTAAGACCGATTTGGTCTTGAATTCAGTCTGTGTGTACTGTACTCTGAAAAACTCGCTTGATGACTGTGAACACAGCTATATTCTGACAACTTTTCTGGAAAACTGAAAATACCCTGCTGAGGCTAAAAATAGCCTATCAAAGGGCAATTTTCACAGAAAAATCTGAGATATGGGTTTTGTCCAGAAAAAGATTCTAAGACAACCCAAAATGTTAGATTTGTGAAACTTTGACTTCTACTCAACCATGCAAGGAATTTTCAGCTGAGAAAATTAGAAACTCGAGAACTGATGCTCTAGAGTAAATTTTCCTGAAAAATTCTGGCACATGGGTTTTCTCGAGGAAGCTATTCTGAATCAACCCAGATGATTTGTTTTGTCAAAAGTCGCCAATTCTTCAAACATGCGAAAGAATTTAAGATGAGAAATAGAAGAATTTAAGACAGAAGATAGAAGTTTTTAGTGCTCTGCTTCGGCTGAAAATCGCCCTTTTTCTTCAAATTGCTGATGATTATGAACTTTTATCCTGCAAAAAGATGTATTTGATGAAAACGCCCTTGGCAATAGATGAAGATTTCGCCTTTGCTTTGCCAGAATTCGCCTTTGCTTTAAAATCACGAATTTTCTTTGAAGAAATACGCCTTTTGTTCTTCAAATATGAACTCCTCTTGAAGAAACGCCTTTGAAAGTTGATAAAATTCGATTTCCTTTGAAGATATGAATTTCTCTTAAGAAAAACGAATTTCTCTTTAGCCTTATGATACAAAAATGAAGAAGGCGCCATAAGAAGAAATTCGCATCAACTGGTGAACTGCAAGAATTTAAAACCCTGATTGAAATAGAAGCCTTCCAATTGGTCGCCCTTCAGTTGAACTACCACTAACTCGGAGTTCAAAAATAAATAATAAATTAATAATAAAATATTCATCATCATGCAATTTGAGAACTTAGCATAAAGAGGGTGCCAATCTTAAGAAAATCGCCATTTAATGCTAAAATGCAATAATAAATATTAAATATTATCAAACTTCAGTTGACAATTCGGATGAAGCTTTGAGATTCACCGTTAGACTTCACCGATTCCAAAAAGTCATCATCTGAGCTCATAGGCGTCCATTTGCTCAAGACATTACAATTTTTATTAACTTCCTATTTTATAGCTGACGACAAAGTTACGACTGGCCAACTTCAACATTGATTTCTGAGTGACCGGGAGATGCTGAGACTGAGCTGATGAATTCATCGGAAAGCCTACTAAACAAGGAAGAAATGTCTGCTTGGAGGCACTACTGCAAAATCCATCATTTAACACCCTGAAAAATTAGGCGCCCCTGATTAAATTCATTTACGGGTTCCAGACTTAACCATTTTCCTAAACTGCCATCTGACACTTCAAACGGCTGTTGACGGCGAACGGTGAACCCTACTGACAGGAAACGAAGCTCACTGCATGCCTGGAGACATTCTGCATCCAACGGATATATGCATGACATTTGAAAGCTGTGTTAAGGGCCTCAAAAGTAAAAGCGCCCCTAGGCTACAGTTGCACTGACACCATTTTGACGAAAATTGAGCCCTCAACCAGATGCCCTACTTCGACCTCTGATATCTGGAGCTGGCATGACCTGATTCAAGCGCTGTCTATCTCAACGGATAGCCGGAAGGACTTACAAGAGAAGTCTTTAGAGGTGACGAAGCAAGAAAACTGCTTCTAAGACCTCAAAAACGTCAGTGCGTATTTTATTTAAAATATCCGCTCCAGACTTAACGATTTTCCGGATATCTTCACTTTTCAGCATTTCACCAAAGACCTCGCACGTACGAGCGTTTGCCAAATCCCGAAGGCTGACGGCTGGGCTCGTTGAATAGATAAAATAATTATGTTCAAGTCTCATGAAGACTTCGAACGCGAACGACCTCATTTGACAGGCCTAAAGGCTAGGCGCCTTTGGACTGTAGAAATACACTGAAAACTTTATGTTGGTCCGCCCGTGAAATTACGTGCTTAGTAGAACCTCTGCCACGATCACCTGGAGTGTCGGATTGACAAGCTGGATGGTGCATCACGGAGCTGGGCTAGAGTAGTACTGATGTCAGGAAGACCTCGTCTGCAAATTTCACCATCTGAAGGGTCCTTTTAACCAGCGCCCCTGAGCTGTAGTTGCACTGGGAACCAATGGAGAAGCTCAGAAACGTGAAAACTCCATTATAAGCTGATCTTTAGACGACGGCTGCCGGAGTTCTGGGATTCGGATGACTGCGTTTGATATCTCGTTGGATAAGCAGACTAGTCGAGAGCAAATTAACTATATCCGCTATCGAAAATGCCAAGATTTACCCCTTCTTTAAGATGGGCGCCCTCAGGCTAGAGGCGCGCTTTTCACTGAAAAAGACAAATTTCCCATATCTGGAACTTTGGGGATTTCAACTTCTGACGCTGTTTGCCGGAGCTGCAGACCTCAGAAAGCTTCGCTGGATAGCTCATCGGATAGCTAGATTGATTCTGAAGAGATTGACTGTATTCTTGATCATTTTCAACAAGATCTTGACCTTCAACAAGCTGGGCGCCCCTGGGCTATAGTTGCACTTTCTGCTTTTTCCCTGATAAATCTTCATAATTTAACCACTGAAAACTCTGTCTCAATCACTGAAATGACTGTGTGCCACGTGAAATACCATCGTGAGATGCTCCTCCATCATGAAAAGCTCCATTTTGAGTCTCTGCTTCAGGTTCTGTTCAATAAAACTGACTTTGACTGACAAAATATTGACAAAAACTCCATGCTTGATATTGCCCAAAACTATATTTCACATCATTTTAGCAAGATTTAGACTATTTTATGCAAAATGCCTTGATGAAGGAAAAAAATTGGTTTGGGTACAACAAATCCCTAACAAGTGGCTGGTAGAAAAGATGCCAACAAAAACAACACTGAATTCAGCTGTCCTGGGAATGCCTCTGTAGTTATACATTAATAGAATCTCATCCCCACTAAACCTCCAAGTGCTATAGTGACAGTCTCGTGCACACAAATCCATGTAATCAGCTGCAAACATGAATGCAAAGTTTGGACATATCATGACCAGCATTTTAGAATAACCACTAATCAACAATGTACAATCTAGAAACCAATGGGCCATGTCTAAAAATTCTCCCACAATTTGATGCACATTTCCAAGACTCGACCAATTCAACCATCTTAAGATAGGTAGTACTCTTCCATTGGTTAATGTTGAGTGAAGACCAGCAGGATCAAGTTTGGACATCATTAAATGCTCATTTGCTAACCATCTCAAGAGAGTGTTGCTTGGCATGTAGCTTGGATCCACCAACATTACCTCTTGCTTAACTATAAAATCTTGCATGTCAAAAACATAATGCCTCTCACCAACGTCATCCATATAGAAATTATCTATCACCTTATGATTAACCAGTGTTCCACGGGCCCGGGGGACGGGGAAACGGGGGGATGTCTGGGATGCGTTTCGTGGACGGGGGGACAAGGGCCTAAGTTTGGGGACGGTGGGGGGATGGCGGCAAGGGGGTGGCGGGGTGGTGGTGCTGATATAGTTAGACATATACTTATAGTACTTGAAAAACTAGTTTTGAAAAGATGTATAACAGTATAACAATATAAGAATTATATTTCAAATGAAACTATAGGAAGTTAGTAAAATTATAACATTTAAAGTATATCTTGAATGCTAATTGCTAAATAAAATTTGACAAATGAAATTGTCAAATTGGAGATTTCTATTATATTGAAAATATGAATATCTGATGTCATATGAGATATCACAAAGTCTATAAAGATGATTACATGATTCATCATTACAATGAGTAGCAAATGCCAAATGGCAAATAGTGAAACTAAATACAGATACTAATAGCAATAGCATTACAAAAGACAAAATACCAAAATGTCAAAACTCAAAATGTAGTGAATGGAGGCTTCTAATCATCTGCAAACTTCTCATCACTGGAACTGCTGGACTCCACAAGGCCAAGATCCCTCAAGCTCACACCAACCAGCCCTGCATTTGAAGTGGTAGGATCATCCTCATCAATCTGTGAAGGCTCCTCTGGCTCCACATCCCATCGTGCCGCTGGACTCTCCTTGTACCCAAGTGTCTTGAGGTCCATGAGACGCAAAGCACTGTGTACAACCACAAGCTTCTCTGCTCTCTTAGAGGTAAGTCTGTTCCTCTTAAGAGAGTGGATGAAGCTATATGTAGACCAGTTCCTCTCAGCAGCTGAAGAATTGGAAACTTGGGATAGTAGACAGATAGCTAGAGTGGTGGTCAAAGATTTCAGACCATGACAATTCCACCACAAAAGTGGGTCCTCTTGTGCCATAGATTCTATATCCATCTTTGCCGCATCTGAATAGCCTCTAAGAGTGGCAAATTTGGTCCATTCAGTGTGAATTGTGCTGGCATATCTAGTATCATACATCTTCTGTATGCACCTAAAGAAACTTGCCTTCACCTTATCATCCTGAATCGGTGTCACTCTACCCAGTCTAGCCTTGTACCACTTAGGATTCAAGGCAAAGGCATCCGTATGCAATGGAGTGTTTAACTTGACCCATTTGCGCTGAATGATTGGCTGGATGTGCTCATTGTAGAATGCTAGAGAGGGGTCCTTCACTTGCACAACAACCCTCATCTGGTCAAGCATAGAGTCGATGCACTCATACACCTTTCCAAGGTTAGGTGCATCCCCATCCCCATATCTGATAACCTGGAATACTAGAGAAATGATGGAGACAATGTATTTCGCATCAGTCCAAAACACATCACTCTTCACTATCTCCTTCACCCTTCTCCCTTGCGTTGTCTTGGCCTCAGCCCACCTATTCCACTCATTAGTCATAACCATGAGTTGCAATGCCTCTTGCAACTCAATCATTCACTCCAAGAGAATGAAATATGATGCATATTGGGTCTCCATCGGTTTCAAGAAATCCTTCTTCGCGAAGGTCCTGGAGAGTGCATGTGAAGTGTGGTGGTTGCACATAAACATCTGCACATCTCTTGCATCGGTGACCACTCTTCTAATCCAATCAATCTTCCCCATGTCCTTGAGTGCATTGTTCATGGCATGCACACAACATGGGGTCCACCAAATATGTTTATAGGCTGCCTCAATGAGTCTCCCTGCTGCTCTACACACATGGGCTGCATCTGTGACTACTTGGACCACATTTTGTGGCCCAACCTCCTCAATAGCCTCCCTGAGGACATGAAACTGAAAATCAGCATCTTTGCGATGCCCTGTACAATTAACTGCTCTAAGGAAGTATGGGCCCTCTGCACATGTGACCATGATGATGAGTGGACGATGGCTAATGTCCGTCCACCCATCCATAACTATGCTGCACCCAGATGCCACCCAATATGCCTTCATCTTCTCCATCAAAATATTGATCTTGGACTAGCACTTATCCAAGATCGAGGTCCTCATTTTCGTCTCACCTGGTGGCACATATGATGTTCCTCCCTTTGTCACCATAGCCATTATCTGCCTATAATAAGGAGACTGTGTAACATGAAATGGAATGCCATTGGCAGAGAAGAACTTGCCAATGGGTTCATCTATCTCATCTCTCAGCTACACATTAAACATATCAGCTATGGGGTTACTCTGCGATATCTGCAACTTGTGTTTCCTTGCGACTGTCCCCCTAGCGGCACTAGAAGTGGAAGTGGATGAAGATCCAAACATCATTCCTCCTGTCTGCGAAGCATGAGGAGAAGTATGTGGTGCATGATGGACTTGCTGAAGCGCTGCCCTAGTAGTCAAAGTAGTAGGGACTGAAATATTTGTGTCCTCTGGAATGCCCCAAAGCTTGTTAAAATCCATTCTATAATGTATATTTTTAGGATCCTTCAAAAACCTATAAGGCTCCACACCTTTTCCTGTCCAGAAAAGAAAGTGTGCATTCACTCTAGTAATGTTACCAAACCATTCAGTCTCACAAATGTTGCACTTCCACTTCCTTGTTCCCCCACCTGAATGTGATGTGCCTTGTATTCTTGTAGCAAACTGTTTGAGAGGAGACTTTGGATCAAAAGGACCCCTAACATACTTTGCCAACAACTCTGAAGGGCAACCTGTACTAGCTGGTGCACTCGCCATGGAACTAGATTGGGCTGCAGGATCAGCCCCATGGTCATCCCCCTCATTCTTAGGTTCAAAATCTGAATCATGTTCACTATGAGAATGGATTTCCATGTCATCCCCTCTCATGTCTTGGGTGCTCATTGTGAAAGTGTCTGCATTTCACAAAATTAAAATAAAATCAGCCTAGTTTAACAAATTGAAATACAAATTTGAAAATTTAATTTTGAAATCAAAATTTACAATTTATAATTTAAATTTTTTATATTATTTAAAAATAAAAATAAAAATATTAAATAATAAAATTTGATGTTGAATCTTGAGGGAAAAATGATGAAGATGAATGGATCATTCATCATTTTTCCCTCAAGATTCAACATCAAATCTGATTTTGAGATGAATACTTTTCTTTTTTTCTTATTCATCTTAAAGACTCAAAATCAAATCTGATGTTGAATCTTGAGGGAAAAATGATGAATGATTCATTCATCTTCATCATTTTTCCCTCAAGATTCAACATCAGATTTGATTTTGAGTCTTTAAGATGAATAAGAAAAAAAGAAAAGTTTAAACTCAAAAAATAAAACAAAAACAACAAGAAATCTGAAAAAAACTTGAAAAACCCTACCTTGTGCTTGAAAAATCTCTCCAAAATGCAATAGAATCCTCTTCCTCCTCTTCTTCTTGCTCCTTCTCACTCCTATCACACTTGCAATTACTTTTTTCACTCCTTCAATCAGACTTCTTCACTATTTTTCCTCCTCTTCAGCTGGCTGCAAAAAAAACCAGTCTTTTAAAATGTGACTCAAATGATAAAATTAGATGGTTTTGTGTTGTTTTGGAGGAAGGGGTGGGGCCCACGCCAAATTAGGGTTACCCCAAAACATTAAAAAAACAAAATTTATTTTTAATTTTTAAGTTAAATTCGCCCATAGACGTGGGGGTCAACGAGAGACGGCTAGGCGTCTCCCCGCCTCCCGAGAAACGCCTAGGTGAGACTTGGAGACGTGGAGATGTCTCTCAAGGAAACTTGAAGACGTCTCCAGTGGAGCATCGGTGGCGGTGGCGGGACGGCGAGAAACATCACGTACCCATTTCCCCGTCTCCGAAACGTCCCAGTGTTCGAAACACGTCCAGATAGGGGGGGAAATGCGTTTCCGTGGAACACTGTGATTAACCAAATCATGTGAAGATAATGGACTGTTGTTCACAATCATAAAAACAATATTTTCTTCATCCCTTTTGTTCGTGTCTTCATAGAGTTCATGCACATCTTCTTCAACTTGTGGATGTCCATTATTAGTTGCCGATGCACAAAGTGTAACATGCTGAAAACCACATACATTACCAGTCATAACATCCATCTCATGGCTGCAAACTTTTCCTTGTGGTAATTTCTCTTCCCAACTCAAGTGTGCACATTCTTGATGTACCTTCCAATCACCATCAACATATTGAATCTCCTTGGTATTTTGCAATGTTTCATCCTTATGGAGTTCATTTAATCCTTCAACTATTTGCTTGATCTCCATAATCCTTATATTAGCTTCTTGTTCTTTAAGTGTGGCTTCAATAGGTGATTGATTTTCTGCTTTGCATAAAGAGTGATGAGCTAAGATAAGATCAAGGCAAAGCCCATCGACCTCTTTCTCCTTCTCTTGGTAGGCATCATAGGTCTCCTCTGCAAACTTAATGGCATTATCCCTATCTGAGAGCAAATGCAAATAATCTATCTTTATTGATTCCAATGCTTCTTTGATGGATTGCATCCTGGAAAGAGTGTCTCCATCCTTAACTCCATTTTGCCTCTCTTCAAACTGAAACTTCCAGTAGAGTTCTTCAATAAAATTGTGTGTGCTATCAAATCTTGATAACGCTTTAACAATTTTCTCTTCTGAAACCATTAATTTATCCTTCAAAACTTGCAGCTCTTTAGGCCCTTGATCACAATCAGCAAAGAAGCTTTGCTCATCAGACATCAACTTTTTCTGATTTGTTTTCATTGACCTGATTTTCAAAATCAGCTTCCTTTCTAACCTTTTCACTGCATAATTCCTAAATAGAAGGCTTGTCGGCAATATCTTGAAGCAATGAATCATCAAAAAATTCCATTACTTGCTTCCCTAAGCATTTCAGTGTCAAAACACCTGGATCCCATGGTCTCATGAATATTTGATTTTGTTCTGAATAAATATGCCCAACAAGCTCTCTATGAATGGTTGGTTTCTTCAATACATCAGCTTTAGAGAGATCTAATCCAAACACACTGGAGTTATAACAATAATTAGCTCTATCATTAGGAACACCTATCTCAACAAAATCTGCCCCAAAGTCATTCTGAAGTAATTTTAGCATGGGAAAATCCCACTCATATTCTGAGTTATCATCAACAAAATGATGTACATGCTCCAACTTAGTTGCTGTTTTGAAATTTTCAATGATCTCAAACTCTTCATTAGCTGCATTTCCTTCAAATAAATCATTCTGAAGGTCTACCATACATTCCTCTTGATTAATGAAATCTTCTTTTTCATACAGCAGCTCTGTGGGTTCACCTCTCTCCATTTCAACATGCTCTTTTTCTGAAAACTCAAGTGAGCCAATTTGATAGTCTTCATGCTCTTCCGAAACTTTGGTTGCCTCTTGACACTCTTCTGTTGAATGCATAGTCAAATGCATATTTATTGATTCTTCTTGAGATTCTGCTACAAAAACCACGGGATCCCAAATTTCATTCTTTTCTTCGGCAAAATAAATCTCCACATTATTCTAAACTGACTTCATCAAAAGGGGCTTCAGTTTCTCCTCACATTGATTAAACAATTCATTAAACAACATTTTAGCAATAGGAGAAATCTTTTCTTCACATTCATATACATCCAAAAGGAGAGATTGGACATTAGGTGGAATTTCATCAACCTCTTTAATAGTGAGAAAAAGAATATTCTTAATGGCTGCAATAACACTCTCTTTTTGTTCACTCCAAGTGGATTTGAAAAGGTAGTAGAACAAGTGATAAATCTGATTTTGCATTTCCAAGTCTATTAGCAAGTTACTTGTCCTAAGATCTGAAAATGTCTTTAAGTTAGCAACTCTTTTGGGAAATTGACTGGTACTGGTTTCATCAAGTTCTTGGAAACTTTCTACAAAAATCTTCTTCATGGTTTCATCATCATAAGGCATCAAGGGTGCTAGAATTCTCATAACTTCACTAAAACATGAAGTAACCAACAAACTTATATCTTCATCTGGATGCCCTATCCAATAGGGGTGAATCAAAGAGGTCATTGCAGGAGATAATGCCTTCTTCAACAAATCAGTAGGTGACTGCTGGACTTGGTTCAAACAATGTTCCAACTCAGTCAATATTCTCACTTCTTCACCTCTTGTCTGTCATTCTTCATTGAGCCTTGTACCTGCAATGGAAAGTGACCTTGCCAAACTCTTTTCTTCTTCAAAAGCCATAATCAAATCTAATTTCTCACGGTTCCTGAACTTCAGAAAATGTAACATCTTCATAACTTCTGAAAGTCGAAACTAAACTCAGTTCTAACTTCTAGTGTAGAATCTGATTTCTCTATCACTCATGTGACAACTGAGCTCTGTGTTTTCACAGGATGGTAGGATCTTGGTTTTGATACCACTGAAATATGCCCCTTAGTTTTTTTCCAATTTTTTGACAGCAAATCCAACACAATCACCAATGATTAGCGTTAGCTCTAAAGATAATCAGCTTGAAAGTAACTTTCACCAAGAATGTTCACTGAGATCCTATCGAAGGCAAGGTGATAGCACATGGTGATGGGATCGTTAGCAATAAAATGAACTGAATTACAAAGTTCGAAATGAAAGTGCAAGCGGTGATCCGACCATGAAAAATTCTGCACTACCACTTATTCAGTGGGGGGAAATTATTACAATGAAAGAGCAAATCATCTGCTAACAGCAAGCATCCACTTAAGCAGTGGGGATTCTCCACTTATTCAGTGGGTGAAATAAGAAGATACAATTGAAATATAAAGAGGCTGATTCAATACTACTAAAACCAACAATTTCAATGTGCTTATTACAATGATTTCTCAATAGAATCTGCTCTAAACTCACTGCAAAGTTCACACTATATCTCCAATTACAAATATGAATAGAAATACCAAGGAAAAATAGCATGAAATGGAAATGTCCAGGTCTGATATAAGGACCAGCAAACTATGCAATCACTCAAATGCTCATATCTACTTTGGAACTTCACCAAATCACCTAAAATTTAAAGCATATAATCACTAGAAGCAAGGCGACCAACCAGCGAAGGATAAACCACTCAAAAACACCATAAAATGCAAGGCACAACTCCCAATGCTGTTAGAGAGAGAAGGTACGACCCGTGGAGAAGGGTGACCTTCCTAGTAAATTCAATGCTTTGAAATAAAATCTGAAATTTAGCAAAAAGGGGCGCCTATAGCATAGAAAGGAATTGAGCCAATACCCATAAGCAAAACACTCAATGATTTATGAATGAAAATCTCCTTCAGCCACACATTGACCAACAACCTGAAAACAAACAAAATCATCAAAAATGATGCTCAATCTACTAACTCTGGATGAGAAGCAGCCTCTTATCCAGTTAGGTGTTATCTTCCAAACACAAAACTGAATCCTTGAATTCTTGCTAGGAGGTATGCATTCCTCGAAGCCATAAACCTGAAGCCATTCTAGCAACAATTTGATATGATAGATAATGAATGAATAATGAATGAGCAAAGGCCTGCTTATAAAGAACTTGAGGTGACCATTCAGCTTCCAACATTTCCCTCCAAAAGGGATGCCCCATTTCCCTTTTGAAATATTTTAATCTTTAAAACATTTAATTCACCTCTTCCCTAAAAGTCTTGAGGAGACATAATGAACATTAAAATATTTAATCTCCTCATAATGTGGCATCCACCCTCCAAGACCACATTTTAAAACAACATTAAGTCATAATCTCTAGGCCAAGGGGCCGACATGGAAATATAATATTTAATGACTCAAATAATTTAATCCCCCAAAATGCACCTGAAAAGCCAAAAACCACAAATACTCATTTGCTTTGTTTGAAGTGGAAACACATTGGACAATTTCCAATAATAGAACTTACTAGAAATAGTAAATTTAGGAAAGTTGCCCACTGCATTTGCTTGCCATATCACTACGAAGCTCTCTGTAAACCCAAAAAGAATCGGCAAACCAAATCTCGAAACTCCAACATGCAAGCTAAAAATAGTAAGTGCCGAGAAAGGTTGTTAGATGGAGATGCATGTTACACCATTTCGAAGCTCTCCAAAAACCTAGAAAGCTTCACCAGACATGCATCAGAAACTCTTACATGCAAACCTTCAAAAATGCATCAGAAACCTTCTACAAAATAGGAAACCCTAATTTCCACTTCTGATTAGTCTACGGGCTTTTAGAAATAGGCTATCAATCACAAAAGAGCGTATGGCTAAAATGGGGACATTACAGGTGACATGACTCTTCCTTGGACGTACAATTATAGAGAATGTAAATTCTTGCAACAACAGAAGCCATCAACTTACTCTTCCTTGAATGATGGGTTTGTTGACCAAGTACATTAGAGTTTGATGGTCAACGTAGAATGTGAAGGGTATTAGCAACAAATAATGTCTAAATTTTTGCACCGTTCACACCATTTTGAGAGCTTCCCTCTCTATCGTACTATAATTCTTTTCTGCCTTTGACAACAACCGACTTGCAAAAACACTGGGGTGGTCCAACCCTTGCATTCCTACTTGTGCCAGTGTTGCTCCAATTGTGTAATTAGAAGCATCAACATGCACATGGTCTTTCGTCCACACAAATGGTTGTCCCTTCTTGGTGAGTATGTCTAATGGCTAGGAGATTTGGGAAAAATTCTTAATAAACCTTCTATAGTACCCGACATGTTCGAGAAATGATTTCATACTAGCGATGTTCTGCGGAGCGTCCATCTCTACAATTACCCTTATCTTGTTGGGGTCTATCTTGAGTTTGGCTTTATAGACGATGTGACCGAATTTTTTTCCTTGTGGTACCATGAACTGACATTTCTTCAGATTTAGTGCTAGTCGGGCTGCCCTACACCTCTCCATACACTCTCCTAATGCCCTCAGGTGCTTCTCCTTGTCACTGTAGATTGACCAGTTATCTAGGAATGCTTTGAAATTGCCAATGGACATTTTGTCAAAGATATGCAAGATGATTCTCTGAAATGTCGCCAGAGCGTTGCACAATCCGAACGACATCCGATTGTACATGTATACCCCATCCTTGATTACAAATGTTGTCTTTAGCTTGTCTTCCTTTGCAATACTTATCTTATTGTAGCTAGAGAATTCGTGCATGAACGAGTACATTTCATGTCCAGCCACTACCTTGAGGATTGTGTCGGTGAAGTGGGTTGGTGTAATGTCCCCTTCTCTGTGATCACCTAGGATGCTAGTTTAGCCTTTATAATTCTCGAAGGCTAAAGGAAAATTAAGGGAATTCTTTTATTTAATTATTTAATATTACCTCATGGAAAAAGTGAAAGTTAAAAAGGTAATGTAAATATTTCATAAAGTGACTTTAAGTGAAATATTAAAAGAAGACTTTATAAAGTCACTTTATATTATTGGAGCGGAAGTTTAAAGTGGGAATTATAAAAGGGCATTTGGAGGCTCATTTTTTACTTTATGCTCGTTTATTTCTCATTTTTCATTTGGAGAGCTCTTGAAGCTTCTTGGTCTTGGGGATAGGGAAACCCTAGGGCACCAGTTTTGGTAATGAGACTAATTTACCCTAGTTGGATTGTTGAGGAGGTCACTTAGATCTTCTACAGGAGTGATAAAGCAATTTTGTGTGTCTCTTTCAAAGACAAAATTGGAGAAAAGCAACATTTTCAAAATGCATTGAGTATGGCTTTGTGGCCTAGTCAAAATCTTCTTATCATACTTAAAAGGCATCAATCCTCACTGAGTTTCTTGGGTTCAATGACTGCCTTCAGATTATTGTGAGTCCTTTCTCTAAAGGGTGAGTTGCATATTAAAACCCTAGGCACAGAGATATTGGTCCATTCTGAGCAAGGACATGTCGAGAGTGGAAAGTTCTAAGAAATTAGAGAAGGGCGTGGTAATTACTGGAGTAGGGCGACACTGTTGCCAAGCCTTGTACACCTTCTGGAGACTTCTTTCTGGACTGAAACACTGAAACGACCCCTATTTTAAAAGGCGTGACATCTCAGAGGTGATTCGCTGTATGAAGAAGGTCCACTCTTGCTCGCTTCCAGTCTATTTATCATCCATGAGGGTCACTACAGCCTTAACCCGTGTGCTGGGCGAATATGGGACTGATTTCTGTAGTCTGCAGCCATTTTGTGACCTTCCTGTAGCAGCTTGAGTTCATCTGTGACTCCTGGCAGCGTGCTTTCCAGGTCTGGGTACATTCTATCATATATTCTGAAGTTACTTGGTCTGCAATGTTATAAAATGCTAGGGAAAAGAGATAATAATCTGCTGTAGCAAGTCTGAAGCTGCTGTACATGTATTTCAAACCATATTGTGTTCAGAAATTGGCATTAAATCTGCTGTTTCAACCTTATTGCTGTTACTGTGTAATGCTAGAGCTAGCTTAGTGAGTCTCGAGGGAAGAGCTTAACATTATAATGTTTTTACAGACATTTGTCCATAGTTGCAATGATCTAAATGTACTGCTGTTCACTGAAATGCAAGAAATCTGAAAGTGTCCAGTAACTACTTTTATTTTGGTGTTCATTTCCATTGAATGTCATTATTTTCATGCATAATGTTTATCACTATTTGATAAAACGGAACGTCTATCTGTTAATGTTTTGATAGCTGCAGGAGGTATCTTCTTGTGTCAGAAGAATCTTCCTTAAATAAATTGTTGTGTCAGCTGGCCAACCTCATAAATTGTCTTATTCAACATGCAAGGTGTAACTGACATGCAGGAGAATCTGCATACTGACATGCATGAGAATCTCTGTTTGTATTCCTTAAATAGACTCATGAACTGCCACCTTGTGCATCTTCTTGTGGCTGCATATCTGCCTATATTTAGGTTGAAGTGTGGACTTGTTTTGCGACTTATTTTGTCTATAAAAACAAGTCACTTCTTCAAGAAGAAGTGGGATTATTTACAGCAGGTTATTATCCTTTGAAGAGCAGATTGGTCAGAAGTCTTATGTATATTGGCATCTAGGAGAGGTGTTGAGACTTGTAAGCTGATTTATTGGCATCTAGGAGAGGTGCTATTATTCAGTGGGTTATGTTGTAAGCCGATTGCTGCTGTTTCATTCAATATACAAGAGACATATTTGAGGCTTGGTTTTTCTCCCTCATGAGGAGGGTTTTCCCAGGATATATGATGTGTTCTATTGTTCATGTCTTCATGTGTTTGTGTTGCATTTTTTGCTTTCTGTTAAATCTGGTCCTAACATTAACACTATCAAACCTAACAATCACAAAAATTCTACACTCCTAAAAGGTATCTTACAATTGGGAAGGGGTCCTTAATTGTCACTGCATTCAAATATTGAAAGTCTACACATATCCGAATCTGTTCAGATTCCTTCTTTAATGATATGATGATTGGTGACACCCAATCACTAACTTACACTTTGAAAATGGTACTTGCTTCCAACATTTTCTCAATCTCGTCTAGTACCTTGGCAGCATAGTTCTTATTCATTTTGTAGGGTCTCTTCCATACAGTTTGTGCTTCTGGTATGAGAGGGATCTTGTGTATGCACAATTTCGGCAGTATTCCCTTGAGGTCTTTGTATGTCCAGGCAAATGCATCTTTGTACTTCATGAATATCTTGAACGTAGCCGCCTTCAGTACGGGGTCCCAATCATCTCCGACCAGGATTGTCTTTGGTTTGCCTTCATCCCCTAAATTGACCTTTTTCATTTTTGGTTCCTCGTACTTGATTATTTTATCTCGTTTGAACTTGTGGGCTGGCGTATCATCCAGTTTTGCAACTCCCTCTTTGATTTTCCGTGCTCAGCTGAAAACGTCTCGCTGATCATGCCCTTATCTTCTTCTTCCTCAATCTCCCCGATCTGTAGCATATTGCACTCTGGATGGAACACCTTGTAGTCTTCCATCTGCCAATGAAACATATCGTTGAGAGAACTCGTCTCGTCCTTTGAGCAACTCTCGAGATCAAGTACCCCTTTGTCATTGGGTTCCATAAGCTTCTTCCTTAGTCTGCATCTCATTCTCCTCCGTCAATCTTTGACTCGGAGGATGCCAATTCTTTTCTCATAGCTTGGTTCTTCAAGTTAACAACATACTTCCCCCCGTCACTCTCGATTGAGAGTGTGTTTTGTTTCTAGTTGTGGTCTGCCTTAGCGGTGATCAACCACCCTCTCTTGAGTAATGCATCATACGCCTTCTGTAGTGGGATGACAACAAAGTTCAAAAGGAATTGATGTGTGCCAATTGTCACTTTTTGTGCCATCAGCGTACCAAGAGGTTTGATGCCGTGCTGGTTGGCGCCTACCAAGTGAAATGTTGGTGGCTAGAGAGTTGGTTTCCCTAGGAACTTCCAAGTTTCCTTTGGTAGTATGTATACTCCTGAGCCTTCGTCGATGATGGTGTTTGTGAGTGTCTTCCCCATGATTTCCATCTGTACGATGGCAAGCTTCCTCTTGATGTTCACTGTGAGTAGCATTGGGTCCGTGGCTTGTTATATTGACGGCTGTGTCATGCTCTCGCTTGGACCTCCTTGACCAGTTTGATTGTCTTCAATGACATTGGTAATTGCTACTCTATAGAAGGTTTGTTACCTTGATAGGTATGGTTGTATGTAGCACCTGCCGTAGTATGTTCTTCTCTAACTCTGACTTCAGTGATGTATTGGTTGCTTCATTGGAGGTTCTTTGTTCTTTGGCTATCGCTTGTTCTACTTCCGCCCTAGCCTCTCAGAGTCTCTCTTTCTCTGTATGAGGGTCTAGGTAAATGGCTTTCTTCATCTGTGCTCTGGTAATTGCTAGAACCTCCTCATCCTCTACTTCCACCATGTTTATCCCTTTCTGTTTTGGGTATTTGGTATCTTCGTGATCACCTGATCCGTACCATTTGCATAGTCTTCCTCTCGTGCCTTGATTATTCTGGCATTCCCTGGCAAAGTGACCCCATTTGTTGCACTTTCGACATTGTATCATAGGTCTACGTTTGGCATCGTACTGTATTCTGCTTCTCGATCCATTGTTGTTGAACCAATTGTTGTTGCCTCTTTTGTTATGGTAACCTCCAAGGGATGCATTAGCATTATTTTGGGGTTTCAGAGGCGTGGTTGGAGGGGTTGACTGTTCCCCTTGTGCAAAGAGCACTTGTGTGCTTCTTGTCTTCAAATTGTATGGGCACTCCTTAATAGAGCGTCCCACGACTTGGAAAATGTCACAAAATATTTTCTTTGGGAAATTTGCCTTGGTATGACCTTCCGTCTTGCATTCAATACGCGACAATTCTTTGGATTATTTTGAATTTTCCTTTTCGTTTTTTAGTTCCTTCATCATTCTCATCATGTCTCGCCTTAAGGCTTGGACTATTTTTGATTCTTCATTGCTACTCTCCTTTGTACTCTTGCTGTCATCCATCCTTTTCTTTCCTCAAAAGAATGTTTTATTTTTCTCTTGATGTCAATTGCCTGATTGTAAGCATTAGTGTAGGATGATGGAGGTACTACCTTCATTTTCTTTCTCAATGAGGGAATTAGCCCTTCAATGAACGACCACTTCTTTAGTCCGTCGGTTGGTTGGTGTTCCAACTTTACCAACAATTCCTTGAGCCTACGATTCTAAGCTTGTATGTTTTCATGTTTTCCTTGTTTCGTGGTGTATATTTTGGCTACTATCTCATTATCGTCTCTCAAAAGCTTGGATTCTTCTTGGAATTGCTCTTTTTAGTGCCTCCCATGTGGCTTTGTGTGTTGCCTCTAGTTCTGTATACTAGTCGATCGCTATGCGTCTGAGAGTCATTGGAAATGCTCTTAGCCAACAATCTCTGTCTTCATGCCTGTTTGCTATCCAAATGGTTTCACAAGTTTTATAGTGTCTCACTAGATCCTTTGACCCGTTCCTCGTGAACTTTGGCAATATCTACCTTTCCACACTCGGACTGGTTGGCGGAGTCACCGGTTTCCTTCCCTGATGTTCTCTCCGTGCGTTGGACCTATTTGGACTGTTTCACTTGGTACGTTCTGGTGCCTCTCTTGCACTCACAGCTAGGTACGAGTCCTCCACTCATCCACTCTCAACATCCTCTGCACTCTGGGTATCTTTGGGGTCGTTCTCGCACTCCCTCTATCCAGGGGTCTTCAATTCGGATCCTCCAATTCTTGATTCTTCCTCTGATATGGATAACTCTCGGATATGGCGTATGCTATTTTCGATTTCTTTTTTTAGTTCATTTCATAGTCTTTTTCTTCTTTGTTGTCCAATATTGTCACTACAGATGGTTGATGTGTTTCGTCGGCAAGGTTTTGGTTTGTTTCTTTGGTGATTTTTCTCAACCGCTTTCGTCTTTCTTCTTGTTCCTTTATTCTTAGGGATCTTTGTACCCATTCTTCTAATGATTCTTGATCACTTGGGATTTGGTTCTTGTCTTTATTTGGTCGTGCGGGCATTAATTTCAGGGAGTACGCCTACGATTGGTGTTGTGCTCTTCCTCCTCCCGTTTGTTTCACTCTTTGTACCGTTGTAGTATTTATTGTCATCTTTGCTCTTGGTCTTTGTTTGCCTAAAGATCTTGGAGTATGATGTGGTGTTGTGTGATCAATCTTAGCAATCTATCGAGAAGGCGGTCGACCTTTGGATTCATGGTGAGACTATCCCAGATGGCTGCTTGAAGGACCTCTCACTCGAGAGCCTCCCTCTGTACGTGTTCCTTCAATGAGATATCCCACAGGTTTATGAGATCTTTTGTCAACGCATCTTCTCTTTCTTTGTTGGCTTGTACAGGCTCGTCGGTTGGTTGACCCATTATGACACCATTATTCTCGTTTGTGTTTGGTGCATTGCCATGGTTCGTATCGGCAATGACTCCAAATGTTTGCTCACAGAAGTAACTTGACTAATACATAGAGTAAATGAGAATAGAAACATACAAGAATACACATATCAAGTACTCACAAATGCATATGCACAGGACAAGTAGTATTCTCATTCATTGAATAGCAATAAGTACAATATCATAAAGTCTGTGCTGTCCTTGACTACAAGTAAATTATGACATATGTTGGTGCTGTCCCTGACTACAAGTAAATTATGACATATATAGTTGCCAGTGTTGGTTTAGGACACCAACCGTCGGTAACTACCCGATACAACTAATCCATGGTTGGGGACTTAACTCTCGATTACAACACATAATACTCAACATTTGCTGCATACAATAGTATTTATTTATTTATTTGGCCGATTAAAACAAGATTAATTACTTTCGGCCAACTACAACATATGCCCCTTGTCTTTGTATGACAAATATGTGGGCATGAATAGATCCTCTACACTTGCCTCCTTAAGCTGCTTGTTGAAATGTTTTTCTAACTCTTATGAAATTGTTGCCTTTGTTGGAAACACCCCAAAATTGCCTCAACCAAGCAAGAATCACTTGTGTATGTTCATGAATGATTTCAAATGAATTTGTGTGCAATAAACCATTCCCAAGATAAATCAATGGGAACTCAAACCCAATTCCGATTTCGAAACAAAGTGTACCCAAGTACATCTAGGCTTTTGGCTGATTTGGCGACATAGATATTAACCATTCTTAGAAGCATAAGAAGCTCTATATCACACAAGTTTTTGTTTGCAGAGCTTATGCTAAGGATGAAAACTTTGTTTGATCTCTATAGGAATGTATGAGTTTTCCTTTTTACATATCAACAATAACAAGTTGACACCCCATTCCCTTGTCACCCTTTGCCTTCACTTACTTTCATATACTGCCACTTACTTTCATTTACTTCCACAACTGTATAAATGTCTATGCTATTTTATGTACTTGCACTTATTCTTTCTCACTTTAATATATTTTTCCCTATACACCTATTCCCTCTACATTCCAATGCCTAGGTATCTATACACCTCCATTAACTAATTAACTGACCATAGCACCCCCTTTATATTGCACTCTCTTTATTAGTATCCAACTTCAGAATTTTCTTAGTTTTACTTTTTCATTGTAACTCAAGTGCCGCCCTCCAATTTTAATACAAGGGTGCTTCCTATTCTAACAAACAACACACTCAATTCTTTCATGAAAATTTGTGAGCCTCCTACTCTCTGTTTTCTTTTCCCATAAATTCTTTATAATGACAGCCACACATCTGTATCCTTTCAGCAACTTTCCTAACCCTAAACATTAAGAGTCAGACTACTCTCTTCTACCATTCACAGAGCAACTCATGCAGGATATCAGCATAGAGGGCATCTTAGAGATGATGGAAGTGGTTTTGTCATTGTTTGATCTGCAGATTTGCCTCCTTAAGAGCTCAAACCATCAATAATTTCTATCTACAGTAATTTTCACTCACAGTAGATTTAAGTGAATTAATGATGAAGAATGTTGTTCAGCGATCTCAAGCTTTCAATGCAGTTAATGGGAATTAGCAAAAAGTAGATAATCAATTGAGTTCCTCGTATTCCAGGTCCAGTTAAGTGATGTGAAGCATATGTCTCAGACACTCCTTACAATCACTTCACCCAGTGATAAAATGTGTCAGGGCTTGACATCAGAATCACCTCATGCATCTCACAACTATGGTTTTCTGGCAGTGCTCTTTACTGCCTAGTGTAGCAAAAATATTTGCCATATCACAATTTCTATCTCAGATCCTTTGAGTTATATCCTTACCAAGTTGATTTGGGACTGGAGTATGAAATGTCAATTAGGAGTTCTGGATTGATAGAAAAATAAAAAAATATATAAAAAAGAGCATAAATTAGTCCAGATGCTAGTGCCTTTACATCACAAGCAAGATCTTAAAGGTTATATTTAAGGAGGAAGAAAACAATACAAGAAGTTGAATATGATTTCTTACAACATCCACCCATGGAATAATAATGTGAGGGAAAATTTGCCTACCCTGGAGGATCATTCTTTTGGATTGATGAGATGAGCCTTTTTGACTGCACAGAAGACTGAAGGAATGCCTCATCTCCATGCTCCAGCGTTCAGCATATTTGCTAGCATCTCCAGCAGGAAGGTAATATTATCTATACTGCCAGTAAAATCAGTCCAAGAGCTACGTTGTCTCCTATGATCCCCAGGTTTATCCCACCTATCTGAGCTTATTTTGTTGCTGACTTAAAGAATCATAATGTTGTCTTAAATCCTGGCTAGCAAAGTTCTCATGCTCCTAACCTTCCACTTGGTGGTGCATCTCAGTAGATGATTTTCCCCTTCTTCCTTGCTCTGGTATATTAATAGGGGTGTTCCTATTTAAGTTAAAATCACTTCTAACTGATGCTTTAACCTAGGCATAGAGCCCATGGTGATCCCTCCCAACTCTAAAGAAGGTGAAGAGAGTGTTAAGGTAGACCTATCTCCAGTCAAAGAAATGCATGGCTTTACTGATAGCATCAAACTTGTGGGTACAATTACTGAAGATGGTTTCAGCTGTGCAGTGCAGAAGCTTGAAGATAAAAGGGTGTAAATCACTGTCTCGGAGAGATGCATTTTCCACATGTTAAATCATTATAAATCTGAGGGTGTCTGTAACCAGCAATGGAAGGATTGTCTGCTTTATCTGATTGAAATATTTAAGTTCCATCAGCTGAGGGTGGAGAATAGAAAGCACTTCTTTACAGCTGAAAATGCCACGAGGAGGCTTTATGAGCATCTTCAGCAGCGATGTGATTGGTAGGCTATGCCCAAGATAAGCAACACAGGCAGAAACCTCTGTTTATGCAACCATATGAGGTATTGAATGGAATTAGCACATTCACAAGCCTCAGGTTCACCTCCCTACTGCTGATTGACCACTCCATGACCTCTGTCAGTCCCCAGAGAATGATGGATCAACAGAGCAAGCTGTTATTGGGCTTTCCTATCCCAGGAAGGGGGTCAGCTGATGGGTTTTATCACACACTATTTCAAATGTCACTGCTCCAACAAAAGTGTTTTCCTGGGCAATTTTTTAATGCAAATAAGAGATTGTACCTACCAAAAGAGTGAAATTTTGTAATGAAGAAAATTCCTCTCACTATAAAGCATTCAGTAGCCATGTTAATATAAGTAGTTTGTCCTTGTATAGTGTTTGATTAAATTGTAGTATGCAAGGTTGTTTTTGGTCTTTTTCTTTATGCTAGACTGTAATGTAAAGTCTTTTCATCAGAAGAAAACTCAGCGCCCTTGAGTTCAGTCAATTCAAAGGATTTGGAAATTATATACATCTTTTCTTTTTCAATAGATTAAAAAAAATATAGTCTGCAGTCAGTGGCAACTAAAGCTTACTGACTAAAAACCACAAATCCCAATCAAGTAGTCATCCTTAGGAGTATACATGAAGGACCAATTAGAGGTTGAGGCATCAAATTGGTTTATAATATTATCAAAATATCTTAAAGTAATTTTTCCATTCTATCATACAGATACCATAGATCCCTTGGCTCATTGCCATTATCTTTCAAGTTCTTTCATCATTTGGAGTATATCCCTTCTTACAGTTTGAACTGACTTCAATTCACTGTCGTTGCTCACATCTGAATGATCATCCTCTTCATGTCTTTGTCTAGTGTGTGAGGATATTTTGCTTTCACTTTCAATGACCATTGCTCTATTGTATGAATTGTTGTACAATCAAGAAATAGAAAGAAATGATTTCCTATACTTAACCATCCTTTCAAATTTTATAGGTATTGTGGTGTTCATCATGAATGGCATGCTGATCATAATAGTAAAGACACTAAAGATTTAACTCAGTGTAATGACCTAGTCCATTCGTAACGTAAAAGGATGTTAATTTACATCCTACGAGTAAGTAAACGTGTTAACATGACATTGTAATAAATTTTTTCCTTTTCTTTGTTGATAATACATGAACAAGATGCCATATCAAATTACAATAAAGATTCCATTTCATTATAATAACTTCACAAGTACATGAAATAGGAATACATACCTTAACTAACATGGCTCCAATGAGCTTTAGAACAAATAGTAGTAAGAAGGTCCAGGAGATCGTCCTTTCAAATCTTGGTACATCGGTCGCTTGCTGTGGAGGAGAAACAACACTCGGGTGCTTTTCCGCCAACCACAGACTTATAATGCGGTCCCCCGCACACTTATCGTTCGATAGATGGCCCTCCCTTCGAAAGTAGAGATTGGTAGGGTATCTGTTAACAATTACCAACTGAGCATAGTGTTGTGTTCTACACAACTAGAACCTTGCTATTTCACAATCTCGAACTAGTACAAGGTGTTGTACCCAAAATAATTTTTTTGGCATTCTGTATAAATTGAGCTAAATCTTGTTAAAATGCCATGTTAAGTCGGTTTTAGGTCAAACCAATCATAGAATCTTGGTGGGTTTCTATCAAGGAACACATGTGCAAAATTCTGAAAATTTGAAAATTAGGGTTTTTCGCCCCTATTTTCAGGGAAACCCCCGAAAATAGGACCTTCCCAGAAATGATTGAAAATGATTTTGATAGGATTAAAAGGCTTCACGATCACATTGGTCAAGTCAGAATCATCAAAAGACATGTTTTACTGTGGTGGGTCTATTTCTATTTTTTAGGAATAAAGTTAGGAGCTCCACAGCCATTAATGGCAGATTGGCTAGTACCAGGTGTTGAAAGCTAAGCTTCAAAAGCTTCAACAACGCAATCATGGCGGAAAAGGTCCAAAATGGTGCAATTTGATGAAGGAGATTCCTGAAATTGAAAAAGGTCAAAATTTGACTAACTCTGGAAATGTTACAAAGGAGAGATTGTTCGCATGTTGAAAAGAGCCTTTTTCAAGCAGGGGCGCCCATGATCTTTTAAGGTCAAATGAAGTCATTCCGATCATCCAAGGCATTCATTCTTGACGTTTGCCTGCTGGCGCGACAATGAAACAAACAGATTAATCATCTGAGGGACAGATCACAAGCAGCTGCTGACAAAGCAAAAAGAGGCAGTTGAGGAAATGTCAGGAAACCACAGTTAACGGCAAAGTTCTAAGAGAAAAAGAGCCTTTCCAAAAGAAAGGCGCCCTTCTTTTCTGACCTCCAGATGCTGATAAATGACAAAAGGCTTCCCAGGATAACCTTCTTAGCCCAAGTAGATCTCAGCAAATCAACTGCAAACACCAACATCTGACAGGGCAGTCAACGGATAATCTAGATCAAAGTAGGCAACTTTTCAGATGGAAATAATCAGGCCAAAAGGCAAAAGCGCCCTTTTCAAGGAGGGGCGCCCTTGAATAAAGGAACCCTAAATTGAGATCCAGGTTTTCTGAAGTCAGTCATCTTTGGCAGAACAGAGCTAGGTACCTGATGAGACATCAAGCGAAATCATCTGACTCTCCGATCAACGAGAAATCCAGATCAAAGCACGAGAGGTCATTTCGAAAGGCTGAAGAACGAAGTTTGAAAATTCACCAAGGCATTAGCAAAAGAGCCTTTTCTTGGAAAAGGCACCCTTTCTTTTGAAACCCTAATCTCAGCTTTTCATCATCGTGTCTCCCAGGCACTTCTTTTCAGTATGGATCCAGCTCCGCAGTGAATGTGTCAGCAACATCTCAGGATCAACAGATAACGCTAGATTCAAGATCAAACAGAGGGCTTTCAGGAGAGAAAATATTTAAAAACTTGCAAGAAACCAAAAGGGACGCCTAAAGAAAGTCAAGGGTCAATTTGTTGACTAAAGTCAAGAGCTTTTGAGTTAAAATTGGCTAAAACACTCCACGATCAGTGGAAATCACCTTTTTAACTTTAGATCAAGCCAAAATCACTTTTTGAGCTTGAGTTAGGTCCCCAAACTTGTGGATCTAAGGCTTAAACATATATATTCAAGGTGAAGGCGTCCCATTTCATTATTTCATTGCAGGTTAAGAGATCAAGAACAGCCACAAGCTCTCAAGGACGCCATTGGCAGATCTGAACAAGGTTTTCATCAGTTCTTCAATTTTTCTTGCAGATCTGAAGCAGAAGAAGATTGCTATTTTGAGGATTGGATTCAGAGACAGATTTTTTCAGGAAATCAGAGAAAAACTTCCAATCCATCTTCTGTCTACTTCCTCTCTTCTGGTCTTAGGTTTTCTTGCATTTGACAGAAAAAGCAACAGGCTTCATCAGATCAGATCAACTGGGTAGATTCAGCATTATTTTCCAGTGAAACCCATCTCGATAAATTTTCCAAAATCAACAAACTTGCTGCCCCTATTTTTGGGGGTTTTTCCGAAAAAGTTTCAGAATCCAAATTCTGAGGAACTGGGTTTGTTCAGCATTGAAGCACGAACAAAACCCATGTGCCAGATTTTTCCGGAAAAATACTTCTCGGCAGGGCGCTATTTTCAGGGGTTTCCAAAAATCATCTGAACAAGGTCAAGCTTACAGTCAATCTTTAAGTTTTTCAAGATGTAGTACTCCCAGGTACAATACGAGACCAAGACGGTCTTATTACATGATTACTTGAAAACAGTTGACACAAATTTACATCAAGTAAATCCAGTGGTTGATTTGGAGCAGCTAGAAGGCATGAATCAAATCACATTGCAGAATATTGAAGAATCCGGGTTGCTGCAGGCCACATCAATTCCCATCACACTACAAAGCGTAGAGCTTGTAATCTCTTGTATCAAGCATTACAATCCTACCACCAGAGAAATCAGAGCAGCGGATGGAAGAATTGTTTGTAGTCTGAAACCTCAAAATATCGAAAGGTGTTTTGATATTCCATCATGTCCTAACAGCAAAGTCATATCAGTGACGGAATGTGAGAAGGCATTTGAGACAGCTAAGGACAAATGTCAAAAGGTAATGGCTGAAAAATGGTTAAAAGTGACAAAGGAAAGCTTGCCTAAGTCGTTGGGACGAGGAGAATGTAAAGATGAGTACGCAGTGTTAATCACTCTACTCAATAGAATCACTGGAGAAGAAGATGGTCGTCAATTCTAGCCATGGATGTACTATGTCATTGCTAAAATCATTGGCAGAAGGGAATATTATGACTGGGCCACTTTGATTAGTGACACACTCCACCGACAAATCACTAGGTATCTGGAAGCTCATAGGTTCCACATGTGCTCTTACCTAGTATACCTGATAGCCTTCCAAGGTGATTTCAGGATATTGAACAATGTGGGAACCTTAGGTGTGCAGAAGGTTCACGAACATTTCACACGTCTTGAGTTTACTCAAGCGGAAATACACTTCAAGAAAACAAGTGATCTCTTCACTATGCACACAGTACGTGAGCTTAACCATGAGATGCACGTGCGTATTTCACAGACAGCCAGAGAGGAAATGGCGGATTGGGCAGATTGGTTCATCCAATTTCCTATGTTCTCCTACATACGCGTGTATAGCTACATTGGCCACCCCGCCATGCTACCAAGATACCCTTCAGATAGGGTAGTCTTCATGGAATTCCAGAGACAGTTGTCCGAGGTTCATGTCTACTTGCGCTTGAAGAGGAAGACAGCTGTTAACTTTCCCGTTGGAATGGGACTATATAGATGTGGATTCGCGGCAAATGCTAAGATGATGAGTCAGGAAACGGTGAGGTTTAATCTCAAGTATCTCATTGAGAGAAGATCCTATGATCCCAGAGGACTCTATGCAACACATCTCGAGCAGCACTCGTCACATAAGTCTTCTATGGAAGATTATTGGGTAAATTGTCAAGACGAGTATGAAGTGCGAAGAAGGAACTACAGCAGGTTTAGACTCTCACAAATTGCTGATTTTATGTCAGCAGACATCGAGGGCTTGTCCGATGATGAAGGGGAAGTCACTCTCCCCTCATTCTTCGCAGATTCAGTTGACTCCCAACCGCTCCCGAGAGTGGATTGGTATGCCAAGGAGAACACGTCTATAGAAGAAAGAATGAGTAGAGTGGTTAGAAATAGCCAACTCTATCTCGACAGCAAGAAATCAAGGAAGGTGACACCTCACAGAACAGAGCCGCCACAGGTTCAGTCTCCACCACCTTCCACTTCAAAAAGGAAACCTAGGCAGAAGCAATGGTGCAATCCTCCTCGAGGGATGAGGATGTCAAAGCCTACAAAGCCTAGAACACAGAGGACACCAGTGGAGAAAGCCACACATAGTCTTGAAATAATCACGGGTATTGCTGCCCCAGAACAAAGAGTAGAGACTGCTACCCCTGATTCAGCAGAAGTTATCACGGAGGAACCAGTAGCAATAGTTGCTGAAGAACTAGTGGCAGGGCCAATGGCAGAAGCAACAACAGTAGAAGCAGCAGCAGAAACGGTGCCTGTTATGGAAGCAGAGCCACCAATATCACTAGTACCACAGCGGTCACAAGTCCTCATCGACTTGGATTCGCCACCGAGAGACATTGCTCCAGCACAGTCTCACAAATCTAGCATTCAAGGGCCTCACATCCCTCCTAGTGAAGTTCGCCGAGATTCTATTTGGCTTGAAGGCTTCCTAGGAAGAAAGAGGGAAAAACCCTCGTATGAATTTGACTTTACCGAATTCGACCACGTCCCACAAGACACATCGGTGAAAAGGTTGAAGAAACAAGTTCACATAGAAAGGAATGCAGAGTGTGAAATCATCATAGAGATTGCTGCCCCACCAGTAGAGAAAAGCATACACGAGGTTCAAGTAGAAGACTACACTTTGTCTCAACTTAACCTCGGGAAGACTACACGACAGGTGGAGGCAGACCTTCTTGGAATAGCTTCGGTGAGCGCACAAGAAAAGATGGCTAAGGATGGTAAAGAAAAGGCAGCCTTAAAGGCTGAAAATCAGAAACTGAGGTCATACATAACCAGCTTGATACATGGCACACCAAACGTCTCAGCCCTACCAGCAGGACTACTAGATCTCCCCGCCGAACAAAATCATCGGCAATTGTTAACATTCGGTAAACACTTGAGAGATCAAGTGGAAGAGTTTGTTCTCAAGGGTAGATGTATACCGGAAAACCTATACCAGTCGGGATAGAGCACATGGACTTCGTGCAGAGATCCAACAGTAACAAAGGATTGCAGAAAAAAGAGGCTTGAAGACGAAAGCACAATTGCAGATTTGCAATTGGCATATCAATCTGTATACTCTGAAGAAAACAAGCAACATCTCTTTGCTTGGAAGGAACAATTGGCGTACAAGGTGAAAGCCTATGATGCTCATTCAGTAGAGTTGATTGATTACAGACGGGTGGTTGCCACTATTATCAACTTCGCAAGAATGTTGGTGATATCTTTCCCTTGCATGGAATATCAGCGTGAGGGAGGAGAATACATTGAGATGGTCACTGTAAAGAACCAGTTCAGGGATGTCATCCGCAGTACCTTTCTTGATGATCCAGATGGTTGCAAGCTGGCTAAGGTAGCAGCTTTATCACCAAGTTCAAAGAGGCAGCATCTCAATGTATTGACTTCGGAAATCAACTCACAACGGGTGAGGTCATGCTACGACGCCACGTCATCATTCTACAGAGCATTAACTCCCCAGAAGCTGATGAAGTCAATCAATGGATAGAGACACTGCTGATTAGTGGTGAGCTATAAATGCACCAAAGAAGGACGTCCTACACCCTCCAAGTGGCATTTATGAGACTTGAGTTTGACTTGATGCTTCTTTCCAAGTCAACTCAAGATGATATTAAATGTAATTGGAGTTAACTTGATGCTTCTTTCCAAGTTTAACTCCATATTCCTTAAATCATGCATTGTCAGATCCCACTGATTAAGGATGTCTAATTGGCTTCCATGATTTATGGATCTTAGATCTCCACTAAATGTGGATGTCTATTTTGGAGGGATACTTTCATTTAAGTTCACCTTTAGTTTACTTTTAGTCAACTGAAGTAGTTTCCAGTTGACTCTTTGTTTGCTTTCGTTAACTGAAGTAGTTTTCCAGTTAACTGCTTGTTCCCCCTTTTTAGGAATAAATCTTGCTAATTGATTGGCAAGAACTCATTGTTAATTCAAGGAGATTTTGGGGTTGCCCACTCCTTTGAGTTCTATAAATAAGAGCCTTGGGCTCATTATTTGTTTAACTTTTACTTGCTATGCAAAATTGCTGCGCCATTGTTGCCAACAGCTTTGAAAGTGGATATTTGTTCACTCTTGGATGAGAGTTCGTTGGTCGATCGTAATTGTGCATGATTTCGTGCCTTTGCTTTCCCAACCTTTGTAATTCATTGATAAAGCTTTGAAGGAGAATATCAGAAGGCGCTTGCATTTTGGTCAATCTTTTTGAGTTGTGTCCACGTCTTGTATCTAATAGCTCGTTGTTTCATTTCCCTCCTCGGATAGGAGTCCCTCCTCCTTGGATATTTGTTATTAACAAGTTCTCGTTCATTGTTGTTTAATGTATTGACTTCCAAGCTACACTTCGGATAGGAGTCCCTCCTCCTTAGCAAGCTCGCTGGCCAAGGCATCGTAAAATTGTTGTTTCTCGTAAACTATTTCCTAGCCCATACCTCGGATAGGAGTCCCTCCTCCTTGGCAGGTCTCTAATCTAGTTTACCGTAAAGAGTGTTTGCTTGTACCAACCTTATCCCGGTGTATACCTGAGAGTTCAGAGCCTCGGTCATAGTCTCAGGAGACGGCGAATTCAGGTGATCCAACCAACCCATTCCCACTCCTTTACCCTCATGCTCTGTTTACCTTGAAGGTATTGGATAGATAGAAGCTAGAATAGTCGTAGTTGAGATCTGCAGAAACCAGAGAAAAAGCTTAGCTACGACACATTGTGTTTGTGCACCCTTGTGTCCTACCGCTGAAGCATAAAAAGATAAGAACTTTAGTTTACATTTCCCTTCCTTACGCATTGCTCCCAGCAGAGAGGGACTTCTCCTCTTTAAATAACGAAGAAGTGTTGCAAAACATTTGAAATAGCTGAACGTTTACAATCAGCATTCCAGAGGTGCTAATTTAAACGCCAACACAAGGATCGCAATGAACTGACAGTGTAGTCTCAACTAACTCACATCTATGTGGAAATTGTACATTTCACTACTTTGGCCAAAGTATTCTCATTCAGTACTTCGAATGAAGGTCATCTATCATATACACTACTCAGGGCCGATTTGACTTAAGGCTATCTTACACTACGCATAGGCTTAGTCCTTCACTGGATTATCTATCATCCCAGACTATCCTACGACAATCTAATCTACTAGAAATGAACCGGCATAACAAGTAAATCACTGAATCCCTCCTATACTGGAAATCTTTATCCTAGGAGTCTCTCAAGCTTACCTCAGTTAACCTAATAACTTTAAGCTGACTAATTATATTTGACTCCTGTCCTCATTTCAATCCTAGTACATATTACCTAGTAAAGCCATACTCTCCTTATATGGAGACAATACAAAATATGCAATTTCACACTAATATGCATTTTAAATCTTCTCTTTAAATTTCTTCACATAAATTCCTTTTTTATGCATAATAAGTAAACATCTCACTTAAATTCCTTCACATAAATTCCCTTTTTATGTATAACAAATATACATTTCTCTAGAAATTTCTTTTCCCCTACAACTAAATTGCATTCAGGAATTAACTTTCAGCCTTTGCACACACAACAAACACAGAGATATAGAAACATAATAATCAGATTCAAAATTGTAAAATGATGAAGGTTTCATGCTTGTTTATAAGCTTTCTCTCCATTACGCACTTCCAGACCTTCCCTCTGTTGATGATAGCAGTGTCGGGCTTCTACTTCCAGCCCAGATTATTCATTGAAGAACAAATTAAATGAGTAGCCTAATGGCTATTTAATTTGTTAAGGTGACTTTTGGTGAAGAGGCGCTTCACCATTACATATCATATAATATTTAATTATTGTTAATGAGGCCGACTTGTTTTCTTTCGCCACCCTTGAAGAGATACGATCTTTCGAGGCCGACATCATGGTTCTAGGAGACGCGATTCTTGTAGAAGGCCGACATGAAGATTTGAGGAGATGCGTCCTTTCCTTCTCACTTGTATATATCGAAGTTGATCATTTGTCATTTCACATTCATCATTCCATTCATTCGAGTTCCATTCATTGCATAGTTCGTGAATTTTCAAGGGCGATATACTTCAAGTGCAGATCGTACATTTGTAGAAGGCTGAGATCTTAGTGAGGGAGATTGATATCATCAGCAGAGAGAAGTATTATATCCTTTTTTCTTTGCATCCAGTTGTGGTGCTATTGCTTGGCCTCATAATCGGCCTCATTGTAAAAGAGATCATTGTTTTACATTCAATATATAAGCAATATATTGTTGCTGGGTTTTTTCTCCCTCAAGTGGAGGGTTTTCCCAGGGTATATGCTGTGTTTATGTGTCTGAATTTGAATTAAAATCTGAGTTTTATATCTGATCATAACAACTAACATGGTATCAGAGTGGGTATAAGGAAGATCGTGATCAGATTTCTCATAAGAAGATCTTTCATAGACTCTTATTTTCATTCTCTTGCATTTATTTTATCGTCAAGATGGTGAATGGGCTCAAGTTCAAAGATAGACTCGAGGGTGCTGCCAACTTCACATCTTGGAAGTTTAGAGTAATGCCCGCTTTGGAAGAAAATGAGTTAGCTGAGTTCGTGGAGGGTGAAGTTCCTGAACCGTCCGATGAGAATGAGAAGTCTCAATGGAGAAAGAATTGGACTAAGGCAAAGAAGATTTTGGTAGACTCCGTAAAGGACCACCTTGTGCCAATCATCTCCAAGTTGAAGACAGCAAGAGAGATGTTCAAGACCTTGGAGGAGATGTATGAGATCAATAACACAAGTCGAGCTCTTGCATTAAAGCAACAACTTCATCATATCAAGATGGCAAAGGAGATTCCGTCATCACATTCTTCATGAAGATCACCGAGTTGAGAGATCAGCTCTCTACCATTGGGCATATTGTTGATGACAAGGATTTGGCTATGTTGGCTCTTAATGGTCTTCCTCAATCTTGGGAGCCATTCATTCAAGGAATCAGTGGGATATCAAAACTTCCTAAGTTTGATCACTTGCGGGCAGATTGCATCCAAGAAGAATCAAGATTGGCTGCAAGAGGCATTGGACAAAGCTCTACAAATGAAGACATTCATGTTCTTGCTACTCAATCCTCGAAGAAGAAAGGAAAATAAGGGAATAAAGGCTACTTCAAGAGGAATAGAGATAAAGGATCAAATGGTGCCCTTGCATCTAAGAAGAAGAAGGACCTCTCCTGCATACAATGCTTCAGATGTGACAAGTTTGGTCACTATGCAAAGGATTGTCCAACCAAACCTAAGCTGCAGGCGTCAATTGCAGATGTAGGTGAGATCTCTCCTCAGAAGGTTTCAAGTGGTTATCTATTCTATTCTGCCTTATCAAGCAATGTGCCTACAGACAGCAACACTTGGTTGATTGATAGTGGTGCCTCTCGCCACATAACTGGATTTAGAGAGCATCTATCTAATTTGGTGGAGAGAGATTCTAGTGTTCAAGTCATTATTGGTGATGATGCAAGTTATTTTGTGAAAGGTTTTGGGACCTCCTCTCTTCACCTAGATTTTGGCATCTCCTTGCAATTGAGTGATGTGCTATTTGTTCCGGGTATCAAGCAGAATCTTGTCTCTATTTCAGCCTTGGAGGACAAAGGGTATCAAGTTGCATTCTCCGAAGGTAAAGCTCTTGCATGGCCGAAGAACTCAAGTATCAAGACTGCTTGTGTGATTGGAGTTCGACATGAGAGTCTCTACAAACTTTGCACTTGTCCACTTCAGGCTTTGTTGCATGACTCTTCAAGTTCGTGTGAACTTTGGCATAGAAGACTTGCTCACCTTCACTTTAGAGCACTACCAACCATGGAGAAGATGGTCACGGGCCTTTCTAAACTCAACTAGGAGCATGAAGGCACTTGTAGAGGTTGCACATTGGGTAAGAATACTAAAGGTCCATTTCATAGTAGTGAGAGTAGATCTAAATGTATTCTAAACCTTGTTCATTCTGATTTATGTGGTCCAATGTCTGTTGCTTCCTTGAGTGGTTTCTTGTATTACATAATTTTCATTGATGACTACTCTAGAAAGACTTGGATCTATTTCTTAAAGACCAAAGAATCTGAGGAAGTACTTGAAAGATTCAAGGAATTTAAAGCTCAGGTAGAGAACTTGTTCTGGAAGAGGATCAAAGTTTTGAGATCCGACAACAGAGGAGAATACATCTCTGGAAGTTTCCGTAACTTTTGCATTGAAGCAGGGATTAAGAGGGAGTTCTGTGTCCCTTACAATCCTCAATAGAACGGTATTGCAGAAAGGAAGAACAGATCTATTGTAGAAGCAGCTAAAGCCATGATACATGATCAAGATTTGCAAACCTTCCTTTGGGTTGAAGCATCTAGGACAGCTGTGTATGTTTAGAATAGAAGCCCTCACCGAATTTTGGAGAACATGACTCCCGAAGAAGCATTCACAGGTGTGAAACCGGAAGTAAATCATTTGAGAATCTTTGGATGTCCTGTATATGTTCATGTGCCTAAAGATAAAAGGACAAAGTTGGAACCATCTGGCAAGAAGGGAATATTTGTGGGCTACAGTGAGTCTTCAAAAGCCTATAGGGTCTACATTCCAGGTCAGAAACTCATAGAGATCAGCAGGGATGTTGCATTTGAAGAGGATGTTGCATTCAAGAGATCTAAGGGCACTCACATGGAGATAGACAATGAAGACCAAGAGTCTCCTCAGGATATGGAAGTAGATCATACTCTGAGATTTAGAGGGAGACTACTAATCCTAAAGAAGATGATGATCCAGTTGAGCCTTTGGAACCTACTAATGGGCCAAGAGACATTGTGATTGGTCGTAAGAGACCTCTTTGGGCCAGACAAACAATGTAGGAGGCAGAAAGGTTTGCAGCCCCGAGAGGAACATTTAGAGAAAGTAAGAGACCTCACAAGTTTTCAAGCTACGTTGCATTGATGAGTCAAATCATTGAGTTTGAACCTTCCAATGTTGAGGAAGCTACTAGTTAGCAAGTATGGGGAGATGCTATGGCTGAAGAGTATCAATCCATTCTCAAAAATGATGTTTGGGACATCGTACCTAGACCTGAAGGAAAATCTGTAGTATCTTCTAAGTGGCTCTTCAATATCAAGCATGCGGCTGATGGGAGCATCGAGAAGTACAAGGCTAGGTTTGTGGCTAGAGGATTCTCTCAGAAAGAGGGAGTGGACTATGAAGAATCCTTTGCTCGAGTTGCTCGTTATACATCCGGTAGGACCATCATTGCTATTGCAGCAGCTAAAGGATGGAAGATACACTAGATGGACGTGAAGACAACATTTCTAAATAGTGTAATTGAGGAAGAGGTATATATTGAGCAACCTGATGGATTTGAGGTTCATGGGAAGGAGTCTCATGTTTGTAGGCTAAAGAAGGCTTTATATGGACTTAAGCAGGCTCCTCATGCTTGGTACAAAAGAATTGATCGATACTTGATGAGTTTGGGTTTCTCCAAGAACAATGTTGACTCAAACCTGTACTTCAAGGTAATTGATGGCGAAGCATTAATCTTGGTTCTCTCTGTTGATGATTTAATTCTTATTGGAGAAGAACACCTCATTATCAAATGCAAGAAGGAGTTAGCTTCTGAATTTGAAATGAAGGATCTTGGATATATGCATTACTTCCTTGGTCTAGAAGTATGGCAGAAGCTGGATGGGATCATTCTGAGTCAAGGGAATTATACAATTGACATCTTGAAGAGATTTGGTATGATGGATTGTAAACCCATGTCTACGCATATGGAGACCAACTTGCAGAAGCTAAGAGAGGCTGCAGCTAATTAAGATCTGGTGGATCCTACTATGTACAGGCAGTTGATTGGATCGTTGATGTAACTAGTCAATACAAGACCAAATATTTTCTATGCAGTGAGTGCACTTAGTCAGTTCATGTGTGAACCAAGGAAAATACATCTAGTTGTAGCAAAGCATATCCTGAGATACTTGCGTGGCATAGTTGGGTATGGCTTGAGATATTCTTCTGATGTGTACTTGAAGCTGCATGGATATTTTGATTTTGATTGGGCAGGGTGCGTTGCTGATCATAAGAGCACCTCTGGATGTTGCTTCAGTTTGGGGTCTGCGATGATATCCTGTGTAGCAGGAAGCAATCTTCATTGGCACTAAGCACAACAGAGGTCGAGTATATTGCAGCTTGTGTGGCAGCTCAAGAAGCAGTGTGGCTTCGGAAGCTCCTTGCAGGATTGTTTGGACAATCATTGGAGCCGACTGTCATTCATTGTGATAATCAAAGCTGTGTGAAGCTCTCTGCCAATCCAGTGTTTCATGACAGAACTAAACATGTTGAGATCAAATACCACTATATTAGAGATATGGTATTGAGGAAAGCGATCTAGTTGAAGTATATCAGCACTGATGAGCAGACGACAGATATTCTCACCAAGCCTCTTTCCAGAGTAAAGTTTGTGTACTTTCGAGACAAGCTTGGTATTGTGGAGAATGAAGCCCTAGCTGAGAGGGAGACTCAGCATCAGTGATCTTCTCTAATGCATTTCTCTCTGTGAGAGAGATTTGAGGTACAAGCCCTTGTTAATGCATTTCTCTCTGTGAGAGAGATTTGAGGTGTAAGCCCTTGTTTAATGCATCTTTCTCTGTGAGAGAAATTTGAGGTGAAAGCCCTTGTATCCACCCTCTGGGAGTAGCCATGGTGGATGTCATGTTGAGTGACTCCATGACAACATCACGTGAGAGAGTCTGTGATGATTTTCTTGTACTTGTGCTTTTCACCCTTTGGGAGTAGCCATGGTGAACGTCATGATGAGATGACGACATCACGTTGAGTGATTCCGTGATGGGCACTTGTGCACATATACCATTCATGGGAGTAGCCATGGTGGTTGATATCATGATGAGGTGATATTTTCCTTTTTCACATATGGGTGCAGCCAGTGTGGGTGTTATGTTTTGTACAGTTGGAAGTATTCCTCCCTAGCTGAGAGGAAGTGTTGATGATAGCAGCGTTGGGCTTCTACTTCCAACCCAAATTATTCATTGAAGAACAAATTAAATGAGTAGCCTAATGGCTATTTAATTTGTTAAGGTGACTTTTGGTGAAGAGGCGCTTCACCATTACATATCATATAATATTTAATTATTGTTAATGAGGCTGACTTGTTTTCTTCCGCCACCCTTGAAGAGATACGATCTTTGGAGGCCGACATCATGGTTCTAGGAGACGCGATTCTTGTAGAAGGCCGACATGAAGATTTGAGGAGATGCGTCCTTTCCTTCTCACTTGTATATATCGAGGTTGATCATTTGTCATTTCACATTCATCATTCCATTCATTCGAGTTCCATTCATTGCATAGTTCGTGAATTTTCAAGGGCGATATACTTCAAGTGCAGATCGTACATTTGTAGAAGGCTGAGATCTTAGTGAGGGAGATTGATATCATCAGCAGAGAGAAGTATTATATCCTTCTGTGTTTGCATCTAGCTATGGTGGTATTGCTTGGCCTCATAATCGACCTCATTGTAAAAGAGATCATTGTTTTACATTCAATATATAAGCGATATATTGTTGCTGGGTTTTTTCTCCCTCAAGTGGAGGGTTTTCCCAGGGTATATGCTGTGTTTATGTGTCTGAATTTGAATTAAAATTTGAGTTTTATATTTGATCATAAAAACTAACACCCTCAATAAAGCCCTCAGAATTGAATGACTTCTCACTCAAAAACAGACTTCTCAAATGATGGTTACTCACTCAAAAATGGACTCTCAATGATGAATGATCACTTAAAATGGATTCTCAATGATGAATGCTCACTCAATATGGACTCTTAAATGTTGAATACTCAGCTATAATGGAAATATATTTAGACTGTGGTAATTTACTGGTAAATCCATTGTCTTTATCACTCAGAAAACAGAGTATGATTTCAAAAATATGGAAATGGTGAAACAAACTTAGAGTATTATGAAAACTCGGATTCAGAAAAGTGTAGTACGAAGAATGTTAAGGTGCCTATATATAGAGCCCAAAAACCAATGACTTCTACTCTTGCAGGCATGTGGAATGACAAAACTGTGTTTGAATAGTTCGAATGAGATAAGTGGCGGTTTTCTATTCCCTTACTCAACATTTCAATAGGTGATTCGACCTCTATTCTTGCCAACAAAACAAGAAAATTTCAACTTTGCACATGGTTGAAAGAAGAAATCAACATCTACAGGAACTCACCAGAAATGGCGCCAACTGAAAAATGATTCATCTTTTAAGGAAATGGGCATGGCTAAACTCAATACACCTCATCTCCTCACAAGTTGTGTCACCCCTATTGCTTAGCTGGTTTGAATTCGTCTCCCAAGCGAAGCGCTCTCGTGTGTTCTTCTAGCGCCATATTTTTCACGGGTAAAGCTCTTCAATAGTTTGTAGCAAATATTTTGTTTTTACAAAAGTTCAAACATTTAACTTTCAAATATATCGATTTCCCTTTGTGAAAATGATTTATATTCTTCCAAATGAGAATAGCCCGATTCTCATTCTCATATATTCGGCTGAAAGACATTTATTAATTTTCCATAGTTTAACTTAAATATTTACTCCTAGTGAAATAATCTTTTATCCACATAAGAGATTTATAATATTATTAAACTTAGGAAATAAATTAATTTCCAAAGTGGAGACTAATTTTTAGAAAATAATTTGATTTCCATAAATTGAGAAATTAAATAAAATATAATTTCATTATATAAATATTATTATAGTCTCAAATATATTAAACATATATATATATATATATATTAAACATATATATATATATATTAAACATATATGTATATATATATTTTAATATAACTATAATAATATTATATATAATTCATAATATGTAATTACACACACACACACACACATATATATATATATCTATCGTGAGCTAGTCAGCAACCCGATATATAAATAAATATATATACATTTTTATGTAAAGTCATCAAGCAATAATAATATTATATTATTAATATCCACAAATAATAGGTAGTGAGTGTTTATATATACATGTATATACTCGTATATACCTTAGTGTAGATACTATATACATGTGTATACATACCCACTCAACCTATTCACTTATGTCCATTCACGTTATCCTCACAATGCTCATAGTACAGTAAGTTAGACAAACATATAAACATTACTCACAAAGCACAAAGAAGTAAACAAGACTCCTAAAGCCTATGGATGACTTATCAAGACCAACTTAACTGACTGGGTTCCTCCAAACCTATAATGACGTGTGTGTATATGCTCAAATGGTTCTCGTTATTGTTTACCCGACCAAGCTCCTCCCCCGAGTGATATTTCTCCTCTGCTTGGAGGAATGTTTCGCATACTTGCATTCAATGATACGACAACGGAAGTCATATGTTCACGACAAAGTAGTAACATGAAACATCTCAAAAGTTAGAATAAACATTATTCAACAACTTACATGCAACATTCATCTAGGATTACATCAATAGAAGTAACAATCAAATGAGACAATCATTAAATGGAACACACTCATATTGATAACAAGAACAACATGTTTTAGTCATCACATTGATCCAATCATTACAATCAATCGCCCTATGCAATAGTAGCTATACAATCGGGGTGTAACACTCAGACGGGTCAAGTGGAATAACATCACATTGAAGATATTGTTGAAGGGTACAATGGAAAAAGGTTAATACCAGTATTACAAAACTCAAACTCAACTCAGACTTGGGAAGCTGGTTTTTGACTTGGATTTGGACTTGCCCAAGACTTGTCAGATTGAAAAAACCATGAAATATAGATATTTTTAAGCATTTAAAGATTTTATCATGTACCTTTCTAAAAAAACTTTAAAGACATAATAAATTAGTCAAATAGAAGCTACTTTGATCACATACACAAGTATACATGGATTCTATAAACACAAAAGTGGATTTTAGCTAAAGGAAACAACATTTCAAATAAATAAATATGTCAAGTGTTTTAGGTGTACAAAACTCATAGATTATGATATCCATGCATCAGAAATAAAAATCATAATATTTAGTCATGGATTATGGTAGAAAGGAGCTTGTGTTGCTCTGCCCAACATTACTAGCTCCATGTGGAGTCATGAGCTTGTATCTCAAACAAGTCTACAAATTCTGCTACAGTCATAGGAGCATTACTTACTTAGGATAGGGATTGACTTAGAAAACTAAAAGTTAAATATAATTTAATTACTTGGGATTTAATTGGAAAAAGTGAAAAATAATAAAAAAAACATTGCTTTTCCATTCAACATGGCCCAAAATGTTATATATTTTTTACTTTTTAAAACTAGAGTAGGGGTTTAAGGGTGGTAATACTCCTCATGGGGTAAAGGGCCAGCACCTCTAGCAGGGGTTTGGGGGTGGTGCCCCTAGTGGGGCTAAGGGGCATGCCATTTTCATGATTTATACCTTTGAGACCACATAGATCTTCATGGTGCATGCCATTTTCATAATTTAATCACTTTTAACCAACCTTCAATAGTCCTTCAAACCCTTCAAAAAACACCCAACTTCCATGCTTTTATGTTTGCATGTGTTCAATTTATAATTCTAATTTTCAGTCTTGATTTGGCCAAGTCTTCCCAACGGGACTTGTGAGGGTCTGGCAAATTTGAAGAGTTTGACTAGACTCACTGAGTACCTTGGTCTTGAGTCCTTGGGTCTTGTTTTCACTTGTTCACTTGGGGATTGCCAAATCTTTACAAGTCCCTGTGAGTCTTGTATCTATGGTTAATACACATTACATTCTTGCCAACAATATATTCCTAGCATCTTTGGCCCAGCCTAGATGATAGGATTATGATGGATTGAGTAAGAAGCTATAAATATGAAACTAGCTTTTGAGCTACTAGTTTTTTCTAACTTCAATTGTCATTGTAAGTGTTAACATTTTATTTTCCCCCTTAAAGACAACACAAAACAGAGCAAGATGTAAGGATAAACATTTCTTAAAATTAGAAGGGTAAACTTGCAGGTAACTAAACCCTACAACTCTTTCACACAAGATGAGAGATTTTATAATCTTTTGACTTGACGCTAGTTACTTAACCTATGATGGCTGACACACACTCATGCTTTTTGGGTAAAAGCAGAGACTAGACATAGTGAGTACACTCATGTTTGCAAACTATGAAACAAAATAGTGAGTTAAATATGAGAGTTTTGCATACAAGCTACAAATACTCAAAACTAATAAAGGTCGCAATTCCTAGGCTGCAATATTCATTAAACTCTATTCTAGCATTTTAACAACTAACAGCAATTTTAGTAGCAAGTATGCTTAAAATCACTATTTGCTTCTCTAAGTGTATAAAACACTTATAAGTGTTTAAAAAGTTTTGCGTACTCATACGATGCAATTTATTCAAGATAATGCAAAAGAAATCTACTTAAGTTGATTATTGAAAATAGAATGCGTTTACACAAAGCAAGTTGTAAATACAAAATTATCTGAAACAGAATCTATAATAAAGAAATTTTCAAATAGATCTCAACTAAAAATATGAAGTCTTAAAATAAACCTTCTAGAAGATTATGTAAGAATAGCAATGGTTAAAAATAGTACTTTGAAACATCCACAGGTCCTTTCAGTGATGCTGAATCTTCCGGCTCTAGAACATGATTCATATACCTCGACACCTCACTCTAAAAGCCTGAAATGTAACACTTCACCCATTTAAAACAATCTACGAATTGAGTCAAGCTAAAAACTTGTAGACATGTTGACACAAATTATCTAAAAACCATTTTCATATCTCAAGAATTTAGATTGTTGTTTTTATTTTATGATGAAAAAACCTTTTCTTCCAACAAGAATGGTATCCCTCCTCATATTGTTTAAAAGTTTCTGAATTATCCAAGAAAACAGGGAGGCAAGGTCAGAGAGGGGAAGGCTTTGTGCCGTGGATTTATTTGAGGATATTTTTGTTGACTTTTCCAGTGGAATAGGCTGTTGACTGTTCTGCACTCCTTGAATCAAATAAATATTTATTTATACTGACATTGTTGCTACCGTTTCACTGAGGAAGAAAATGTGTGTATACTTGCATATGTACATAAATTGAGGGGTTTGTACCTACATATAAGAAGTACCCTTCAAGTTTTTAACTGTTTTTCTATACATATTCACACGATTACTCTTAAGCAATATGATAGACATTTATGGTCCTAGATGTAGGGTACAAACCTTGTAGAATAGGCCAGGGAATAAAACCTGTGAATAGATTCTAAAATAGACATTGGTTAACCTGCAAGGTCAGAAGGGTCACCTTCACAGTGATATCACTATTAAAAATACATTGAGAACATGCAAGAAAAATAAGAAAACTTTGTTCTATAAAAAAAAAGTCTTATAATGTAGAAAGCAACAACATACATATGTACTTCAGTTTTAGATAGAGTTGGTTGAACCAGTTAGATGATATTAATGCTCTTAATTTATTACATTATAATAATGAGTTGTGACTAATCTAAAAGGCATAATCGCTATCATTATATGCTAATATTAAGTCCATGTAAGTGCATTATTGAATTTTCAAGCAATGAAACATTTATTATGTCTTATCAACTGGCCAAGAAAAGTATTCAAGTTCTTTTCTTGTTATTTACCTGGGATGGGTTTACACCTTTTCTATATAATTCTACCATTATTGTCATCTATAGAAATGCCTAATAGTAAATAAATGTGTTATTTATCTTTGCAGATTCACAATATATGCTAATAAAAACTAATTGAAGTTGCAACACAATCAATCAACTTGATGCAAACTTTCTAAATTATTTGTGTGTATTTGTAGCTTTATTCATTTTTGAGACATTCGTATGTGATTTATTTGCCTTAATAGGCAAGGTCACATTTGACACAATAATCATACCTTGTAGGCTATGTTTGTCTTTCAACTACTGTTAAGTAATGTTATCTTCTTTTACCTTTTTATTTTCAGAATCTACTTATGACATTTAACTTATCAACATTTTGTTTTTGTGAATCAAAAGGTCTTCAATCTCTCTTTACAACTATGATTTTTTTAATTTTTTTAATATTGTTTAATAAGAGTTGTTTTGATTGCAGGGTAAAGAATGCCCTTTCTCTCATGATGCAGTCCCCATTACTAAATCTGAGGTATGGTAGAATACAATTAGTTTGCATAGCAGTTCTGTATGATATGTATGATGTTAGAAATCTGTGCCATTCAAAAATTTCCCACCATAAGTTTTCCTTCCTGCACCTATGCAGAAATCATGTGATTAGATGTTGTTTCTAAATATTGACAGTGACAAGAAAAAATGAACTTATAATCTTTTACTATACTTGTGGCAATTTTTATGTAATGAACTCGCAAAAAGAATAAGACAATACATGCAAAAATATCCAGAATAGAGAGAAATATAATACTCTTATTCTCTTCACAGCACCACTTTGAGGGGGCAACCTCCCAATATAGCTTACACTCCAATTATAAATATCCAAGGTACCTTACACTCTAAAAGTCATTACGATATATAGAGTCTTGCTAAATACTACTACTACCATCCCATGCATGTGGGATAATTAAACTGACTAGTGGGATGACCTACAAAGTATATGCATCCACACCTTTATTTCCTATTAGCTGTGGGTGAATTACAAAGTATATGCACCCAACTAATACTAGCTACTACATAGCAGAATGGGGTTTATACCATTCACTCCCTTCTCAAAAAGCTTTGTCTTTAGTATGAAATGAAATTTTTTGGAAAGAATGCCAACTTGTTCTTGTGTGGTATATTGAGGTTGCAAAACCTTCCATTGGACTAAAATATCATCAATAGAATGAGTGTGAAGATGCTTGGTGCATTTGTCCAATATAACCTTAGGTTCTAAAAATATGGATCCCCTCTCATCCAATGTTGGTAGCTTTGTTGGGATGTGAGCAACAGTCCCAATGGCTTTCTTGAGGCAAGAGAAATGAAAAATCGGGTGAATCTTCAAAGAGGTGGTAGAGCCAATTTGTATGCCACCTAACCAGTATGTTGAATCACTTGGTAAGGGCCATAAAATTTTGGACTCAACTTGTGACCTTGCTTGTCCCTTAATGACATATGCTTGTAGGTTTGGAGACATAAAAAGAACCAATCACCAATGGAAAGGGTACACTCTATTCGATGCTGATCCACTTGTTTCATGCCAGTTTGAGCCAGTGCTAGATTGGCCTTAAGTAGCTAGGAACTTTCTTTGTGCTTGGCTAGAGTACTGACAATTGCTGCAACCTTGGAAGAACTTGGAATACAAGTACCCAAGAAAGGTAGGGGAGTACCAAAGAGGGCCTCATAGGGTGTCATTTTGGGATCACTATGATAACTGATATCATACCACCACTTAGCAATAGGCAACCACTTGGCCTAGTGTCATTGTTCTTAGACAAAAAACTATGCAAGTCTCAAGGCATTTGTTGCTCACCTCTATTCAGCCATCAGTTTGTGGATGATAAGTTGAACTCATGTTCAATTTATTTCCTTGCAACTTAAACATTTCCACTATCCAACCCATTTTCTTCTGATTTATTTCTATTACTATCCTTTCCATCTTAAATAACAAAAACTTCATTCATCATTAATAAAGAACAAGGATTAATCATGGCATGTCTAGGAGGGATGGGGAGATCAGATTTCAAAATACCTTTCAACAATAAAGCCAATATCAACCCTACCAACTTTTGCTATCATCAATGCATGAAATATCCCACCCCTTGTTGAGATATTTACTACTCTGAAAAAACCGCCTGTGATTGCTTTGGGTTTCGTGACTTTGGGTATTAGGAATGGTTTGAACGTTTTGAAGATATAATTTGCCAGTAAAAGCAAAACGGAAATACCAATGCAAAGAAAGAATATTGACAAACTATTGCAATGGAAACCAACTACTGAAGCAAACCTTTATTATGTTTATTCAAATCAGATTTACAATATCTTGCAAAAACATTATTTTCAATTCAGCTCTTCATACAATTCTTGGGGAATCAATAAATGTCATAATCGGGATGCCAAGCAAGGATAGAATCAATTGTGGAAATTCTGGAATAATCAGATTATCAGCAGCATGCCCCTTATTTTGAACGCTTAATACCAATAATGGTCTTTCCTACTCGAACTCTTGCTGGTTGAAAACAGTGATCAAACCCTCCCCAATGATGAAGGCTAGAAGCCAGAGAGCCAATCAATACAAATTGATTTTCTGGAAAACTTCTAACAGAAAACTGGAAAACTTCTTCAATGGACACCAAGCTTAATCAATGAGTCCTCCATACTAAAGCTACTGCTGTATTAAAGATACTGATTAGCCGGCCCAACATGAAATGGAACCATGCTCAAAAACATAGGCATTTTAGCCTAACATCAACATGCCCAGTCAATGATAAGAAGTATGGCCTGTAGCAGCAGTATGGCCTCTTGCAGCAGTATGGCCTCTTGAACAACCCCCTACGTGGCAGCTTAAGTTGAAGCAAACAGCAATTAAATGATCTGCTAGGATTGATCTTTTAATGGTTTGAAATCTGATTCTCGAACTGTAAAGTGCTGTGCCAAAACTGATCCAAAAAGTCTGATTTCCTGCCTTTGGAATTTTGACAAACACTTTGCTTGCAACCTTGAACTTGCTGGTAATTGATTTCAAATTGTATTTGAAATGCTTTTGATGAATCCAAATGCAATATAATTTCTTTCCAAATGATTCTAAGCATCTACCAATGTCCTAAGATGATGTGCAATATGTTTTTTGTTCTTTCCAAACGCATAAACATGAAATGCTGATGTAAAATGTAAACCCACAGCCAAGGAACATTTCTACAAACGCTTGGCATGCAAACTTGGTTCAATACAATGCAACCAAACATGAAAGGCATTTTATCAAATAGTTGTCATGCAATTACTTGAATGCAAAGAACTACTCCAGCCATTAACATTTTGTCATACACTTTGTAATCAAACTCCTTATATCTCCAATGGGATATTGCAAAGTCATAAGAATGTATACAATCTGAAAATGGATTGCAATATATCTCAACTAAATTGTTTGCAACTCTAAGTACAAATGTCTAGATGGATTTGCCAAGTCTCTTGGCATACAAAATATTATATGCAATTCTGATATCTCTTACAATGGCAGCCCACTAAAAATCTGATATGCAATGATTACAATCTGATATGCTTGTATAAGTTGCTTACAACTGATATGAGGTCATTCCCTACAATGCAAACCTCTAAACTATGATGCAAACCACTAATTTGAGCAAATGTATGCAATCGACGAAACCTGGATAATGATGGCAGCCCTCACAAAGAAATTCGATTTGTCTTGTTGATGAAGCCAATGATCTCCTAATTGCTGCACCTAGACTTCTCAACTTCCTACTATGCTTCCCTGATTTTATTTGAATTTATTATGGGCTCTTGACACAAAATCGCCCCTCAAACATGGCCGCCCCTGTTCAGATCTATAGGTGCAAAATATGGCATGAGATGAACAAAATCGTCCTTCCACCAGCAATGTGAATGATCTCCAAGTTGCCTAGAAATAGATGATGCAATCTACTATGAAGTTTGATGCAAATAAGAGCTGGAATGATGAAATCGATCCCTCCAAATGGCTGCCAATAAACTAAGAATTTCTTCAAAAACAAATCTGCAACTTCTTCTAAAATCGATTTTCTCTTGTTCTCCAAAATTTGGTTGCAAGCCACAAAATTTTGAGATTGTAGGCACAAATAGGAAGTCTGAAGTAACCTCCTCAATTTTCCAACTAGGGTTGGTGTTGCACAACCGAAATTGGCACTTAACTAGCTAGGTTTGATCTTTCACAAATGAAGACTGGAAATCAACAAGCTAAGCATTCAGCTCCAGCAATGTAGTAGAAAGGGTGTATTCAACTCTTGATGTCCAATGCATAGCCAAAGCCTCTCTTTTATACTTTTTCAATCTCATCATCTAGAGACTTCTAGAAGATTCTTATTTTATTCCTTAAGTGACTTTATTATTTTATTATTGTCACTTAAGTCACCTTTTATTATTAAATTAATTAAATAATAAGTCATCCCTTTTGATATTTTATTTTTTTGGAATAACTTAATAAATAATTAATTTAATAACACCTCCTGATTTAATTAAATCATCAATCAAGCTATCCTCATGAAATATTAATAATTTGGACAACTTAATTAAATAATTTAATTAAATTGCCATACCTCCAATTCGGGGACATGACAGTCCTCCCTTCCCAAAGATTGCTTGCCCTCAAGCAATCTGCAATTGTCAATCCATCTCAACTGTCACAACATCTGATACCTGTTGTACCCAAAATAATTTTTTTGGCATTCTGTATAAATTGAGCTAAATCTTGTTAAAATGCCATGTAAAGTCTGTTTTAGGTCAAACCAATCATAGAATCTTGGTGGGTTTCTATCCAGGAACACACGTACAAAATTCTGAAAATTTGAAAATTAGGGTTTTTCGCCCCTATTTTCAGGGAAAACCCCCGAAAATAGGACCTTCCCAGAAATGATTGAAAATGATTTTGATAGGGTTAAAAGGCTTCACGATCACATTGGTCAAGTCAGAATCATCAAAAGATAAGTTTTACTCTGGTGGGTCTATTTCTATTTTTCAGGAACAAAGTTAGGAGCTCCGCAGCCATTAATGGCAGATTGGCCAGTACCAGGTGCTGAAAGCTAACCTTCGAAAGCTTCAACGACGCAACCATGGCGGAAAAGGTCTAAAATGATGCTGTTTGATGAAGGGGATTTTCAAAAATGAAAAATGCTGAAAATTGACTAAGTCTGGAGAATGCACGCCTTGCTGCCAAGAGGAGGCTATGCAGTCAAATGCCTTAGTCATTTTCCCAAACATCCATACACGATGAACGTGAGACATGAAGAAATGGTGATCTTCGACGGAGGAGTTTTCTAAAATTGAAAAAGGTCGAGATTTGACTAACTCTGGAAATGCTACGAAGGAGAAATCATTTCACGAGACAAAAAGAGCCTTTTTCAAGCAGGGGCGCCCTTGATTCTTAAGGGTCAGATGCAGCCTGATGAATCATCCAAGGCAGTCATCCTCGGCGTTCACCTGTTGGCTTGACAACGAAACAAACAGCTAGGTCATCTGATGAATTGATCATAAGCAGTTGTCGACGAAGCAAAAAGAGGCAGTTGACGAAGTATCAAGAAACGGTTGTCGAAAGTGAAGATCGAAGCAAAAAAGAGCCTTTTCAAAGGAAAGGCTCCCTTTTTTTTGGACCTCCAGATGCTGATAAACGACAAAAGGCTTCCCAGGATAACCTTCTCAGCCCAAGTAGATCTCGGAAACGCAACTGAAAGCGTAAACATTTGACAGTGCAGTCAACGGATAATCGAGATCAAAGTAGGCAACTTTTCAGACAAAGATAACCATGCTGAAAGACAAAAGAGCTCTTTTCAATGAGGGGCGCCCTTGAATAAAGGAGCCCTAAAATGAATTCCAAGTTTTCTGAATTCATTCATCTTCGGCAAAATGGAGTTGGCTACCTGGCGGGATATCAAGCGAAGGCATCTGATTCTCCGATCAATGAGAAATCCAAATCGAAACACGAGAGGTCATTCCAAAAGGCTGAAGAACGAAGAATAAAAATTCACCAAGGCACAGGCAAAAGAGCCCGTTCTTGGAAAAGGCACCCTCTCTTTTGAAGCTCTAAACTCAGCTTTTTACCATCATGCCTCCCAGGCACTTCTCTTAAGGTCAAATCTAGCTCAGCAATGAATGTGTCAGCAATAGCTCAGGATCGACAGATCAAGCCAGATTCAAGATCAAACTGAGGTCATTCAAGCGAGAAAATAATAAAAAAAACTTGCAAAACTCGAAAGGGACGCCTAGAAGAAGTCAAAGGTCAAGTTGTTGACTAAAGTCAAGATATTTTGAGATAAACTTGGCTAAAACACTCCACGATCAGTGGAAATCACCTTTTTGAACTTCAGATCAAGCCAAAATCACTTTTAATCATGAGTTAGGTCCCCAAACTTGTGGATCTAAGGCTTGAGTCTATGTAATCAAGGTATAGGCATCCCACTTCATTATTTCGTTGCAGGTTGATGATCAAGAACAGCCACAAGCTCTCAAGGACGCCATTTATAGATCTGGCCAAGGTTTTCATCCGTTCTTCGAAATTTCTTGTAGATCTGAAGCAGAAGAAGATTGCTAATTTGAGGTTGGATTCAGAGACGGATTTTCTCAGAGAATCAGATAAAAACTTCCAATCCATCTTCTGTCTACTTCCTATCTTCTTGTCTTAGGTTTTCTTGCACATTTCAAAAAGGTGGCAGGCTACATCAGATCAGATCAACTGGGTAGATCCAGCATAATTTTCCAGAGAAACCCATCTCGTCAAATTTCTGAAAATCAGCATACTTGTTGCCTCTATTTTTGGGGGTTTTTCCGAAAAAGTTTCAGAATCAAAATTCTGAGGAACTGGGCTTGTTCAGCATTGAAGCACGAACGAAACCCATGTTCCAGATTTTTTCTGGAAAAATGCTTCTCGGTAGGGCGCTATTTTCAGGGGTTTTTTAGAAGTTGTCTGAACACGTCCGTGTTTACAGTCAATAGGCAAGTTCTTCTTCACAGAATGACAATTTGGCGTCCTTGGGCTCCAATTGAGCAACCAGACCTTGCACCAGCAACTCTCCAACCAAATCTTACACACAATGCTGGAGAGCAAACGGACATCATCAGCAGTCTACGGATCTTTATCTTTGAAAAGAATACATGTCCCGCTCAATGGAGACCTGCAGCAATTACTCTGAACGAAGAAGAAAGAAAGACTGATCTTGCAGCAAAAAAGACCAATATTACCACCTCCCGCATGGCAGTAAGCACCTTGGCTTGCCAGCTGCGAAGAGGTCATTCCGAGCACGGAGCCGCCAAAGTTACCAAGAGCAATAGTTTGCACAAGAAGAGATGTTGTGTCATCAAAGCATTGACTATCCGGAAATGGAAGAAGTCAACACATGGATCAAGGAGTTGTTGACCAGAAATGGTGAAGTGTGAAAAGACACCTAGGAAGGACGTCCTACATCCTCCAAGTGGCATTTATGATACTTGAGTTTGATTTGATGTTTCTTTCCAAGTCAACTCAAGAAGGCATTAAATATAGTTGGAGTTAACTTGATCGCCCTTTCCGGTTTAACTCCATATTCCTTAAATCATGCATTGTCAGATCCCACTGATTAAGGATGTCTAATTGGCTTCCATGATTTGTGGATCTTAGATCTCCACTAAATGTGGATGTCTATTTTGGAGGGATACTTTCATTAAAGTTCACCTTTAGTTTACTTTCAGTCAACTGAAGTAGTTTCCAGTTGACTCTTTGTTTACTTTAAGTTAACTGAAGTAGTTTCCAGTTAATTGCTTGTTCCCCCTTTTTAGGAATAAATCTTGCTAATTGATTGGCAAGAACTCATTGTTAACTCAAGGAGATTTTGGGGTTGCCCACTCCTTTGAGTTCTATAAATAAGAGCCTTGGGCTCATTGTTTGTTTAACTTTTACTTGCTATGCAAAATTGCTGCGCCATTGTTGCCAACAGCTTTGAAAGCGGATATTTGTTCACTCTTGGATGAGAGTTCGTTGGTCGATCGTAATTGTGCATGATTTTGTGCCTTTGCTTTCCCAACCTTTGTAATTCGTTGATAAAGCTTTGAAGGAGAATATCAGAAGGCGCTTGCATTTTGGTCAATCTTTTTGAGTTGTGTCCACGTCTTGTATCTAATAGCTCGTTGTTTCATTTCCCTCCTCGGATAGGAGTCCCTCCTCCTTGGATATTTGTTATTAACAAGTTATCGTTCGTTGTTGTTTAATGTATTGACTTCCAAGCTACACTTCGGATAGGAGTCCCTCCTCCTTAGCAAGCTCGCTGGCCAAGGCATCGTAAAATTGTTGTTTCTCGTAAACTATTTCCTAGCCCATACCTCGGATAGGAGTCCCTCCTCCTTGGGGTCTCAGATCTAGTTTACCGTAAAGAGTGTTTGCTTGTACCAACCTTATCCCGGTGTATACCCGAGAGTTCAGAGCCTCGGTCATATTCTCAGGAGACGGCGAATTCAGGTGATCCAACCAACCCATTCCCACTCCTTTACCCTCATGCTCTGTTTACCTTGAAGGTATTGGATAGATAGAAGCTAGAATAGTCGTAGTTGAGATCTGCAGAAACCAGAGAAAAAGCTTAGCTACGGCGCATTTTGTTTGTGCACCCTTGTGTCCTACCGCTGAAGCATAAAAAGATAAGAACTTTAGTTTACATTTCCCTTCCTTACGCATTGCTCCCAGCAGAGAGGGACTTCTCCTCTTTAAATAACGAAGAAGTGTTGCAAAACATTTGAAATAGCTGAACGTTTACAATCAACACTCCAGAGGTGCTAATTTAAACGCCAACAATACCTAAATGGAGAATCACTGCACCTGTCAGCTAACCACCTGGATCCCAATTGAATCTGCCACATGTGCACTCCCAAGCTGTACTGGTAGTACCTGAAGAAGTCGCACAACTCAATGCAGCCATGTCATCAAGACCTCCCTCGAAAAGCAACTGCAAATGTCCTGACTCACTATCAAGAGTGAGAAGGATACTATCATGAATGCCATCTACTCCTTGGAAAGAGGCTGAATCAATACTGACATCCAATGTGCAAGTCCTAGAAAGAATCAACTCCTTAACAAAGTTGAGAAGGTGGTCACGATCTGAAAAAAGGTTCAAATAATTTGACTTCATTGTCTCCATACCTTCTTTGACAACCTGCAAGTCATCAAGAAAAGACTTTGCTCCAATCCCCTTTTGTCTCCTCTCTAACTGAACTGCCCAAAGATGTTCCTCCATTCTTTTGTGCATCCTGTCATGATGAGATAGGGTTGCAATAATCTCATCCTCCTTCACCTTCAACTGAGTCTCCAAGCTATGAACAACTTCAATCTCATATGAAGAAGTCTCAACCTGTTCTTGTTTCCTCTTGCTTGGAACCAAGCACATGAAATATTCTGAGCCAATTTTTTCGTTTTTTACAATTTCAAATTACAATCAAAGCACCCATTAAGGTTAGATGATGAACCCAAACGTACTGAAACAACTCTAACCAGTATGTACACCAGGATCCCGATGTGGGCAAGGTGTGAGCATTGGTCAGAGGATCTAAATCAAACTGCTTATGCTGTAACTCTAACCAAGAATGGCGCCGATGATGGCGAGCATATGGTCAGAGGATCTTCTACTCTAAATGCTAAAAGGGAACTCAACGTCAAGTATGTGCTACCCAATCCAATGCGGAGTGAGGGGCGACCATCTGACGGAGTGATTACAATAGCAATGCTTGAAAAGACAATGCGGAAAGCTGGAAATACTCAACACCCAGAATGTGCTTTCTAACCCAGACTGGGATAGTAGCTACCATAGGGCGGAGGTAAATTAACTACAATATCAACTGCTGAAAGTAAGAAGACTATTACAATCTGATAAAGCAAGAATCTATAATGCTGTCAGTACTACTGCCAGCTTACAATTTAAGAGAGATGATATCTTGCTAACACTGCGAATCAGCATATAACAATTTTGCAACAATATTAAAGAATTTCTTTGCTGATAAGTAAAGCTACAAATGAATAGCACCAACAGATCCAACCTCTTTTCCACTTGGGCAATTCCCAATGATGCCACCACGAAGTCTTTGAGAACTCTTCACACCCGTCCAATAATGAAGATGCAGATTACTCCAACTCTGTTTGACAGTCCTGTATTTTTCATCATGGAACCAGCAGCATAGAGATTTCTTGGAAAGCTTGCAACTCCCTAAACACTTACTCAAATAGCGTAATACTAAATGCAAAACACTACTAGCATGAGGGCGCTTAGAACTAAACCAGAAAACAGACTTAAATTGCAGACTTTATTAAATGCACATTTCCCAATGAAACCCTGAATGGTACGGCCCAGCACAGGGGGCGATTTTGCCTTTAAAATTCAAATCCTTTTTCAAAAAAATCTACAAATTGGCACACTTGGGCACCCAGCCAAGATGAAAGGAAATACACAATACCCACAACTAAATTTTTGGTCTTTTTGGAATTATGAATAAAATATGAGTCTGCTGTAGCAAATAATGCAAAAAAACCAGAACTTCTAATATGCAAGAAACAACGCTATATAAGCAAATCCAACTACAAAGTATCAACTCAACAACAATGCAAACCTCACTAAAGAATCACTAATAAGCATTCTAAATTCTCCACTAGATGCTATCTCTCAAGCATGAAGTCGAGCCCAGACTAGGAGGCATTCATTCCTCGAAGAAATCCCGCAACCATTTCGGCAGCATAACAATAGCATAGAGAAAAGATGATAAATGATGCACAACGCCTTCCTTTTATAACTTCCTGTTGACCTCTCGAAACCCTAAAATCCAACTCGATGCCAAACCCTAGCTCTTTCTCCAAGATGGCGTCCTTTTCTTTTCAAGCTCAATATTGATATTTTAATAAAAATCAATACCTTGATAAATGCGCCCATATTAAGCTTGCTGTGACTTAGGAAAATTCAACATAATTTAAATATACCCTCAATGATGGCGCCACCCTTCAAGTCCACCTTTTAAAATAACATTAAGTTATTTGACTAGGCCAAGGTGATAAAATAACATTTAAAATATAATGTTATTTTTTCAGTGAAATAAGCTCAACTCTCCAAAACTGCATTCTGAAGCCTGAAACTGAATACGCCACTTGAGTCAACTGAAGGGAAAAGTCAACTGCCTGAGACCAACTTGCTTACTGCCAAAAATAGAATTTACTAAAAATAGTAAATTCCAGAAAATGCTCTGAATGCCGAGATGAACATACCACTGCGAAGCTTTCTGAAAACCCAGAAAGAATCCGCCATTGAATCCACCAACTCTGAGCAATGACCTCCTCAAAAATAGGAAACCCTAATTTTATCTTCCGACTAGCCTTCGGGTTTCCAGAAAAAGGCCAACGGTCACTCGAAAGATCATGCCCGAGAAGGGGACATTACAGCACATCTCATCATCCTCCTTAGAGCAATATGTATTTTCAGATTCAAGGAGTCTTCTAATGTCATCAATCCTTTTTTGCCTTGCTATCTTAATGAGATTGACCCTTGCTTTGACTTCTTGAAGGTGTTTTCTTGTATTGGCAGCGACCAACTTAGCCTCTTTGGCTTTCCTCATCCATTCTTCGTTCATCTTTTCGGATCTCCTTACTTCTTCCATGCCAAAATAAACAAAATCAGTCCTTTTCTAATTGATATTTTCATGTCTAACAATTGGTGTAGGGCTGCCATCAATGGTTGCTATCGTGTCATTAGCTTGATCATGAACCAAAGCTCCTATCTCATGAAATTGATGAGACATCATGCTGCTGTCCCCAAACCAATCAATAATCTTATCATGCCATTGAAGAGCGTCACCTTCATCGTGTGTAGTCAAATCACTAGTGGCTGCTCCACTAAGTACAGGATCAACTACCTCAACCACCTCTACATTTTGAGTCTTCAATGGACCTTCATTTATCAAACCACAATCTGATTCTTCACCCAATGAAACATCACAAGAAATCTTATCTTCATGTAGCTGCTCCAAGGTGTCTTCAATCATCACTTGCTCTTCTTTACTCTTGAAGTCATCATGGAGGGTCATGTTCTCTTTAGGATCAGCAGTATGCTGGTCACTAACTGCTGAAAATTCATCATGGAGATTCCTAGATGTTTCACCCATAGATACCTCATGCTGCTCCTTTTTTCTTAGTGAGGTATTCCATGACTCCAAACTTTTCTTCATAGAAATCTGTAGTTGAATCAATGGCTCCATCCAAGCTTCCTTTGAATTGCTGAAGAAGGGAAGTTCATTTCTAATCTCTTGTGGAAGTGTAAGGTACACTTCATAAGCAGAAATTATATCATCCATGACTCAACTGAAATCTCTGATTCGCTGAAACCCAATCCACCCAACAGGCTGGCAAGATTCTTAGCTCTGATACCACTGTAAAGTGCCGTGCCAAAACTGATCCAAAAAGTCTGATTTCCTGCCTTTGGAATTTTGACAAACACTTTGCTTGCAACCTTGAACTTGCTGGTAATTGATTTCAAATTGTATTTGAAATGCTTTTGATGAATCCAAATGCAATATAATTGCTTTCCAAATGATTCTAAGCATCTACCAATGTCCTAAGATGATGTGCAATATGTTTTTTGTTCTTTCCAAATGCATAAACATGAAATGTTGATGTAAAATGTAAACCTACAGCCAAGGAACATTTCTACAAACACTTGGGATGCAAACTTGATTCAATACAATGCAACCAAACATGAAAGGCATTTTATCAAATAGTTGTCATGCAATTACTTGAATGCAAAAAACTACTCCAGCCATTGACATTTTATCATACACTTTGTAATCAAACTCCTTATATCTCAAATGGGATATTGCAAAGTCATAAGAATGTATACAATCTGAAAATGGATTGCAATATATCTCAACTAAATTGTTTAGTACAAATGTCTAGATGGATTTGCCAAGACTCTTGGCATACGAAATATTATATGCAATTCTGATATCTCTTACAATGGCAGCCCACTAAAAATCTGATATGCTTGTATAAGTTGCTTACAACTGATATGAGATCATTCCCTACAGTGCAAACCTCTAAACTATGATGCAAACCACTAATTTGAGCAAATGTATGCAATCGATGGAACTTGGATAATGATGGCAGCCCTCACAAAGAAATTCGATTTGTCTTGTTGATGAAGCCAATGATCTCCTAATTGTTGTGCCCAGACTTCTCAACTTCCTACTATGCTTCCCTGATTTTATTTGAATTTATTATGGGCTCTTGACACAAAATCGCCCCTCAAACATGGCCACCCCTGTTCAGATCTATAGGTGCAAAATATGGCATGAGATGAACAAAATCGTCCTTCCACCAGCAATGTGAATGATCTCCAAGTTGCCTAGAAATAGATGATGCAATCTACTATGAAGTTTGATGCAAATGAGAGCTGGAATGATGAAATCGATCCCTCCAAATGGCTGCCAATAAACTGAGAATTTCTTCAAAAACAAATCTGCAACTTCTTCTAAAATCGATTCTCTTTTTCTCCAAAATTTGGCTGCAAGCCACAAAATTTTGAGATTGTAGGCACAAATAGGAAGTCTGAGGTAACCTCCTCAATTTCCCAACTAGGGTTGGTGTTGCACAACTGAAATTGGCACTTAACCAGCTAGGTTTAGTCTTTCACAAACGAAGACTGGAAATCAACAAGCTAAGCATTCAGCTCCAACAATGTAGTAGAAAGTGTGTATTCAACTCTTGATGTCCAATGCATAGCCAAAGCCTCTTTTCTATACTTTTTCAATCTCATCATCTAGAGGCTTTAGAAGATTCTTATTTTATTCCTTAAGTGACTTTATTATTTTATTAGTCACTTAAGTCACTTTTTATTATTAAATTAATTAAATAATAAGTCATCCCTTTTGATATTTTATTTTTTTGGAATAACTTAATTAATAATTAATTTAATAATACCTTCTGATTTAATTAAATCATCAATCAAGCTATCCTTATGAAATATCAATAATTTGGACAACTTAATTAAATAATTTAATTAAATCGCCATACCTCCAATGTTGTTTTTATATGATCAGATTAGATAAGCAAAATTTAATTCGAAATCCGATACACAAACATAGAGTATACCCTGGGAAAACCCTCCACCTAAGGGAGAAAAACCCAACAACAATAGATCACTTATATATTGAATGTAAAGCAAATATCTCTTTTACAATGAGGCTGATATGGATGGCCAAAACATAGCACTAATATGATACACTATCTCTTGAAGATAATACAATTCTTTTGATCAGAATATCAACCTCCTTTAGCTTCAATCTGCTCCTAGATAAGTTCGCACACTATGAATAATGGCATCTCTCCTAGATGCAAAGACACAGTAAGAATGTGATTCTCCTTACATTCGCTCTGCTGCACTCATGATGATCTGCTGCTCAAGATGAAGATCTGTTATACAAGTGCGAACTTCTGATTTGCTGCTCAAGATAATGATCTGCTGTTCAAGATCATGACCTGTTGCTCAAGTGCAAACTTCTTCAAAGAGTGCGAATATGATGATGAACTTCCATATCAAATGAATGAATATTGACTAGAATATATACGCAAGGAGAGAGGATATGCGGCTCTCATGAAGGGAGGTCGGCCCAATAGATATGTCCCTTAAAATTTCCAAGTTGGCCTTACAAGTAAAAGACGTCTCTTTCAGAAAATTGCGCCTCACACAAGTCGGCCTTTTAGTTAATAATAATTAAATGTTAATTATTAAATATTAAATATATAAATCATGAATGAGGCGCCTCCTCATTATCTCAGATCGAACTTGAATAAATTAAATAGCCATTGGCTATATTTAATTTATTCCTTCATAATAATTCGTGCCTGGAAGGTTATGAGTCCCGTGGCTGCAAAACATCAACATCCAATTTGGGGACATGACATGAACCCTCAAACAATCTCTACAGATATGCACAAAATAATTCCCACGTGCCAGTAATTAAAGCAATGAAAATATTCAACAATGATGATTCTTGAACAATCTGAATCTGCCTTTCAAAACCCTTGAACAATCTTTTGATGAAAATATCCTCTATTATGCACAAATGTGACTTCTGAGATAAAGCCACCAATTAGCTAACCTTAGATGATCTTTCACACCCTCAGAAAGCTCGAATGAAAGAGAAGCTACGCTCTCCAAGTTCATTGCAGTTGAAAACTCTAGTTTCCACCTCCAAAATGCCAAAGCACAAACCAAGTTGTATGAATGATCAATGATATTCATTTGCTTTTCAAAAAGCCTTTATATCTGTGTTCCACGGCCTTTTGGGGACGGGGACGGGGGGATGGCTGGGGACGCGTTTTTGGGACGTTTCCTAGGGGCCCATTTTTAGGGGACGATAGGGGACGGCGACATACAAAATACATATATATATATATGATTTTTTCAAAATTTATTAATATATTATAGATAGAGAGAGGGAAAGAGAGATATATGTCAATAAATTAATAATTGCTAACAACAATATCAATATATAAATAAATCGTGAGAGTAGTAGCATAACAACATAATAAATGTCATTAAAGCATTATAAAATTTATCATAGCAATATCAAACATCAATAAAACTATGGTCTATCAATATCAATAAATCACGAGAGTGGTAGGAAATGGAACTAAGTAAATGCAGCTCCCAGCTCCTCAAGGCGTCCCAAACACAAACAAAATGCAGCTTGAGTGAAGAAAAAACGCAGTCAAATAGAGCCCAGCCACGACTTTACTCTAGGCATGAGAAACAAAAACTTGAAGAAATCTGTTTCATGCCTCTTTAAAATGCAAAAACGTCTCTGTTAAATGCCCAAACGCAGGAGAAAAATGCCAAGAAATTGTTTAGACTGAGTTGAGGCAGAGATTTTCCCGTGCTTTGCTGTGTGAGGTCGTCGCCCCTGCTGTCGCTTGCCGTGAGAGCCAAATAATATCATTGAATCTTATGAATCTTTATTAAGTTTCATTTAAATTTTTGTTTTTAGACTTTACACAAATGCATTATGTTGCTGTGGGCCCACAAAACATTTAATAGCAATATAAAATGTTTTAAAAAACAAAATTTTATGTTCTTTAATTTTTTGGAGCTCCATATACACGGGGGACAGCGAGGGACGTTTCCAACGTCCCTCGCCGTCCTTGGGGACGGGGGACCGTTCCTAGACAAGAGGAAACGTTCCCCGTCATTTGTGAATTTTCCTAATTCGGGGACGGCCGAGGACTATCCCCGATGCGTCCCCCTGTCCCCGGGACAGATGGGGACGGGTACAGGGGGTTTTGGGGCAGGGGACGCGTCCCCGTGTAACACAACTTTATATATCCTTCTCCAAATGGCTCGATTCCCAATGAGGCATTTTTACATTAAAATATAATAACTTTTACTTTATATTTGCTTTTGTTTTTTAATGCCATCTCATAAAGTGGGTGCCCAATAGCATAACTTTATTATTTGACTTTATATCATTAAGCCCCTTTTTAAAATAAGGTCAAATGAAGTCATATCATATCCACCTTTATATTTTGACTTTATGATATTTAAATGCCTTTATAATAAAGTCAAATAGTCATTTAATGTTCTCACCTTATAAATAATTAATTATTATTAAAGTATAACTTTAATAATAATTAAATACCTTAACTTCATTAAATAACCTCATTTATCAATTTTGACTTCACCACCAGCTACCACTGACCACTCTGCCCATCAGGATGCATTACTAAAAATAGTAAGGTTGGCCTCTATCATCCAATTGACTTACTATAAATAGCATAGTTACACCATCGTTGGGGACGGGGGGACGCCGGAACGTGGGGATGGGATTCCGGGACAAAGGGGCCTCAATTTGGGGACGGCGAGGGGGAGGCGGGTGTGTATACCACAAAAGTAGAAATCTGCAAAAAACCCAATTTTTTAAAAAATTGCAAGTTGGACGATTTTTTCCCCAATTTTTTGAAAAACTCTTTGACCTTTTGGTGAACGATTTTTTCCCATTTCGAATAGCAAAATTGCCAAAAAAATGCATTTATAACCTGCAAAAAAATGTGAATAAAATCACGCTGATTTTCGCTTGAAAATAAACCATGAGACCATAGCTTGTTGCTTACTATTATGCTTTGATAGATTTTTTCCAAGCATCCATAGATTGTTCGAAAGTACTTGTTTTAGGCTTTTAGCCATAGCAGCTAGGCAGTGAATTGTTTGATAAAATGCTTTGGTAGACTTGTATGAAAAATGTGGTAGCATAGACAAGGCAGTGAACTGTTTGAAAAAATGCCTCAAAGAAATCTGGTCTCATGGTGATGGAATGGCATGACAAATGCCATGACAAGCAAATTGCTACAGATTGTGATGGCATTCCATCACCATTGAGACCACATTTCTTTGAGGCATTTTTTTGAACAGTTCACTACCTTATCTATGCTATTGCTTATTATTATGTTTGATAGATTTTTTTCCAAGCATCCATAGCTTGTTTGGAAGCACCTGTTTTAGGCTTTTAGCCATAGCAGGAAGGGAGTGAACTGTTTGATAAAATGCTTTGGTAAACATGTATGAAAAATGTGGTAGCATAGACAAGGCAATGAACAGTTTGAAAAAATGCCTGAAAGAAATGTGGTCTCATGGCGATGGAATGCCATGACAATCCATAGCAATTTGCTTGTCATGGCATTCCATCAGCATGAGACCACATTTCTTTGAGGCATTTTTTTCAAACAGTTCATTGCCTTGTCTATGTTATTGCTTACTATTATGCTTTGATAGATTTTTTCCAAGCATCCATAGCTTGTTCGAAAGCATCTGTTTTGGGCTTTTAGCCAAAGCAGCAAGGCAATGAACTGTTTGATAAAATGCTTTGATAGACATGAATGAAAAATGTGTTAGCATAGAGGCAGTTCTTTGAAAAAATGGCTCAAAGAAATGAGGTCTCATGGTGATGGAATGCCAAGACAATCAAACAATTTGATTGTTTGATTGTCTTGGCATTCCATCACCATGAGACCTCATTTCTTTGAGCCATTTTTTCAAAGAGTTCACTGCCTTGTCTATGCTATTGCTTACTATTATGCTTTTGATAGATTTTTTCCAAGCATCCATAGCTTGTTTGAAAGCACTTTAAATTGTTTGATTGTCTTGGCATTCCATCACCATGAGACCTCATTTCTTTGAGCCATTTTTTCAAAGAGTTCACTGCCTTGTCTATGCTATTGCTTACTATTATGCTTTTGATAGATTTTTTCCAAGCATCCATAGCTTGTTTGAAAGCACTTGTTTTAGGTTTTTAGCCATAGCAACAAGGCAATGAACTGTTTGACCAAATGCTTTGGTAGACACGTATGAAAAATGTGGTAGCATAGACAAGGCAATGAATTGTTTGAAAAAGTGCCTCAAAGAAATGTGGTCTCATAGAATGCCATGACAAGCAAATGCAATTGGCAGCTGCTCCTAGTTATTAGTTATACAATGTTAATGTTTTGGTAGCTGCAGGAGGTATCTTACTGTGTTAGAAGAATCTTCCTTAAATAAATTGTTGTGTCAGCTGGCCGACCTCATAAATTGTCTTATTCTTCTTGCAAGGTGTAACTGACATGCAGGAGAATCTGCATACTGACATGCATGAGAATCTCTGTTTGTATTCCTTAAATAGACTCATGAACTGCCACCTTGTGCGTCTTCTTGTGGCTGCATATCTGCCTATATTTAGGTTGAAGTGTGGACTTGTTTGGTGACTTATTTTGTCTATAAAAACAAGTCATTTCTTCAAGAAGAAGTCGGATTATTTTAGAGCAGGTTATTATCCTTTGAAGAGCAGATTGATCAGAAGTTTTCTGTATATTGGCATCTAGGAGAGGTGCTGAGACTTGTAAGCTGATTTATTGGCATCTAGGAGAGGTGCTATTCTTCTGTGGGTCAAGTTGTAAGCTGTTTGCTGCTACTTCATTCAATATATAAGAGACATATTTGTGGCTGGATTTTTCTCCCTCGAGAAGGAGGGTTTTCCCAGGATAAATACTGTGTTCATTTGTTCTTTATGTTCATTTTTCTGCTTTCTATTAAATCTGATCCTAACATTAACATGGTATCAGAGCGGGGCTTTTTTTTTTGAAAAGACCTGATCAGATTTGGGTTGACTAAGCCTATTGCTGATTGTGTAAATCAAGACATCAAGTCTATTGTATCTTGGCCACTAGCTGCTGTGGTTGATATGAGTTAAGTAGGTTATAGTCACTTCAGGAAGGATAGACGTCTGAGCCTTTGCAGTTGCATATTCACTATGAGTTGGTATAGTTGCTGATTATAGAGCATCATCATAAATATATTTGGCACATGACTTCTCCCCAGGAGATATGTGAGAAGGAACTGTTGTTTTAAGCAGAGTCAACATTCAAGAGCAAAATTAATGCTCACATGAGCAGACCTAAGGGAAAGATAAGAGTAGACCTGAAAAAGTGTTTAAGTACAACACTTAAGGAAATTCTGATTTCAACAAGATAAGTATTTCCTGTTTAAGTAATGATCATGAATTTTTTTTTATGTAGTTATTAATTCATGCTATAATGTTGGGATAGTGAATCTTGTATGCTTCTAGCATTGATATTCTTTGGGGTAGTTTAAACTATTAGTAATCTCTCTCTAAATGCTTCCAGGATGGATCGAGGAGCAAGAGGGTGATGAGAGATTGCCTAGAGAAGAAGAACTTGAGGCATCTTGTAAGGAACTCATGCCAACTGGAGAAATGATCAAGCATGGAGTCATAGCTTGCAGCCATGGGACTAAGTTGGTGGCTGAAGACATCTCTCGAAGAGGAGGAACCTATTCAGGTTATCTTTGAGATCAGTTTCTTCGAAGAGGAGGGATTTACATTCAGAGGGATTTTGACAATTCATCAGAAGCAACCTTGGACGAGGAGGACAGAAGGTTGATGCAAGTACTTGGAGCTTCAGAGGGAGTTTCATCATCATGGAGATCTGTTGTTAATGCATTTTCCTTTGAGACGGAGGAATTTGAGGTGAAAGCCCTTGTTAATGCATTTTTCTCTAAGACGGAGGAATTTGAGGTATCTGTCAATGCATTTCTCTCTGCGAGAGAGATTTGAGGTATCAGTCCTTGTTAATGCATTTCTCTCTGTGAGAGAGATTTGAGGTATTAGCCCTTGTTAATGCATTTCTCTCTGCGAGAGAGATTTGAGGTGTCAGCCCTTGTTAATGCATTTCTCTCTGTGAGAGAGACTTGAGGTGTAAGCCCTTGTTAACGCATTTCTCTTTGTGAGAGAGATTTGAGGTGCAAGCCCTTGTTAATGCATTTCTCTTTGTGAGAAAGATTTGAGGTGCAAGCCCTTGTTAATGCATCTTTCTCTGTGAGAGAAATTTGAGGTATAAGCCCTTGTTAATGCATTTCTCTCTATGAGAGAGATTTGAGGTGTAAGCCCTTGGTAATGCATTTTTCTCTGTGAGAGAAATTTGAGGTGTAAGCCCTTATTAGTGCATTTTTTTCTCTGCGAGAGAAATTTGAGGTGAAAGCCCTTGTTCTATTCTCTTGGAGTAGCCATGGTGGATGTCATGATGAGATGACAACATCACGTTGAGTGATTCCGTGATGGACACTTGTGCACATATGTTTTGATGACATGGATATCTGAAAAGATACCTCCCTAGCTAAGAGGGAGTGTTAATGTTTTGGTAGCTGCAGGAGGTATCTTACTGTGTTAGAATCTTCCTTAAATAAATTGTTGTGTCAGCTGGCCGACCTCATAAATTGTCTTATTCTACATGCAAGGTGTAACTGACATGCAGGAGAATCTGCATACTGACATGCATGAGAATCTCTGTTTGTATTCCTTAAATAGACTCATGAACTGCCACCTTGTGCATCTTCTTGTGGCTGCATATCTGCCTATATTTAGGTTGAAGTGTGGACTTGTTTGGTGACTTATTTTGTCTATAAAAAAAAATCATTTCTTCAAGAAGAAGTCGGATTATTTTAGAGCAGGTTATTATCCTTTGAAGAGCAGATTGATCAGAAGTTTTCTGTATATTGGCATCTAGGAGAGGTGCTGAGATTTGTAAGCTGATTTATTGGCATCTAGGAGAGGTGCTATTCTTCTGTGGGTCAAGTTGTAAGCTGTTTGCTGCTACTTCATTCAATATATAAGAGACATATTTGTGGCTGGATTTTTCTCCCTCGAGAAGGAGGGTTTTCCTAGGATAAATACTGTGTTCATTTGTTCTTTATGTTCATTTTTCTGCTTTCTATTAAATCTGATCCTAACATTAACATACAATGTGAAGTAATTGCATAACTCTTTAGGTTGACTTTGTAAAAACAATATTGTAATTGAAATTTTGTCATCTATTAGCATCTAGTTATTAGTTATGCAATGTGAAGTAATGCTTTGAGTTTGAAAGACGTGCAATGCAATGTAATCAATGATATGAATATAAACTACAAAAATCTATTTTTTACAATTCATTAGTTAAACTCTTTATTTTATTTGCTCTCTATATCTCTATGCCATGGAAATGCCTTTCAATTTCAAAAAAATAGTTTTTATCTCTTGTTCTACAATTTTTACCTTTTTTTTTAAATTCAATTTTTTAAAAAAAAATTTCTAGACTTTTTCCCGATTTTTTCAAAAAATCTTATACTTCTTGGTTTGCCGATTTTTTCCCCAAAAGATTTTTGCTGCTATGATGTGGGCTACAAAATGGATCTTGTCACACAAATTTCAACAATTTGTGTTGATCATAAAATTAAAATGTGATGAATTTTTGTGGAATGTGGAGGATAGGTGGGTGGAGGCTAGTGAAAAATGTGAGATTTTTCAGTTCTAACAGTGACTCCGATTGGGGATGAATGAGCGTGAGATCATTTCAAGAATGATTTTGTTCTACAATTTTTTACCTTTTTTTTTAAAATCCAATTTTTTCTTTATTTTTTCCAGATTTTTTCAAAAAATCTTATACTTTTGGTTTGCCGATTTTTTCCCCAAAAGATTTTTGCTGCTATGGTATACACTATATACTATACATATGGTACTTAAAATGCTAGTTATGAAAAGATGTATAAAACTATTAAGAAGTAAAATAGCAAATGCCAAATTGAAATACTAAATAGTAAATACAAAATACTTGAACATTGAACATTGAACAACGAACATTGAAGTTTTCAATATCGAATTACTAATTAGAAATTAGAATACTTAATACTACATAGGATTTTAAATTGTCGAATCGGCAAATGGAAGATTTCGAATGGAACCAAAGAAATAATAAAAAAATGTGTTAATTTTTTTTTTAAACATGTGCTTGAAGTTGATGCCGCGGGGGACGCCTGGGCGTCCCTGGGACACTCAAGGGACGCACAAGCGTCCCCCTCAGCGTACTGGGAATGTCGGTACGTCCCCGCATCCTCGGCGGCAAGTGGCAAAATTGGTGGCGCCATTGGGGACTTGGGAAATGCCGTCCCCACGTTCCGGGAACGCTCGAGATTTAGGGGGGGACGCGTCCCCGGGGTACACTCATAAATAGTAAGTATACACAAATGAAGCTAGAAACCCCTAAATAACCAAGCCTCAGAATATACAAAGGATTTGGAGGTGCCAACGCTGCAAACTGCCATTTGAGATACCAGATCTCTCCACAACAGAGCCCTCTAATAACCTTTATTAGCCTACGAGGACCCGATGATAGGCTAAACCACCAAACTCTAATGCTCGCTAAAAAGGGGACATTACAATGCATCAAGAGGATGCGACTAATAAAATTGGAAAAAGTGTTTAAAAGTAAACCGAATAAGAAATTTAAAATTCAAAACTATAAACAACAAGAATAATCAGTCACAAGAATCCACCAATGGCACACAAAGGAGAATAATATATGAGATACCAAGACAACACAGAGTACTTATCAGAGTCAAATTGCTGAAGAAAGTGTAGTTCCAAAGGCAACAATGGAGGATGACCATTTTTCTTCCTCACTAGGCCTTAGAGCAGCATTCTCTTTTCTTTTTTTAATTTATATTATCTTGGTTTGCAAGATTTTCCAAATTACAAGTCAGTCTATCAAGGATTTCCAATATAATTTGAAGAATAAAAGTTTGCCTAGGGAGATTAGTCAACCCCACCTACCACGACTTTGAAACTATAGAAAAGTAAACTGCATCTCCTAGTAGCTATCACAATCAAAGAAAAAGTAACACTATTAGATGTTAAAATAACAATAGTGGAGGAGGTTATAGTTGGATAAAATATGGGTCCAAGGGATGGCCTATCATACAATGCCAACAATGCAATGAGCAGAATCACATTGTGAGGGATTATTTGAGAAATTACGGTGTTACATGACTACTTTGTAGATGGTGTGGACTAGGAGACCATGATGATACCAAATATTTGAAACAAAAATCTAGCATAAACATCAAAATAGTTGATTTAGTTAGGCCCTAGGAAAAAGTGGCCATCACACGTGCCGATGCCAAGTTGGTCACATATCTAGACCCATGTATAGAAAAATAAATAATCTTGAAAAAGAGCTGACGTTAAGCATTCCATTGCAAATGAGCATTACCACTCCAATGAAATTGTAAGTACATAAATAAACCGACTAGAGTTGGGCAAAACTATTTCAAAGCAAGTATTTCAAACCATTGTACTAGTCAAAATTGTGGGTTTATTGCA